>CM029657.1:17406734-17418236 GCA_017311315.1 Dendrocalamus latiflorus | reverse complement strand
CTCTAGAACTAACTATACATATGTATGTAATTCTATTTTTGCAATGCCACCAACAGCTACAGGGCAACATTTGTGCATTCTACGTTTGCCGCCATATGCCGAAAATTATAGGTGCTAAGAAGAATGATCCAGAGATTTGTCAATCTAGCAATAATTATTTTATGATTATCAATACATATATATAGTATAACTAACAGGGGCACCATGGTGCACAGGCTCCATGATTGAGACTTTTTATCCATGATTGATTCAACATGCTAAATCAATGACTTCCTTTCCAAATCGATGCCTTTTGAATTAATGAATGTTAACGGATTTGCTTGATATATTAATATCATTGCACTTGCACGCATCTAAAAGCAATCCAAAGGCAGAGAAATTTGCTGCCCAGACACCATGGTGCCCTATTTCAACATTACGACTTTACTTCTCCTTATGACAGGGCAATTGACAAAGAGTATTCGATCTTGACGAACTCATCGAAGTTCGAGGACTACTCTCGGGCTTCTTGATGGCGGAGGTCGTTCACCCAAACGGAGAGTTCAACCCCAACAAGAATTAATAGATGTTCAAACATTTGATTTAATCGTACTTCATCAAACAATTCATTCAATTATAATTCATTCAGTCTATTTATGATATATCTATCTATTTGTGATCAATATCTGTGTATTTTGTGATATATCTGTGTATTTGCTTGTTTTTAGCGGGCATGGCTAGCATTTCTGGAGGCTAGTCGAAAAATGAAAAAAAAGTTTAGATATACAGTGAACTGTCACATGCGGTTTTTATGGTATAAACCGTCTATGAAGTCCATACTATCACAGACGGCTGCGACCAAAACCTGTCTATAATATGTAATACATCAATACGGTTCTATGTACGAACCGGTCTATGATATGTATACTATCACAGGCGATTGTGACCAAAACCCATATGTAATATGTAAATAGAATCGTTTGTGATATGTATAATATCACAGACAGTTGGTACATAGAATGGTCTGTGATGTATTACATATTACATACGACTTAGTCGTAGCTGTCTGTAATAGTCAACCTTTATAGACAATACATAAATCGTCTGTGATAACCGCCTGTTATCACAGACGTATAAATTTAGACGATTTAGAAACCGTCTGTGATGACCCTTTGTATGGTAGTGATAGCAAAATAAGACCCAAATCTTTATCACCATATTTTACCTCTATAGACTCGAAGTCAATAGCAAGTTCCTTGAAAGCTGTCACGTGGTTCAACAATGAGGTTCCATTCGTTATCTTATGAGAATAAAGCTTATCCTTCATATGCATCTTGCTAGTTAGATTCTTGATCATGCAAATCTGCTCTCCCTTCAACCATAACATGGATGTCTCCTTTAAAACCTCATGCGGAATATTATTTGATAGATAAAGTTGAATATGAGATAAGTTCTTATAATCATTTTGTTGATTCTCATTAATGGACAATATCGCTGGCATCTTGTCGATTCCAAAAAATACGTCATCTAAATTAAGTTATGATATATGATAGAACAGCTTATATCTTGATTTGTCGTAAAGAAAAACCTCGTATCTCGATTCAACAGTGGAAGATTATACTTCAAAATCACCCTGCAGAATAAATCCAAAATTTCCTAGTATGAATTTATGTACCTAGCTGAAATCGGCAACTTCCTAGTACACTGACCGTGTACACGAAACTTCTCTAGTATACTGACTGTGTACACAAAACAAAGTAGATTAAAAAAACCTTCTGGCACGTTTGTTGGTGTGCACTTAGCAAATCTCGCCGAAAGGCAAAAAAAGAACCGACAGCTTCTGATTTAGCTGCTTTTTCGTTCCTCTCATTTAATGTGCTTGGACGGATGGCTTCCTCTCGGCGACAGATTTTGTAGGCAACAGACCGGCTTGATTTCGCTTCGGATTCGTAGATGTACCTTTGACTCGGCTTTGAATTCCCGTGGGATGTTGAAGAAATCACCGAGACGAGTAAAAGTCGCCGAGCACTCCTCTCAGATGTAGCAGTTTAGGGTCTGTTTGGAACAGAGGAATTTCACAGGAATTTTGCAGGAAACAATTCAATTCCCACAGGAATCGGGAAAAATTCCCGCATTCCAAACAGGGCCTTAGTTTTGATATAGAGCCTTGGTATCACTTGTTGTAAAATAAAGAGATAGAGATATAAATTTTTACATAAAAAATTCCTGCATAAGAAATCATAGGCAGGGACGGATCCGCCCTTCGGCCGCCCGAGCTCTGTCGCCGGCGGACCCCCGGCCCCTGTATGTCATTGCATTGCAGGGCTGTGGCACAGTACTTCAAAGATCACATGCCTTCTACCACGTCAGATGACCAACCAGGAAATTCAGTTTGAACAGAATCTTGGAAGGGAGAGCAAGAAAGCAAGCTGCACAGATGTTTTTCGAAACATTGGTAATATCCAGACTTGTAGCTTTTGTTCTTTTTCTTGACATGTAAATGCTATAGTTTTGTGCAGCTGGAGGTATATGCTTTCTGGAGCCGATGTTGGATTTTTTTATTTTCATTATACTTATCTTCCTGTAGGTCCTGAAGAGCTATGATTATATTGATGTACACCAAGAAGAAGCATATGGTGATATTGCAGTTTCAGTTAAACCCTCACTCTCAGCAGCCAAATTTTGAAGAACTGCTGCAGAAGACCTAGTTGTGAAGTTGTAACATTGGTAGGGTATCGAAAACCAACACATTTTGTTCAGTTCAGTCTTCCGATGGTTTTCCCAGACTATGCTTTGTTGACAGCAAGCAAAAGTGACGAAAGAATCAAATGAAGATAAGAAGATGCATAGAAGCACCTCCTAGATAAGAAACTTTTGTACTTTCACTATTGAATGACATGGTAACAAACTAATGATTCGTTAACTCCATCTGAAATGCTGAATGGCTAACAAGGGACTATGTTATCTTAGCATTCCTTTCTCTTCATGTAATATTGTAGTGTTTACATGAGGTCTATTCAAAAATATTTCCTATAGTCACAAATACATATCGTTTTGAGAAACACGCAGTCAACCTTTAAAGCTCTGTCGCCGGCGGACCCCCCGGCCCCTGATCATGGATTGTTTTGCTTTTAGGTAATAATGTTTGTTTCACACTTCCGACTCCGCCCTAACTCTATTTTATTCTTGGATCCGCCACTGATCATAGGTGCACAAAGTTAAATTACTATATAAGAAGATATTTACAATAGAGCTCTCTCTTTCTATAGACTGTAAGGGTACATATATAGGTACATATATATAGAGGAGGAGAAGGAGAGGAGATGAGAGGAAGAAGCAACTTTAGGTAATTTTTTTCTTATATTTGAAATGTTGTATATGCAGTACATATATTATTTACTGTTAATGTTAGTAAAAAATTATAGTTGTAGATAGAAATAGTTCAATTTTTGTTATAGAAAATTTCATTAATGTAGTTTTAGGAAATTAGCAGCCATAGTAGCGTGTAGTTGTGTATAATTTAGCGAACATAGTTTTACAAAATTAGCATCATTCGTAAATTGGCATGCGTACAAAATTGTAGTTGTAGAAAGTTCTGTCACTGTTACATACAAATTAATTGTCAGTAGAAATTTGTAGGTATTACAAAATTCAGTCAATATTTATATTAGAATTTCATAATTTGCTATGTAAAAAACAATAATACGTAATATTATGATTAAATACAAATGAATGTAATGTCGTTAGTACGTTGGAAAAATGTGTGTACCATTATACTGGTATATAGGCATTTAAATCGATATGTCATGTAAGTTGTCGAAACCATTATGAATTATTTGCAGTAGGGGATAGCTCAAGTAGTGAGAAAAAGTGCGGCATTGGCGCGGGGTGCTTATAGGAAGTTCATACTACGAGGTTAGTGTAGTTGGTTATGACACGTGAACGGTCGGTGAAATGTGATTACAGTACGTCAGTACTTTCATAGTTGTGATGAGATTTGACATGTTGCAAAATTGAAACATATATACAGCTAGACATCAGCAATGTTGATACCCACTACATTGAAAGTGCATTATGGTGCTGGAACCGTTCATGAAGATTCAAATGGTGTGGATTTGAGCGCTTTGCGCAAGCCACTCTAGTACACCCGGACAACGAGAATGCTCGAATCTCAAATGTGATGCATTGGCTTTCCCGCAGTTTTTTGTTAAACCCCCGAGGTATGCAGTGTCGTCGTACAAGGGCTTTAGAGCAATTCTCCCACGGACATCAGATGGGAGTTAAGACATTGTTGCGTACTGTTGCGTGGAAGGGGTTTATGCAAGGGTGCCGACGCCGTGGATATGAGTGTCTAATTCTTGTGCAACCATGCCCTTAGAAGTTGTGTAAGGTCATGCGTACGGCCATCATCCGGGAGGTGTGAGCAGCTCGGACGGCCTGCATGTTGGTGAAGAGATGGAAGATGCTCGTGATGAGGCTGATGTGGTACATGAAGGAGAGGTAGAATGGTCACGCGATGGTGAGGAAATAGGACAAGCCGATGAAGGAAAGCATATGGAGTACATAGTGCAGCAGATGGAGTTGCGATGACCAGACGACATGGGCTAAAGAGGAAGCTGTACAGGAGGATGACGAGGACAGTTCGGATGAGAATGAGCTCCCGTCCTGTAGGAATGGAACTGGTTTGACGCTGAGGGTGTTTCCGCACATGACCAGCACGAATCACCATGGAAGTATCATGGGCCAGAGGTTCATTTGCATTCAATTTGCTGACAAAGCATCTCTGCAGGATGCTATCAAGCTGGGACCATTTTTATGCAGCGGACTTTTCGGGTCATGAAATCTAGCCAGGAGCAGTGCACCGTGAAGTGAGAGCAGGCCAGTTGTCCTTGGAGGGTGCATGCACATAGAACCAAGTATGAGACTCTGGATTGTGTCAAAGGTGGAGCAGCACTCTTGCATTCTCAATAATGTTTTGGCGAGGCACCGTAACCTAACATCCGTCTTTATAGCCAATCTGATATATGGAGAGATAGTAGAGAAGAAAGACATGGAGACCATATATCGTGGTAGCTATGAGAAGAAATTCTAGTACAAGCATTTGCTACATGAAGGCGTGGCGTGCGAAGCAGAACGCATTGGAAAAACGGTTCAGGTCTTTCGAGGTGGCGTACGACAATCTTCCTCGTATGCATAATGTGTTGCAGGATAGGAACCCAGGACGTATATCGTTGTGAAGGACAAGCCTTCCACAAGACCGCCAGGTTATGCGGTGTTACAGAGGCCTTCTTAGCTTTTGGGGCATGCATCAAGGCATTTAGGCACATGTTGCCGGTGATCTCAGTTGACGGGATCTTTTTGACCGGAAAATATTGGGCAGATCCTAATGGCCATATGCATTGATGGCAACAACCAAATATTACCGCTGTCCATCGTATTCGTGGAAAGTGAGAATTATGAAAGCTGGTTGTGGTTCCTCAGACATGTCAGGGTTGGAGTTGTCGGCGCTCATTGGTGTGTGTGTAATCCATGATGGCCATGCCGGGATCGTAACGGCCATAAGAAAACTTCAGGAAGACCCTGAGGAACCCTTTTCTTGGTTGGATATGAGGAACAGATAGTGCATTCGTCACCTAGGGGTGAACTTTTTCAAGAAATTCCCAAAACAACCATTGATGAAGCTATTCAAGAGGCTCACTATGCAGAACCAGCAGAGAAAATTTGATGATTTGTGGACGTTGTTGGACGAGCACAGCAGGAAGCACGTCGACGAGAGGAGCAAGGGGCCGGTCATGCCTGGGGTGGCACAACCGGAATGCCTGGCAGCACTTGATGAGCCTAACCCAGCTAGTCCCTGGAGCATATGCTCACGGAACATCAAGTACTTCTCGTAGTGGATCGAGGGAGAACCATTAGAGAAGTGGTTGATGTTGCATGACATGGACGGCGCAAGGTATGGCATAATAACGACTAATCTTGCAGAGGTGTGTAATTGGGTTCTCAGGGGCCTTCGCTCTCAACCCCTCGTCGCTATCGTGGAAGGTGTTTTGCACAGTATAATCGGCTACTTCAGGGAGAGGCATGCGAATGCTGCACTTCATGCGGCCAACCCTCGAGCATTATACTCGTTGAAAATTACGACATACATGGAGACAATGGGACAAAAGGGCCAATTGCACATAGTGCATGTCATGGGCAACAGGGAGCATCGTTTCGATGTGGTACTCCATGATAGAGCTAGATTTGGGATGGTTCGTTTCCCTTATTACCCATGAGGTGTGCCTTGGAGATCATGCAAATGAACCTAACTGCACGTGCAACAAGCTGAAGCTATTACAAAAGCCATGCTCTCATGTACTCGCTGCATGTGGGACCATGGGCATGGATTCTTTCATCTTCATGTCGGAGTAGGTAGTGCATGCGTGGTGTGTGGAGCTCAGGGGTTCAGGGTTGTGGGGAATTTCACCACCTTGGATATTGTAGGGAGGACCTGGGGGCCTCTGAATAGCTTCATCAATGGTTGTTTTGGGAATTGCTTGAAAAAGTTCACCCTAGGTGACGAATGCACTATCTGTTCCTCATATCCAACCAAGAAAAGGGTTCCTTGGGGTCTTCCTGAAGTTTTCTTATGGCCTTTACAATCCCGGCATGGCCATCATGGATTACGCACACACCAAGATGAGCGCCGACAACTCCAACCCTGACATGTCTGAGGAACCACAACCAGCTTTCATAATTCTCACTTTCCACGAATACGATGGACAGCGGTAATATTGGTTGTTGCCATCAATGCCTATGGCCATTAGGATCTGCCCAATAATATTTTCCGGTCAAAAAGATCCCGTCAACTGAGATCACCGGCAACATGTGCCTAAATGCCTTGATGCATGCCCCAAAAGCTAAGAAGGTCCTCTGTAACACCGCATAACCTGGCGGTCTTGTGGAAGGCTTGTCCTTCACAACGATATACGTGCCTGGGTTCCTATCCTGCAACACATTATGCATACGAGGAAGATTGTCGTACGCCACCTCGAAAGACCCGAACCGTTTTTCCAATGCGTTCTGCTTCGCACGCCACGCCTTCATGTAGCAAATGTTGTACTAGAATTTCTTCTCGATAGCTACCACGATATACGTGGTCTCCATGTCATTCTTCTCTACTATCTCTCCATATATCAGATTGGCTATAAAGGCGGATGTTAGGTTACGATGCCTCGCCAAAACATTATTGAGAATGCAAGAGTGCTGCTCCACCTTTGACACAATCCAGTGAGTCTCATACTTGGTTCTATGTGCATGCACCCTCCAAGGACAACTGGCCTGCTCTCACTTCACGGTGCACTGCTCCTGGCTAGATTTCATGACCCGAAAAGTCCGCTGCATAAAAATGGCCCACAGCTTGATAGCATCCTGCAGAGATGCTTTGTCAGCAAATATTGAATGCAAATGAACCTCTGGCCCATGATACTTCCATGGTGATTCGTGCTGGTCATGTGCGGAAACACCCTCAGCGTCAAACCAGTTCCATTCCTACAGGACGGGAGCTTCATTCTCATCCGAACTGTCCTCGTCATCCTCCTGTACAGCTTCCTCTTTAGCCCATGTCGTCTGGTCATCGCACTCCATCTGCTGCACTATGTACTCCATATGCTTTCCTTCATCGGCTTGTCCTATTTCCTCACCAT
This sequence comes from Dendrocalamus latiflorus, assembly GCA_017311315.1. NCBI lineage: Eukaryota > Viridiplantae > Streptophyta > Magnoliopsida > Poales > Poaceae > Dendrocalamus > Dendrocalamus latiflorus. The sequence goes on along the minus strand of CM029657.1, from coordinate 17,410,572 downwards.
CGCGTGACCATTCTACCTCTCCTTCATGTACCACATCAGCCTCATCACGAGCATCTTCCATCTCTTCACCAACATGCAGGCCGTCCGAGCTGCTCACACCTCCCGGATGATGGCCGTACGCATGACCTTACACAACTTCTAATGGGCATGGTTGCACAAGAATTAGACACTCATATCCACGGCGTCGGCACCCTTGCATAAACCCCTTCCACGCAACAGTACGCAACAATGTTCTTAACTCCCATCTGATGTCCGTGGGAGATTGGCTCTAAAGCCCTTGTACGACGACACTGCATACCTCGGGGTTTAACAAAAAACTGCGGGAAAGCCAATGCATCACATTTGAGATTCGAGCATTCTCGTTGTCCGGGTGTACTAGAGTGGCTTGCGCAAAGCCGCTCAAATCCACACCATTTGAATCTTCATGAACGGTTCCAGCACCATAATGCACTTTCAATGTAGTGGGTATCAACATTGCTGATGTCTAGCTGTATATATGTTTCAATTTTGCAACATGTCAAATCTCATCACAACTATGAAAGTACTGACGTACTGTAATTCACATTTCACCGACCGTTCACGTGTCATAACCAACTACACTAACCTCGTAGTATGAACTTCCTATAAGCACCCCGCGCCAATGCCGCACTTTTTCTCACTACTTGAGCTATCCCCTACTGCAAATAATTCATAATGGTTTCGACAACTTACATGACATATCGATTTAAATGCCTATATACCAGTTATAATGGTACACACATTTTTCCAACGTACTAACGACATTACATTCATTTGTATTTAATCATAAATATTACGTATTATTGTTTTTTACATAGCAAATTATGAAATTCTAATATAAATATTGACTGAATTTTGTAATACCTACAAATTTCTACTGACAATTAATTTGTATGTAACAGTGACAGAACTTTCTACAACTACAATTTTGTACGCATGCCAATTTACGAATGATGCTAATTTTGTAAAACTATGTTCGCTAAATTATACACAACTACACGCTACTATGGCTGCTAATTTCCTAAAACTACATTAATGAAATTTTCTATAACAAAAATTGAACTATTTCTATCTACAACTATAATTTTTTACTAACATTAACAGTAAATAATATATGTACTGCATATACAACATTTCAAATATAAGAAAAAATTACCTAAAGTTGCTTCTTCCTCTCATCTCCTCTCCTTCTCCTCCTCTATATATATGTACCTATATATGTACCCTTACAGTCTATAGAAAGAGAGAGCTCTATTGTAAATATCTTCTTATATAGTAATTTAACTTTGTGCACCTATGATCAGTGGCGGATCCAAGAATAAAATAGAGTTAGGGCGGAGTCGGAAGTGTGAAACAAACATTATTACCTAAAAGCAAAACAATCCATGATCAGGGGCCGGGGGGTCCGCCGGCGACAGAGCTTTAAAGGTTGACTGCGTGTTTCTCAAAACGATATGTATTTGTGACTATAGGAAATATTTTTGAATAGACCTCATGTAAACACTACAATATTACATGAAGAGAAAGGAATGCTAAGATAACATAGTCCCTTGTTAGCCATTCAGCATTTCAGATGGAGTTAACGAATCATTAGTTTGTTACCATGTCATTCAATAGTGAAAGTACAAAAGTTTCTTATCTAGGAGGTGCTTCTATGCATCTTCTTATCTTCATTTGATTCTTTCGTCACTTTTGCTTGCTGTCAACAAAGCATAGTCTGGGAAAACCATCGGAAGACTGAACTGAACAAAATGTGTTGGTTTTCGATACCCTACCAATGTTACAACTTCACAACTAGGGTCTTCTGCAGCAGTTCTTCAAAATTTGGCTGCTGAGAGTGAGGGTTTAACTGAAACTGCAATATCACCATATGCTTCTTCTTGGTGTACATCAATATAATCATAGCTCTTCAGGACCTACAGGAAGATAAGTATAATGAAAATAAAAAAATCCAACATCGGCTCCAGAAAGCATATACCTCCAGCTGCACAAAACTATAGCATTTACATGTCAAGAAAAAGAACAAAAGCTACAAGTCTGGATATTACCAATGTTTCGAAAAACATCTGTGCAGCTTGCTTTCTTGCTCTCCCTTCCAAGATTCTGTTCAAACTGAATTTTCCTGGTTGGTCATCTGACGTGGTAGAAGGCATGTGATCTTTGAAGTACTGTGCCACAGCCCTGCAATGCAATGACATACAGGGGCCGGGGGTCCGCCGGCGACAGAGCTCGGGCGGCCGAAGGGCGGATCCGTCCCTGCCTATGATTTCTTATGCAGGAATTTTTTATGTAAAAATTTATATCTCTATCTCTTTATTTTACAACAAGTGATACCAAGGCTCTATATCAAAACTAAGGCCCTGTTTGGAATGCGGGAATTTTTCCCGATTCCTGTGGGAATTGAATTGTTTCCTGCAAAATTCCTGTGAAATTCCTCTGTTCCAAACAGACCCTAAACTGCTACATCTGAGAGGAGTGCTCGGCGACTTTTACTCGTCTCGGTGATTTCTTCAACATCCCACGGGAATTCAAAGCCGAGTCAAAGGTACATCTACGAATCCGAAGCGAAATCAAGCCGGTCTGTTGCCTACAAAATCTGTCGCCGAGAGGAAGCCATCCGTCCAAGCACATTAAATGAGAGGAACGAAAAAGCAGCTAAATCAGAAGCTGTCGGTTCTTTTTTTGCCTTTCGGCGAGATTTGCTAAGTGCACACCAACAAACGTGCCAGAAGGTTTTTTTAATCTACTTTGTTTTGTGTACACAGTCAGTATACTAGAGAAGTTTCGTGTACACGGTCAGTGTACTAGGAAAGTTGCCGATTTCAGCTAGGTACATAAATTCATACTAGGAAATTTTGGATTTATTCTGCAGGGTGATTTTGAAGTATAATCTTCCACTGTTGAATCGAGATACGAGGTTTTTCTTTACGACAAATCAAGATATAAGCTGTTCTATCATATATCATAACTTAATTTAGATGACGTATTTTTTGGAATCGACAAGATGCCAGCGATATTGTCCATTAATGAGAATCAACAAAATGATTATAAGAACTTATCTCATATTCAACTTTATCTATCAAATAATATTCCGCATGAGGTTTTAAAGGAGACATCCATGTTATGGTTGAAGGGAGAGCAGATTTGCATGATCAAGAATCTAACTAGCAAGATGCATATGAAGGATAAGCTTTATTCTCATAAGATAACGAATGGAACCTCATTGTTGAACCACGTGACAGCTTTCAAGGAACTTGCTATTGACTTCGAGTCTATAGAGGTAAAATATGGTGATAAAGATTTGGGTCTTATTTTGCTATCACTACCATACAAAGGGTCATCACAGACGGTTTCTAAATCGTCTAAATTTATACGTCTGTGATAACAGGCGGTTATCACAGACGATTTATGTATTGTCTATAAAGGTTGACTATTACAGACAGCTACGACTAAGTCGTATGTAATATGTAATACATCACAGACCATTCTATGTACCAACTGTCTGTGATATTATACATATCACAAACGATTCTATTTACATATTACATATGGGTTTTGGTCACAATCGCCTGTGATAGTATACATATCATAGACGGTTCGTACATAGAACCGTATGTGATGTATTACATATTATAGACAGGTTTTGGTCGCAGCCGTCTGTGATAGTATGGACTTCATAGACGGTTTATACCATAAAACCGCATGTGACAGTTCACTGTATATCTAAACTTTTTTTTCATTTTTCGACTAGCCTCCAGAAATGCTAGCCATGCCCGCTAAAAACAAGCAAATACACAGATATATCACAAAATACACAGAT
>CM029657.1:17097727-17406634 GCA_017311315.1 Dendrocalamus latiflorus | reverse complement strand
GGGGAGTTTTGTGCTTTACTATCTTATTATATTTATTATGCTCTTACTCCTTTCTGTTGCATTGCATATGGGCGCATTGGGGTTAGTCCTTCTAGCATAGGTTAGAGTGTTTCTCTAGTCTAGTTACTTAGACTTCTTCCTCTCATCTTGTGACTCTAGGATGCTGCTTGTTAGCTGTTTCACTTCTCACTAGGTGAGCTCACTCATTTCTTATAGGTTCTAGCAATGGTTGGGCCACCTTGGGTAGACGGGGTACGTGTTTGCTCCTTAGTATGTTAGCTGATCAGTTGATAGTCCTAGTGTCATTTGGGGTAGATGAGAGTCAGTCTGAGCCATAGTATCCTCTATATCTTATCTATGTTTTAAGAACTGTCCTTTTCTGTTTTTATTGCCAGCTTCTCGCATTTATTTCTTTGGTTCAGGGGAGTTCATTTGGGAGCTTCTGGATCTTAATATTGACATAACTCAACTTGAACTAAAACTACATCACATGTTTGAGGGGAGTTGGATTTTCTTGCATTTCAGCATTTTGCATTGTAATATAACTACATGGAGCCTTGATTATTATCGTTTATGACATATTTACAATGCATTACACCTTGCCATGATCTATGCTTAATTGCTAGATTTATCATGACTTGTATGTGTAGCATAGTCTTTGCCATGATAGGTTGATTAAAAATGCACAACTTGAATTAATTCATGTCATATTAGCCCTTGAAACTAGTCTGTCTTTAGTTATCCTTTTATGATTCATGCCGTGTCAAATAGGCTGAGTTGAGTCTTGATCTTTGTTGAGCTTTAGATTGAGCTATAGTAGTTTCTTGATGAAGCATGAGTTTGTACAACCTTTTAAGAAAGTAAAAGATTTCTTTTGTGCGAAAAAACTGATCTCACCAATTCTTTCTCATGAGACTACTTGTCATTGCACTAGGCATGAACTCAGGGGGAGTTTTGGATGACCAAGACTATCTTCTTAAGCTTCTAGCTTGAAGTGGTCGCATAAGGCTTGAGATGTAGCACATGACTAAAAGTTTGGTTGGAAACGACCATGAGCTTCAAAAGAAAATATGTTCAATTGTGCTCATTTGCTTAACTACAAAAGAACAAGTACTTGAACAAATGTCTCATTCCTGAACTTGTAGCACTCTAAAATGACTCAATACTAGCTTCTTGGTTCCGCTTAGAATATTGACATGGTCTACATCATCTTTGGATACCTCTAGCTATACTATAATCATGGATGACTTGACATGCCAAGAAATTGAACTAAATTTCAAATTATGACTTATTTGGCTTAGCTTTGTCTATGCATGTATTGTCATGATCTTGATAGCACTCTTCTATGTTATGGCTTGGTGTAATACTTCAAGGTCATTTTGGATAATCTTCATGGCTCATAATGAATAATACTCAGCCATTCCATTCATACTCATGATTTTATTCTCTTTCTTGCATCTTGATGATTTTATTGCCAAGAGGGGAAGATTAATGGAGAAAAGGGATTTTTAATGGAGTTCACTGAGGAAAAATTGTTATTTCTGTTGTTGCTCTATTTTCCTTTTTGTCAACAAAAAAAATCAAACTCATTTCCATGCTTTTTCGGTGTTTGTCAATATACTCATCAAGGGGGAGATTGAGAGACCATGTGGAGATGACCCCATGTTTGTGATGAGTAATTGACTCTTGTTTTGGAAAAATGAGTTTTATTTGTGTCTTTTCCTCAAGTCGTAGCCTTCTTGAGTGGTTTGCAGGGTCTTTTTATGACCACCATGGTCGTGGTCGAAGTCGGCATTAGCTGCCCCGGGTGTTTGGATAGATTTCGACAACGTTGCCAGCAGTCAGAAGGTGTTTACGACCACGGCAGAGCATTTCTGGTGAGGTGGAAGGGGTTACGACCGATTTGATCGTGGTCGATATCCAGCCGAACTGTTTACGACCACACTGTCAGCGGTCAGAAGCTGGAAAACAATTTTATACTCTCTTTGGCCATGGTCGGAAGGCTCTACGACCACGTTGTGGCGCTTACGACCACTCTGACCGTGGTCGTAGGTCACCAGAGGAAATTTACGACCACGTTGGCCATGGTCCGAAGTCGTAAGTCGAAGCTACAACCACTTTGATCGGAAGTCGGCGCTCGGGCATACGACCACGTTGAGAAGTCGGCGTCTTACGACCACGTTAGCACGAGAGGAAGTCGAAGGTCGAGGCTTTGACTGCTGCGGTTGATAGTCGACAGACCTTGACTACGACCACGTGGAAAGTCGGCGGTCTTCGACCACGTTAAGAGGCGGTCGAATGTGGTCGGATCGCACTCGGACGAGGTCGTATCGCGTTTGACGCGGTCGGTTGCGATCGGAAGCGGTCAGAGGTGCTTGTAAGCTGTCGGAAGCGCTCGGAGCGTGGTCGGACGTGGTCGGCTGGGGTCGTAGGTGGTCGGTTGTCCCCAAACGTGGTCGTAGACACCTTGTAACCGGTCGTATGACCTCCAGTATTGAGCTGGGAATCGGTCGTATGGCTTTGTATTGCAATCATAGACTTTGTACATTTAATGGTATGTCATTTCGACCGGTCCTATTGCTGTTACGACTTTGTGGTCTACATTGTGAGTATTGTTTTCTGATGCAGATGGTTGTACACAATGTTTTGTGCGATGCTATGAATGTTTGCTTGTCTATGATGTTTGCAGGATCGTGGAGGTAGGTCTGGCGAGGCTGGGATGGTCGGGACGAGACACGAGCGGTGTCGGGGTCCAGAACGACCAAGGGAAGCCGAAGGAGACCTAGTCTTGTGAGATGGTTGCAAGCGTGGACGGCAAGGCAACGGAGGAAGCTTCCAGGAAGGTGTGGGGATGGCATTTTGGTGAAATGCGTAAAGCCTGCGAGAGTGGAAAGCGATCTCTCCGGTGGAGATAACGGGTAAAGCACGGGTCTGTTGGAGTTAACAAGCAAAGTAGCGAGTGTTAACAGGTAAAGCACTATAGTGGTTAGTGCTAGTGGGTAAAGTGAGTGGTAAAACCCGATGTTAGTTGGGTTAACGGGTTTCTCCCCCGGTAGCAGGAGGCTATACATAGAGAGGGAAGAGCTCGGGTGCGAGGTGAGGTTATTCCCGAGTCACTCTGGTTTTTCGTTTCTATTTGGCTGAGTTGTCTCTGGGTAGAGCACGGTTGCTCGTGTACCTCCGGATGGAGTGGGTGTAGAAACCTCCATGATCAATCATTCATCTATGTTCCTCATTTGAGTTTATTCGCTTGTGATGTCTGGTTGTTTTGAGAGCTTATTCTTCGTGCTATCTTCTTCACTCTTCTCTTCTGTTTGAGATTGCTTCTGTTTGGTGTGCTTCAAGTTGCTCAAAACAGGGAATCAGTCTCAAGGCTAGTTTGCCAGTTCATTCCTGAGAGCAAGAGTCGAATCAGAGAAGTGTTTGCATCTTTTAGTCGTGCGCCTCTTTTTCCTCGGCTTCGAGTTCGACTACGTCGTTCTCCTCGACCTCAGTGGAGACTTTGGTCCGCTTGTTATTTTCTCTAGTTTTGGAAGTCTTCTTTCTCTGGTTAAAATCTCTCTTCCTTCCGATCAAAGGATGGCAAGTTATTTAGATTTGGTCCTTATGGTCGAGCGCCAAGTGCGGCTCTGTTTGAGTTAACGACCACATTGTAGTTACTGTTGGCGCATTTTGGCTTTCCTCTATTTGGGGTTCGTCCACCGAGTTGTTCAAGCAGATTTCTTGGTAGGCTTTCACTGGTTTCTTCTGTCTACTCGGACCAGTCGGTTTATCTATGTTCTTTGTTTGGACTCGGCGTTCCAGTGAGCTTACAACCCAAGACTTCATAGCTCAGTGGCTATTGGAGAAGTACGGTTGTGTGAATACTTGGGAGTTTTGAAGGAACCATTCACCCCCCTCTGTTTAGACACTGCAAGAGCTGGGCGTGAATTCATGATAGCCAAACCTAAAAGGTCAGGAAAGTGAGGAAATGTAAATGGTGAGATGGATAACAATAAGGAGGTAAGGTGTGGTAACAACTACACCACTCCTGAGTCAGTAATACGTAGAGATGCCCATTAGTACCCTTGGTACGGTGGCAATTGGAGCAGGAACTGGAGCTGTGTTCTAATTGCCAACAGGTGAAGGTGAAAACGTAAGCTGGTTTGCAGTGGCAACTAGGCCTTGTGCTTCTGAAGTAGCCCAAGCGAAAAATGGAATCAGGGTTCAAGGAATCATAAGATTGGAACAAGATCACATAATAGCAATGGAATAAAAGAGACGGTGGTTAGATATGAATTCATGATAATATGCTAGTGACTGGATATGCATGCATGAATGACTTAACCCAAAAGCCCTGTGTACGTGCCAAAAAAAAATTTCCAGAAACTACAGCCTGGGCTCTGATACCAACTATAACACCTCACATATCAATATGTGTGTGTGTGCACATGAGGGTATGGATTAGTCTCACCTTACTAGTTTAACTTGAGAAGCACTAACATATAAGCCTAAGGCTTCCAATGGTAGCAACATCCGGTTAACCGTTTTGCGCGAAGCGAGGACGAAAGTACAAGTGAGTTGCTACGTGTGCGTGGCCTATCCAGAATGGGTTAGGCCTAAGCAGGTTTGGACTCTAAGGCGTTACAAATGGTATCAAGCGTGCGGGTCAGGGGCGCAGGCATATGACGCATGGCGCGTGTGGGCTCAGAATGGACACATGGCATAGCATATGTGCTGGCACTGAACACACGGACATGTGCTATGTGCTAAGAGGGGAGATCTTGATCATTTGCCCTAATGTAGATATGTTGGGCCGACGAGGACGTCAAGTCCTTTGAGGGGGCTGTATGTGCACCTCAGCCCCTGTAGATTAGGCCCATGATGGTCTATATGTGTGTGTGTGTGTGTGCATATGAAGGTGTGGATTAGTTCTACCTTACTAGTTTAACTTGAGAAGCACTAACATATAAGCCTAGGGTTTCCAATGGTAGTAACCTCCGGTTAACCATTTTGCGCGAAACGAGTATAAAAGTGCAAGCGGGTTGCTACGTGTGCGTGAACTATCTAGAATGGGTTAGGCCTAAGCTGATTTGGACCCTAGAGCGTTACAATGCGTTAGCGTAGAATGATACTAATGTCAAAGTACACGAAAGGGTAAGTAATCACGATCCACTATTCAACTCTGCTTTAAAAATTATGCAAATTACTTTGAAAAAACTATAGAAGCACCTCCATTAGCGTATTGCATGTGTACCAGTGGTTGGAGTTTTAGCGTAGACCTTTAGTGCCACCACTGATATATTAGGGACCAGGAAATTCAGCTCAAACAGTTTAGCTCAATTGCAAAGATATCAATAGAAAGGGAAATGGACCTCTACTGGGCAGCGAATGTTAACTAGGCTGGACCCTAGTAAATTGAATCGGGCACCAGTACGCAATTGCTATCAACTAGATCACGCTGCTGCGCCTCATTTCAGCTACTTGTTTTCAATGAATCGCCTATCATTTCAGCTGACGTAAGATTTTACCAACACAAGAGACTGCTGAATTAAACTCCAAAATATCAGCAAATAACCTCAAAAAAGAAAATATGTGTACTAACTTTGTATTGATTATACGTGAAAATGAACACATTCTTTAAAGTTTTTTCCAGTGCATATATACATTGCACAATATACGAGAACAACGGCAAAAGAACAAGAGTCTCAAAAAAGAAAGTTACAAGCACAAGAGAAACAGAATCAACACTTTCAAATAAGATATCAATGTTCACCAAGTGACCTTGATGGTTTTCGTGCCTATAGTTCCTTGCACACGCGGCCCAACTAAATATCACTACGAAGGGCCAATATAACCTTAACATTCTTGTAAAGATGTCTTTGGCTAACATGACCAATGGCCAAAGCCCGGCTCTAATATATAACGGCCCTGCAAGAGCATACATTCTCTGAAAGCGTCCTACACTTCTGTAGATCATAACAACAGGACTGATCACACAGATTCCAACGGCGGTCTTGTGAGCAACCGGGGCCAGCACCGTATACGTACCCAATGCGAAGGCAGCAACAAGGGATGTCAATGAACTTGACACGAAAAACAGTGACCTTAGAAAGTGCTTCTGACGGATGGGCAAGTCGACCGTAGTAATGCCGGAGTACATAAGACCGACGGTGCCTACTGAGGAGCAGATGAATGCCAACGTGTTGGCCATGACGAATGCGTCGAAGGTGTACCTCCCAGCAAGCGTCGGTGTGCGGCGTGTGCCACCGTTAGCATGGTCGTCGGCTATGTAGCCTCCAGGCATGGAGAAAGCTGCACCAAACGTCACTGTTGCTATGAGCACTGAGCTGATGCCCAAAGTTTTGCGTTGAGTTATTCAGTTTCTCTGATTCTTTCTCCTCGTCTTCTCGTTTTGGTTGCAGAATGTGCTCTTCCTCAACTGATCCCAGCGAAAGATACCATGGTTCGCGCTTGCACGTATTAGTGCGCGATGTATCATCTGCTTGGGGTTCTGCAAAATCAAATAGGAGAAATAACCGTGCAAGTTAGTATTGTTTTCATTCGCTTCAAAGGGACAATCTCCCTGCAAATAAAAGTAGGGAGTAAATCAATCAATTACCCATTTATAAGACAACCCCGGGGGAATATCACACCAGTGACAGATCTCTAGGAGTTTGCCCATCATTATTCGTTAAATTTATGCGTACTTGCCGGTTCCTGAATAGAGGGAAAAACTTACCAGTATCCCCAACCTGCACCGCTAGGTGCAGTGCAGTGTTCCCATCATTGTCCTGCATATTCAGAATACATCTTGACGATGGAGCTCGGCAAGCATGTTAACAACACTGTATCTCTTCTTCTGAACGGCGACATGAAGGAAAGACCTTCCCTTAGCATCGCGCTGAGCAGCGCTGTCAGGGGACATTTCAAGAAAAGCTGAGACTGTCTTGTTCGCACCAACTTCAGCAGCAACATGTATAGGGAATGATCCACTGTCGTCCGGCTGATATGCTGAAGAAGGGTTAGCTTGTAGTAACAAGAGTGGGATGTCCGTCGTCGATGTCGTAAGACGAATCCAAGGGAACTTAGAGTGACGGGAGATCCGGCGGTTTCGGCCTGCTACTTGTGATGTGGCGAAGTGAAGAGGCGTACACCCATCCTGGTCCCGTTGTTCCGTAAGGCCCTTGTTCCAATCCAGTAGCATCTCTGTCACCACTGCTTTCAAATGGACCCAAAGAAAGATTATGCTAGAAAGGTGCCCAAATAATTGCAAAAGTGCAGAACTATCCTACTAATCTCTATTGCAATCCAAGATCACAAGCTTTAATGTAATCCAGTACACTACGACGAAAGTATACCCACTCCTTGATCAAATTTTGTGGCTTCACTTCTTAAATTTGAATTCTAAATCTTATAAAATTCTTCGGTGGAATTAGGCACAGATTTGATCAATGCTTCCATTTAATTAAGGACCTTATTATGTACGTTTGTGCAGTCTTGTGCAGCAAAAAAATTTTAAATACTCCAAGGATTAAAGGAATAACTTTCAAAATAGAATTGAGTATCTAATCTTCAACCGCGCACTACTCTGCTACTAACCATACTGTTTTTTTTTTTGCATTGTGCAATTTAGTTCTTAAGTCAACCCCAGAAAAACTAATACATTAAAATCCTTCGCACCATAGGTCTATACTCACTACCATGAATTGATGCAAGTAAATTCTTGTAGCATTGGAGATGGAAATGCGACGCAGGATTACTAGGTTTGTCCCCTACCTATCCCCGCTAAGGGTTGGAAGGGAACGTTAGAAATACATGTAAATATATAATCATAAATAAATAACAATATAGTTTAATCAAATATATCACTAAGTGTTTGTATGCTTAAGGATGATATTCTTTGTTAGAATAACTCAGAGGTTTTAGACAAGGGAATCATAAACTTTTCCAACGGGTGACCATCTGCCGCCCCCCACCCAGTTGTTGTCACTCTGCCTCATCCGACCATCATACCGCAGGTGCCCTGCCTTTCGACTTAAGAAAATTCAAACTCTGGATTGGACATTTCAAATTTCGAGAAAATAAATTTCAGCTCGAAAATCCAAAAGTTTTGAACTAAAAAATCCAACTTTCAACTCGAGAATTGATTTTTCACATGGAAAAAATTTCAAAAAACAATGGATAAAAAATGCGACTTAAGAAAAAAAAACAATGGATAGAAGTAACAAACGCACTTAAGGGAAAAACGTGACACTATAAATAGACAACTCCTAAAATTTAAAGGAACAACGCACTTAAGAGGTACCTTAAGATTCCCGCCACTCCGATCATGCAGTGACCGTGCAATTTCGACCTCCTCTAACAAGATGGCAATGTACAATGGCGAGGTACCATCTTTCGGAAACTAGCTAATTCAGAATCCTCTTCCATTAGCCGAGTGACAATGCCCTTATTTCCAGTGCGGACTGCATCATGCAAAGCTGTCTCCCGGAGCTTGTTCTCCGCGCGCAGCAGTTGCTTCACTCTCTCTGCGGCGTGGCCATCAACTTTAGGCAAATCAACCAGCTGAGAAACCATTCTAGCATTCCCAGCCCTAACAGCGTAGTGCAACGGCGTGTTTCCCTTCTTGTTGGCGCATACAAGAGGTGTTTGGCCTTGTCGTGGATCACCTTTGCCGACTCCAAGAACTCCTCGCCATCTCCACATGCAGCTACTACATGGAGCGCAGAGTCCCCCTCAACGGTGACTCCCTCCAGGAGCAGTGCTGCAGAAGGTGCTGACCCTTCAACTCGAACGACGAAATCGGGCCGCGCCGCCGCGCTTTCCTCGTCCAGAAGATCCTTTAGCCGCTGGGTATCGCCGCGGCGAGCAGCCATGAGCAGCCTAGGATGCATGGCGGGTGGGTTGCGTGGTTGTCCCGTGTTGCTAGCTGCCATTGCAAACCAGCTTAGGTACTCTCCATTTCTGTCACTGCAGTTTCTTATTTATTAGTCGTCCAGTACACATGCAGTACGTTATTTAATTTGCCTCTGGGTACGAAGATGAGCATAAAAGCAGTTCAGTATTGTTGGACACAATCAGTAGTTCCACATCGCCGTGGTCTTGTCAAACATTTTGTGAACTACAAGGCGCTACGTACTAGAAGCTCCAGCTGTATGAACATGATTTGTATGAACAAACTGAACAATTATGTGTTCCAAGTTAAAAGTCTAAAACAAGGATCCAAGTTAACTGAAGAATTATGATCATCTGGTTGCAGTGAGGTGATCGATGGACAACTCTTGTCCACCAGCTCTCCTGAGAAAAGTTTTTTCACTGACATGACAGGTAATCTTTAACCCGGAGATGATTTTGTCGTTCTCTTTATTCCAGTCTCCTTCCCATTACCATCCTTTTGGAATGACATGATAGAATTACTGTACTGTATGTGATAGATAACTCGATCACCATGTACATCTGAAGTTTTGCCCTTCCTTGGCATTTAATTTATGATTGCGTACGTAGCCTATAGTAAGCTACGCACAAATTAACTGGAGACAAACAATTAACTGGGTTCACCTCGAACAGCTGCTCGTTTGTTCTTTAGTGTTTTTGTGCTTTCCCGCCTTTTCAGACAAGTCGAATTTTGGTACGATTTGAAGAGATAGCATAAGCTCCCACCCATTCTTCTCTTTGTTTCCCCTTCTCGTACAGATGGAATTTCCCCTGGATGTGTATGTTGTAGCATTATTTTTTAAAATTTTTACCGTGCATTCTACTACTAAGTAAAGAGTGACAGTAAAATTAAATCTGATCATTGATTTTTTAAAGGCATTATAGACTTTTTGCTGCACAGCTAATTTTTTCAATGGGTATTATCGACTTTTTCCAAACCTAATCTTAACCCAACTGCAGAATACGACGCATTGTCTGTACGCGGCCTGTCTGGCACGTCGAGGAAGGAGTTGGACGAGGTTGGACGGCCACTCGACGATGGAGAAGAAATGATCGGAAGCCGCTGCCATGGAAGATAGACGAGAAGTTGTCGAGAGGAAGATGATTGGGTATTGCGCTATTTGGGTTGTGTATGACGATGGCTTGGATTGGCAACTAAAGCCTAAAGGCCTCGAGGCCCAGTCGCTTCTAACTCTAAAGCGCGGCTCAATCCGAGTGCATACCAAAATTTAAGCCCACTAAGGTTACAGAAATTACTCTAATACCATACATCCCTTTACATTTTTACCCTTTTTAAGATTGTACTGTCCATACTACTGAGAAAAATATAATTAAATCGTAACTAATCTAACCTATTAGATCAGGAAAAATAGAAGGCTTATATTGGATGGTGTGCAAGTAAAAGAGCTCTTATGTTTACAGTGGAACACTGATGGCAAGGTCAAGGACAAGAAATTCTCAAATGCCGCAAAATGCATGCGGTTATTACCACCAAAGAACGCCGATTATTTTTAAGTACAAGGATACCACGCACAACATGCACCCTACTCAGGCTACAAAACATATGCTAGTGAATATATCAGATTTGTCGGGTCTCTCGGGGCGCGAAGACACAATTCCCACTTAATAATGCTAATGTGTGTACTAATTAAATAATGAGGCACATGGTATCGACATAAGGTTTGAGCTCGGACGGATGGGAACGAATATCCCTACTCTCATTGCCAAGCCACTTTTTTTGTCGAACATGGGGTGTAGCTCTCTTTCCATTTCATTTGCAAAACGGAATGTGCAGTTTTACGGAAGGAGAAATACAGAGAGGTGATAGGAAAAGATAGGAAGTTACAGGATTACCCTCAAGGCCTCAACAAGCAGAGAACGTTACAGGATTACCAGAACCAGAACAGAATATCATACAGGACACACAGGAATCAGCCACAGGGAGGGGACAACTAGTACGGAGTGTTCCTCCTTTTCCTCAACCTGCCAACTGACCAACACCAGAAGCTTCCTCATCAAGCAGAGATCCATCAGGTGGAGGGATCGCGCTGGGAACTCCAGTTGCTTGCTGCTCCATCACCACTCTGAGAAGATGCTCCGCTGCCACCTTCGAAGCCTCCATGAACTGCAAAAGCCCGTACCACTAACCAAGATATAATTGGACTAATCTGAACCCATCCCAGTTTGGGCTCTGCTCTTTCGTATTAAGGAACTCCTATATAGACCTGAACAAAAGCAGGCCAGGCTGAACTCAGAAAAGGCCCGGTTTGTTTCAAGCCTAAACTCGTATGCCAAAATCAGAGGAAACAATCCTGAGATCATACTGTAATTCGATCCGCTAACATGTTAGGCCCAATGTACGTCTAGCTCCTAATCTGAACACCAACAGTCATAAGCGATTGGTCTGCCTAAACATTATCAAGTCCGACTGTCCAAGCATTAACAAATGACAACTGCAAATGTGCAACATGCTGGTAGTTTAAAGGTGACTTCTATTTTCTAGTTTCTGTTTAGAATAGTCAGAAACCAATATAAATATTTGGTTTTTCAAAGCGTCGTTTTCACTTTTCTCGTTTCAGGATAAACTAGAGGGTCACGGACGCATTATGCACCTCACTCTTCTCGCACCCGTCTTGTGCACGCATTTCTCTCACTTTCTCCACCACTCACCTTGTTTTTCTAAAAACTATTTCTTTCAACCATCACTATTATTTTTATTTTCAAACACCATCAGACGTACCCAATATAAAAAGGCCCTAATTCTCATCCGTTGGTGCAACCTTGCCGGCCATGCTCGCCCTTGCTAAAGGCGAAGCTCTGGGAATTCAGACAACGACCTTGAGACCAGTGTGACTCTGTGTGGTCACTGGTCAGAGTTGTGCATACACTGGTATGTTCTCGGTGACAAAACCATGCAAAATACACATGATTTCCTTTTGTTAAATCACATAAACCCCCCGCACTTTGCAAAAATCACCACGTATATTGGTAAGTATTGTGGCCCAAATGTAAACGTTGCACAAAATCACATAATTTCTGCACAGGTTCTTTACAAATCATAAATATCCTTCACATAGTTGTGTAGTTTTGGGCAAATACGGTAAAAATGAGCACATATTTGATCGACGAGGCACCGAAACTTTCACAAATAATATGAACGTTATTGATCCATTTCATAGCTTCGTCACCCTCTCTTATGCCACCACCTCTTCAAGTCATTTGTGATGATATTTAGTCGAAATCTCTGCCCAAATGAAGCTTGTTACCAAGGGCCAAAATACCATCGTTGTACGGAGGATCAGAATTTGTGCAAATACCACCAATGCCCGATTCCCCATTCTACTATATAATGCTATTGCTACAGCACGGCCTCGCATGGGGTCCATGTATCCACACAGAGATACGATCGATGCCACCGCACAGGCTGCAGCTGCAGTCATATGAGCGACGGGAGCCACCACCAAATATAAGCCTAACACAAAGGCCGTAGCCAAGCTTGTGACTGAACCAAACGCGAAGAACATAGCTATGTCGAAGTGCCAACCGCGCAATGGCACGTCAACAATAGCTGCTCCAGAGTACATGAGATTGATTGTAGCCAAACCAGCGCAACCGAATGCTAATGAGTTAGCCGCGATGAATGCATCAAAAACATACCTCCCAGAAAGTGCTGGTGTGCCATCGCTTTTGTAACCCCCAGGTAGAGTGAAAGCTGCACCAAACGCCACAGTTGCCATTAGCACTGAGCCAAGGCCCAGAGTTTGTGTTGAACTTGTCAGTTTCTCTGATTCTTTCTCTTCGTCCTCCGGTTGAATGTACTGTTCTTCAAAGTGATCCAACCGACGATTGCCATGCTTAGCGTGACAATACTTTAATGCGGCGTTTATCAAAAATCTGGGGTTCTGCAAAAGGAAACATGAGGTTTAATTTCAGTCGTATGGATTGCTGTTGTTTTGTCTGCCTTTGATGGAAGTAGGCCTGAAACCAAAAGAAGAAGTACATACCCACGAACAAAAAGACCCAGCACGAATCTTACTCTCCGATAGATCTAGAGGAGTTTCCCCATTGTTATTAGTTAGATTTAAGCGCACTTCTAGATTCTCCAAGAGTAAACAAAATATGCCCTGATCCCCAAGTTTTACAGCTAGGTGTAGTGCGGTGTTTCCATCATTGTCTTGCAAATTCAAAATCCATGATAACGACAGGGTTCGGCAAGCATGCGCGACTATATTCCATTGCTTCTTTTCAGTAGCAACATGAAGGAAAGTTCTTCCCTCAATGTCTCGCAAAGCAGCGATATTGGGGCACTTCTCTAGAAATTTGACGACGGCCTTCTTCACACCTGTGGAGGCAGCAATGTGTATAGGGAATAACCCCATATCGTCTGACTGAAACATTGGAGCTAGGTTAGCTTGCAGCACTTGCTTGAATGGAATGCTTGAATGCCAAACCGGATGATTCCAAGGATACAATGGGCGATAGATCCAGAAGTGTACACCTCTTGGGTGTAGCACTGATGTAGCAAAGTGAAGGGGCGTACTCCCATTTTGATCCCTTTGTGTAGTGAGGCCAATGTTCCATCTCAATAGTTTTTCTGTCATCACTGCAAACAACACTTTATGTTAGCTAACTGGAAGAAAAGTAACAGTCTTAATCTCATTAAAAAAATCAAGCATTTTAGTGTTGTAAGTATGTAACCAAGCAAACTATGGTAAAATGATATTACAATAATTCCAAATGTCATACCAAACGCTCCTCCATCAACTGGAAAATTGTTTGCACTTTGAATTCTGAGCATAGAAGATTCACTGGTAGCTTTAGACGAGTATTACTGAATATTTTCGTACTCCCATATCTAAAAGAGTGACACTTATTTTGGAAAAAACTTCTTTTTATCAAATTAGAAGAATAACTATGTAAAATTTGGAGGTATTTTTTTTGTAACTTCTTAGATTTCCACAAGCATTTTTAATGCACTGTTATACAAAGAATTGATCATTTCGATCAAAATAACACCATGCCCTCATCCACCGCCACCTAATTTGTTAATCAAGTTCAATGGTAACATGAAAGATTAATTTAACGTGGTTAGAGGAGTAATCCCATTGTATTCCTTAATTTTATACGTAAGGCAAAATATCGAATTTCTGTACATGAAGAGAATCTATGCTATCTGTAATACCCTTGCCAAGGTTGCCAGTCCTAGTAGCGTGTGTTATGGACGAGGGGATCACATATGGTGAAAACTTGGCAACCATTTTAGCACGAGTACTAACTCAACATGAAAAACATTGAAGGTAGGTCATAATTTTGCAAGCATCCATTTAAAATTTTAAGTTCAAACTCAATTTGTGTTGGCATACATTAAAAGAGAAATCCATGCAACACTATAGGCAATATTGTGAAACAGTAATTACCAATAGACTTAAAAAAAAATATTGTGAATTTGGGAGGTGATCCAGAATAGGTCTGCGACTTGAGATCTTAAATTTTGAGTTGAAACTTCAATCATGCACACATCAACTATCAATTTCATTTGACCTGAAGCATAGTGTGATCGATGTTGAATGTATTATCATTCAACTAATGAGGCTATAAAATCGGTGTGTGGTAGTGATCTAATTACACGAATCTCAGCTTGGCAATATTGTGAACATCCCTACATTTGTACTCCTTACCGGCGTTTTGACCCTGAAATCATCCGGATCGAATTCAAAATGCATGAGAAGTATCGGGTTATAGTTCAACTTATTCCTAATATCCAGAGAGCGGAAAACAACTAGAAATTGATGAATCAGAACTATGGATGACAATTCCCATTTATACCACCGTGGACCCTACACGCATAGGCTGGGCGCAGGAGGAGGGGAGAGCAGGGTGAAAGCAGATCGGGCACTGGGGTAGCCTAGGGGTCCGTTTTCTGGTGACCGGTGTCCGGTGGTGCGTTCCGGTGTCGCCATCATCGGATTAAGCAGCGGTGGTGCACAGTCGGAGTAGAAGCAGAGAGGGATGGAGAAAGAAGAGTAGCAGTTACCAGTGGATCACAGGGAAGAATTAATGCATGGATATTTTTGTACCTGGGCCTCGAAGAGCGGCAGCATGCAATGCATTTTGTCCATTTGGTCCAGAATACGAAAGATTCCTGCCACTCTCATCATACAGTGACTGCGCAATGTCGACCTGTTCTAGCAAGGTGGCTAGGTACAACGGCGACGTGCCATCTTTAGGGAAACTAGCCAATTCTGAATCAGCCGCCATTAGAAGCTTGACTATATGTTTGTTACCAAGGCGGACAGCCTCATGCAAGGCCGTCTCCTTACGCCCATTCTCCTTTCTCACGAATTCCTTCAGCCTCTCTCCACTGTTGTCCTCACCGCCAGCTAGAACAATCAGATGAGAGACCATTTGGGATTTCCCAGCCCTAGCAGCGCAATGCAGGGGTGTGTCGCCCTTCTTGTTTTGTGTGACCAGGAGGTGTTTGGCCTTGTAATAGACGACGTCGGCGCTCCTCAAGAAGTTCTCGCCGTCTCCGCAGGTGGCCACCACATGTAATGCGGTGTCCCCCTCAGCGGTGACGCCCTCCAGAAGCGATGCTGCAGGCCATGCAGTCTGACTCTGATCAGCGCCTTCTTCTACATCATAAGCTTGCTGCATCGGCAAGGTGCTGTTGCTCAAGGTTTCACCCTCGAGCAATTCAAGAAATGCTTGGGTTGGCACCGCATCTGACCGCCCGGGCGCATCTTCCCTATCGAGAAGAAAGCTCAAAGCCCGCCAAGAGCCAAAGCATGCTGATGCTAGCAGCAGGGGATTGATGGACGCCGGGGTAGGCGTCGCGGTGGCCTGCTGGTTACTGGACGCCATCACCACCAACAGATTCTAGCTACTCGTACTTATATTGCTAATTCTGCCTTGAACTTCACGCAAAGCATTCTTACAGACTTGGAGCGATAGTTAATCTATACAACAAGTGACTGTTTTTTAGAACAAAAATAGTCAGATTTTGAGCCGTTAGATGGAGATTCAACACCCTAGATCATTTTTTTAGGGGGTCATTTTTTTTAGAGGGGGTATGAGAGGGCCAAGATTAACTCATTTTACACTAGTTCTCTCTGTCGGTCGGCTTTAACAGTTGGGTACCATGTATCCACTATCGTGCTCATACCATAACAGTTGGTGCTGTCCATGGGGACCGCGCAAGAAGCTACGCAAGGGAATGCGCTAGAGAAGGCTATCACCAGGGATGCATGCTCAGCTCAATTATGCTGGCAAAGTCCTTATGACTCCGTTCTTTTGGACTTTTGGTTTTCGACTTCTCCGAATGTCAAAACAAATTAATGAGGCGGTTTTTTAAGTGGATTATCTAAACGGCTTTTCGAGTCCAAAACTGTATGCATCGTCCGTGTCGGTGTCTCCATCATCCGCTGTCATCTCAAAAAAACATAGATAAAAACTATCCACGTAGCCTAAAAAAATAGAGATATCATCATCTACATGTACACTTGGTTCACTTTGTCCGGATGAAATACATGTTATATTACACGATGGTACATATAGGTTTTTTAGTTCAACATACAACAAATATCGTATGACACTATTTTTTAAATTACATACGTATATGATTCTGTTGTGTATAGTTTATACATGGCAAGATAAAAAGAATGAGTTATGTCCGAAAAGGAGCACAATATTGTATGGGGTTACGGACTACTGTTGGTTGGAGGTGTAGGGCGCTAAGTCCTCGCCGTACAGACTAGGAGTACGAGTTGGACCATATAACTTAGGTATAAACTATACTATTAACTTTTTGTAATGTTAATTGTGACAAAGAAAAAAAATTTCTCATACGGACAGACCCACCACGATTTAGTTATTGTAAATAAATCATCTTGTCTTTTATTTGCTTTTATTCTTTGCGTGATCATCCTCCTCGTGGTGGGCTACATCCGGTTCCAACTTGCGTGCTTTTATTCTTTGCGTTCCTCCTCGTGGTGGGCTACCTCCGGTTCCAACAGATTCTAGCTACTCGTACTTATATTGCTAATTCTGCCTTGCACTTCATGCAAAGCATTCTTACAGACTTGGAGCGATAGTCAATTAAAAAGCACGCTCTCTCTCTCTCTCTCTCTCTCTCTCTCTCTCTCTCTCTCTCTCTCTCTCTCTCTCTCTCTCTCTCTCTCTCTTTTAGGTTGTCCTGAAACGTATATGTATATAGCATCAGTCGTGTTTGTTCTTCCGCTCCGTCACCAAGTTGAGAAGGTCTTTTTGGGTGATTATTTTGAGTGTGCGGCATGTGCTGAGAGCCTAATACGGAGGGAATTTTGAGGCTTAAGAGCTCGACCGATGAACTGGCTGGACAGAAATCCAGCTGAAGCTAGCAGAGAGTACTAATAAAGACCAGTGGTCAAATAGTCATGATGTCTTCGGAACATTCTTACCGTATATATTTAAACTAGAATTGAGCCTGTGCGTAGTTGCGGTAATTTTTTTGTACTTTAATATGGAATTTTCTTTTATAAGTAATTATTTGTTGAAGGAAGTGTTTATATGAATAATTATAATAAAATAGCTAATCACACCAATCAAAGATAAATATACTTGACCGTCTTTCTTTTATGCATTTGTGTTCATTGGATTGGAATCGAATACTAGACACAGGATATGATGATCTGGCACCCTCTTATACCTAGCTTTGCACAGATTAAAGATTAGACTAGCTTAAGGAAGGAACATGATAAACAACAAAACGAAAATGGGAAGACAAATGTTCCATCCCAGAAAGATGTATGCGTGAAAGACAAATTGAGATCTGGTTTCGAGGTAAGGTGAAGTTTTGAAAAATAATTGTAACCTAATTTTGTTGAATATCTCATGAATGTGCTTTAAGGGCATCCACAGTTCAATGACTTATCTGAAAGACATGCCACGTACGATTTGAAGTAATTTGAAGAGTAATTAAGGAGGAAAGAGAGGAAGGTTGTATCTCACATGAAACACAACTCTTCTCACACGGACCAATTAGAAGCTAAGATACAACAGGAAATTCATGTGATTAATTAGAAGGGGGAGTTGTATCTACACTATGCTTTTCGTGGGGGTGCATAAAGATGGAGGAGTAAATGACAGGCGAAGCCAGCTGAGAGCAAATATAATAAGAGACTGTTAGTAGGTTGTATGCTGATGTGAAGGAGAGAGAGGAGGAGAGAGAAGAGAGGTGGGTCATAAGTTTACAGCCAGCTGAAGCACAAGAACCAAGAAACTTTGTGAGAGAAATGGGTGGGTCATACAGCCTTCAGCTGGCTCTAAACTACTATATGAATGGACTGATAAGTGGGCTGTAAGTGTCCATACAGCCAGTTGAAGGTTGTATTATTAACCTTGCTCTGAGGAGAAATAAATAGAAAATAGTGATATTAATTGAGTGGGCTAGTTACTATACTACCTCCGTTCTTTTCTATACTTGGCTTCCTAGAATCTGCATCAGTAAATTTTCTAAAACTTGATCACCAATAGATTTTAAAACTATCTAGATTGGCTATAGAAAATTATATCATTAGATTTATCAATAAAAAATACTTTTATAATATTATAATTTTATTAAAGTATCTTAGTGTAAAATTATAAAAAGTAGCAGTAAAAATCGTATCTTGAAGACTGTAAAAGTAAAAAAACAAGGAGTATAATGCACTTGGGGGGAGTTGTATTTAGAGTTATATCCAGATGATGTAAAAAGTTTTATATACAATTTTAGATACATCACCGAAGATGTCCTAATTGTGTTAGGAACTAGTCAATATTTTCGATGCCATGATTCACATTTGTTAAGATATTACAGTTGTTTAATTGTCGGATGCGTCTTTAAAGGCGGCGTCCTTGGGTACGAAGATGAGCATAAAAGCAGTTCAGTATTTTTGGACATAATAAGTAGTTCCATATCGCCATGGTCTTTTTAAAGATTTTGTGAACTACAAGGCGCTACGTACTAGAAGCTCCAGCTGTATGAACATGATTTGTAGCTTGAGATCGACTTGAGAGGCCTTGAAAATACAAACTGAAGAATTCTGTGTTCCAGGTTAAACGTCTAAAACAAGGATCCAAATATGAAATCTGACATTTAATTTGGGAACAGTTTTTGATTTTTCTGAAGATGTTGAAGCTAAAACCATATATATTCTGTCAATGTGCACAACCAATCTTGTACAAGAATTATCATCAGGTTGCTGCCAGGTGATCGATGGACATCCCTTGTCCACCAGCTCTCCTGAGACAAAGTTTTTTGCACTGACATGATAGGTAATCTTTAACCCGGAGATGATTTTGTCGCTCTCTTTATTCCAGTCTCTTTCCCATTACCATCCTTTTGGAATGACATGATAGGATTGCTGTACTGTACTGTATGAGATAAATGACTCGATCACCTTGTACATCTGAAGTTTTGCGCTTCCTGGGCATTTAATTTATGAATACGTAGCCTATAGGAAGCTAAGCAAAAATTAACTGGAGATAAACAATTAACTGGGTTCACCTCGAACAGCTGCTATTTTTTTTCTTTAGTTAAGTGTTTCTGTGCTTCCCCTTTTTCAGACAAATCGAATTTTGGTACGATTTGAAGAGATAGCATAAGCTCCCACCTGTTGGGTTGATCTCGGCTAACAACCTCCGTGATCTCAGGGAGGTCACGTCCTCCACTTCGCGCCCTGATCGGGGGCGTAACCAACTGTGACGTGGTTTCGATCCCGGTCACCTAGCGCCAAATAAAAGGGCGGTTTTGGCAAGGTTTCAGACATGAGTTGTTCTAGGCCTCAAAACCCTAACGAGACCGATCGATTACGGGCGCTACGGTGAACGAAGACCGAACCTCTCCGTTCGTGTGCACGGCGACTACCGTAACTCCGGTGACCTCAGTTTCACGGCGACAACTACCGTCAGCCACCTCTACTTCAGCTTCGCAGCACCACCAACCGAGAAACCTTATGGCATCAACCAGTTCGGGTATGTAATTAACGCTTCCGCTCTAATGATTTATGTAGGTGTTCATGATTTAGATCTAGGGTTAAGCCTAATGTTTCATGTTTAGACTTAGAATAAGAACTACATTTGGTATCAGAGCAACCCTAGGATCAGCATGAACCCTAATCAAACCCTAACCAAACTCGGATTTATGTTTAAAGGCTTGGATCTAAATTTAATGGGTCGGTTTAGCAAATAGAAGGAGGGGAATCAAGGACTTTCGGAAAAACCCTAAGAAAATCCCTATGAAATCGTTCGGTTCGGTGGTAAATTCCCCAAGAATCTGCAAACCCCGAACCCTAAATCCCCAATCAAGAACACAAAAAAAATTTTTGGATCGGGACTTATGTGTTTGCCGGCGCGCCGTCGCTCCGCTCGTCCGGCCGCCCCGCTGCCTCGGGCCGCCGACTGCAGACGCCATGGCGCCGCCGCCGGCCTCGCTGGAGCGCGACGCCGCCTTGCCGTTGCCGCCTCGCGCCGCCGCGTGAATGTCGCCGCCGGCCGCCTTGCACGCGTAGCCATTGCCGCCCGAGTGCGCCGCCTTGCCCTTGTGGGCGCCGCCGGTGCCGCCGTCACCGTGCCGCTCTCCCACCTCCGCCGCCTCTCCGGAGCCGCCGTTCCGCCCCGCGCGGGCGCCCATGCACCGCCACCGCTCCCTCAGATCCGTTTTTCCGGGTGGAGGCCGGCATTCTGGGTTAGGTTTAGGGTTCCACATGTTTTTTTTGTCCCGGCCGGATCTAAATCTCAGCCGTCCATTTCATCCGACGGTGAATACTAATGCGGCGGACAATTTTTTGATGGGCCGGTCTAGGCTGCGCCATTTTGGCCCGCGCCTTGGGCATTTCGGGGCGTACGGGAATTATGGGCTGCTGGCGCTTTTCGGCCGCACGCGTGGGTGCGCATGACTTGGGCCGAGTGAGCGTTTTAAGACCCGTGTAGGTGTTATTTTAACCGGCATTTTTTGGGCCATGAGGTTTCGGCTTTGCGCAATTTTTGTGGGCCCGTGCGGGAGTATTTTGGGGCCATGTAATCTTTTGGGCTGCGAAATTTTGTAGGCTGAATATTTATTTTAGTCCGAATTTTGGGCTTACTGCAGCAGTATTATTATTATCCAGTGCATTTTCTTATGCTTTATGTATCTCTTTTATGCATTAATTTTAATTACTTTCGATGGCCCAAAATTCTCATGTAACTTCACCATATTATTATGTATAATCTCGGATTAAAATTGAACCAACGGGATATTTTAATCTTGAGATTTTTATGATTAATTTTGGCATTATGTATACATATGGTTATATTCTGACCAACGTTGTTTATAATCATATGTCGCCATATTATTATGTTGTCTCTAATTAAAATTGAACCAACGAGATATTTTAATTGGAGATTTTTATGTTTTTGGCATTACGTATGCATATGATTACATTCTTACCAAAGTTGTTTGTAATCATGTGTCGCCGTATAAAATTATTGAGTTCTTTTTCATTTTCTGCCCAACGGTGATATGTATTAGAACTGTGGTTTTGCATGTTATTAATCAGACCAACATAGGGCTAATTACATGCAATATATATTTATGATATTTCTAATGGGTGCCCTGTATTTTAGAAATTCAGCACTTAATGCTTCAAACGTTGCCGCCACAATTAATAAACATTGAGCAGCTCACGGGGAGCATTTTTCCCACGTGGAAAGAACGAATTCATGTTGTCCTTGGTGTTTTTTGGGCCTTGACTATATCTTAAGGGTAGCCGTTCCCATTCCTCCCACCGAATGTGAGGAGAATTATGATGAGAAAAAGAAAATTTATGAGGCTAATGCTGAAAAATGGGAGCGGTACAACCACTTATCACTAGTGATTATGAAGACCTCTATTTCAGTCGGGATTAGGGGAGCAATCCCCGATTCCTAAAATGCTAAGGAGTACTTGGCCTCAATCGAGGAGAAATTTAAAAGCTCCACTAAAGTTTATGCCAATACTTTGATTCAGAGGCTCTTAACCATTAAGTATGATGGGTCCGGCAGCATAAGAAAGCATATCATGATGATGACCGATATGGCAGGAAAACTTAAGGGCATGGACATGGCAATACCTGATGGTTTCCTTGTTCATTTCATTATGACCTCTTTTCCTTCTGAGTACATGTTTTTTAAGATTAATTACAATACTCAGAAAGAAAAATGGAGCATGAGCGATTTGATCGCCATGTGTGTCCAGAAGAAAGAGAGAATAAGAACACAAAAGAAGAATTTTGCTCTTCATGTTGGTGGCTCTAACAAAAGGAAGTTCCAAGGGGACTTCAAATCTAAGAAAAGCTACAATTTTCCACAAATTAAGACAAGTCAAGGCCTAAAGTGCACAATGCACCTAAGCCTCATGTTGCTCCCGCCAGAGCATCTAAAAGGGATAATGTCTTTTCTGCAAGCAGCCAGGACATTTCCAGAAAAATTATATGTGATGCTAAGCGTAAAAATAATGATGAGACTTCTTCGAAACTGTGGCACTGTCGTTTAGGCCACATTTCGAGGGGGAGAATGGAGCGTCTCATTTAAAGAAGAAATTCTCCACCCATTAGATTTCCCTGACTCAGACCACTGCATTGATTGCATTAAAGGAAAATATGTTAAGCAAATAAAGAAGGGAGCTACTCGCAGCACAGGACTTTTCCTGTGTCATCAGTGGATGTTTTTTTGATACATTTATCACATTCACTAATGATTTCTCCCGTTATGGTTATATCTTTCCCATTAAAGACCGATCTGAATCACTTGATAAATTTAAGACATTCAAGGCTACAGTTGAAAATCAGCACAACCTAAGGATTAAAGTGGTAAGATTGGATCGTGGGGAGAATATTATGGAAGACATGCCTCTTATGGGCAAATACCTGGCCCTTTCGCTAAGTTCCTTCAGGAAAATGGCATCGTTGCCCAGTATTCTATGCTGGGCGAACCTCAGCAGAATGGTGTAGCTAAAAGATGCAACCATACACTTATGGATATGGTACGGAGTATGCTTAGCCAGTCTAGTTTACCAATTGGCTTGTGGATGGAAGCACTAAAGACAGCCTACGAGTGTGGGGTTGTCGTGCTGAAGCTAAGTTATTTAATCCACACATTGGGAAATTAGACCCTAAGACAGTAAGTTGTCATTTTATTGGGTACCCTGACAGATCCAAAGGGTATCGCTTTTATTGTCCTGATAGGATAACTAAGTTTGTTGAAACAAGGGACACTGTGTTATTTGAAAATAATGAGGATCTGGAGCTCAGGAAAATAGATCTTGAGGAGAAGCGGATTTATGTTCCTTCACCGCTCATCTTAGAGACATTTATTCCTGTGCCTAAGGCGGTTGCACCTCTAGTAGAGAATACTGTTGTTGCACCCACTGTTGAGGACTCTGAAATTCCTGATGTTATACCTAATGAAGAGCCTCAGCAGTTTCCTGAAATAACTAATGAACCTCTTAGAAGAACACAGCAGGAGAGAAGATCTGACATCCCAAATGATTATGTTGTCTATATGAATGAGGATGTTAATGATATAGGGAAGGCAGACGATCCCACCTCTTATAAAGAGGCCATAATGAGTGAACATTCTTCTAAATGGCTTGAAGCCATGGAGGATGAACTAAGGTCTATGAGCACTAATGATGTATGGGACTTAGTAGAAATTCTTGACAGAGTCAAAACAGTAGGCTGTAAATGGGTCTACAAAACTAAGCATGACTCTAAGGGAAATGTCGAAAGGTTCAAAGCAAGGCTCGTAGCAAAAGGCTTCTCTCAAAGAGAGGGAATTGACTATAATGACACCTTTTCTCCTGTCTCAACTAAGGATTCATTCAGAATTGTTATGGCACTTGTAGCTCATTATGATTTAGAGCTGCATCAGATGGATGTTAAAACGGCATTTCTTAATGGCGACTTGCAAGAGAATGTTTACATGGCTCAACCGAAAGGTTTTGTCGTAGAAGGCAAGGTGCATATGGGATGTCGACTTAAGAAATCAATTTATGGCTTAAATCAAGCATCGAGGCAGTGGTACCTCAAATTCGATAAGATAATGAGTTTTGGATTTAAGGAAAATGAAGTTGATAACTGCATATATGTTAAGTTCAAGGGGAGTAAATTCACCATCTTAAGTACTTTATGTGGATGATATCTTATTGGCCAGCAGCAATAAGGACATGCTGTTTGAGACTAAGAGATTTCTTTCATCTAATTTTGATATGAAGGATCTTAGTGATGCCTCTTATGTTCTTGGCATTGAAATTCACCGAGATAGGTCCAAAGGAATATTAGGTTTATCTCAGAAGGCATACATTGACAGAGTACTGAAGAAATACAATATGCATAAGTGCTCTGGCTCGCCTGCTCCTAATGTTAAGGGCGATAAGTTTGGGACATTTCAGTGTCCAAGGAACCAATATGAAACTGATCAGATGAAGTCGGTTCCTTATGCTTCAGCTGTCGGAAGCATTATGTATGCTCAAGTATGTACACGCCCTGATTTAGCTTTTGTAACCGGGATGCTTGGCAATCAGTTAAATCTAGGACCGGACCACTGGAAAGCCGTTAAGAAAGTCTTGCGTTATATGCAAGCTACTAAGCATTACATGCTCACATATAAGTTTTCTGATAACCTTGAAGTTATTGGTTATTCAGATTCAAATCTTGCGGGATGTGTTGATACTAAGGAATCCACATCAGGTTATATCTTCACACTCGCTGGAGGAACTATCTCGTGGAATAGCTCCAAACAAACCCTTACGGCATCTTCAACGATGCAAGCTGAGTTTGTGGCATGTTATGAGGCTACCGGGCAGGCTGTATGGCTTAAGAACTTTATCCCGGGACTTAGAGTGGTAGACAGCATCTCTAAACCACTCACCTTTTACTGCGATAACGAACCCGTAGTCTTTTATGCAAATAACAACAAGTCAAGTGGTGCTGCCAAACACATTGACATTAAGTATCATGTTGTGAAAGATAGAATCCATGATCAAACCATAAGTATGAAGCATATTAGTACTAAGTTAATGCTTGCGGATCCGCTTACTAGAGGCTTACCACCCAATATTTTTCGTGATCATGTTGCCGGCTTGGGTTTATTGGAAAGCCTCTGATTCTGGATAAAATGACCTTAAAGCAAACCAACTCCCATTAAGTATAATGAATATCCATTTCGAAGTAAGATAGTACACTATAGGTACTGGGGTTGTATGACACTTCATTAGCTATGCAACACATTGCCTTGGTATGCTGTTTTATCGAGAATGGGCTTATGATGTTAGCCTTACGATCAAAGGGGAGAATGTTGGGTTGATCTCGGCTAACAACCTCTGTGATCTCAAGGAGGTCACGTCCTCCACTTCGCGCCCTGATCGGGGGCGCAACCAACTGTGACGTGGTTTCGGTCCCGGTCACCTAGCGCCAAATAAAAGGGCGGTTTTGGCAAGGTTTCACACATGAGTTGTTCTAGGCCTCAAAACCCTAACGAGACCGATCGATTACGGGCGCTACGGTGAACGAAGACCGAACCTCTCCGTTCGTGTGCACGACGACTACCGTAACTCCGGTGACCTCAGTTTCACGGCGACAACTACCGTCGGCCACCTCTACTTCAGCTTCGCAGCACCACCAACCGAGAAACCTTATGGCATCAACCAGTTCGGGTATGTAATTAACGCTTCCGCTCTAATGATTTATGTAGGTATTCATGATTTAGATCTAGGGTTAAGCCTAATGTTTCATGTTTAGACTTAGAATAAGAACTACATGATAGGATTGCTGTACTGTACTGTATGAGATAAATGACTCGATCACCTTGTACATCTGAAGTTTTGCGCTTCCTGGGCATTTAATTTATGAATACGTAGCCTATAGGAAGCTAAGCAAAAATTAACTGGAGATAAACAATTAACTGGGTTCACCTCGAACAGCTGCTCTTTTTGTTCTTTAGTTAAGTGTTTCTGTGCTTCCCCTTTTTCAGACAAATCGAATTTTGGTACGATTTGAAGAGATAGCATAAGCTCCCACCGACTCTTCTCTTTGTTTCCCCTTCTCGTACAGAAGGAATTTCGCCTAGATTTGTATGTTGTAGCTTTATTTTTAAAAAATTTTTACAGTACATTTTAATTACTAAATTGTGACAGTAGAAATTGAATCTAATAATTAATTTCTTAAAGGCATTATATACTTTTTGCTGTACAGCTAATTTTTTCAAAGGGTATTATTGACTTTTTCCTAAACCTAATATTAACCCAACCGCAGAACATTCTGCTACGTGATCAATTCGCTACGCCGCCACCTCGCACGAGATTTCCTTGTGCCGACGCCTTGTCTGTATGCACGCCACGCCACCGTCGAGGAAGGAGGCGGAATTGAGACGCCGTAGGGTGGACCCACAAATAGGGCGAGGTTGGGCGGCCACTCGACGATGGAGAAGAAATGATCGGCAGCGGCGACCATGGAAGACAGACGAAAATCTGTCGAGAGAAATGATCACAAGATGGGTTGGCAACTAAAGCCTAAAGGCCTCGAGGCCCATAACGACCGGGCCATTTAACGGTCGCTTCTAACTCTCAGAGCGCGGCAGTTACTCTCCCATATATCCCTTTATATTTTTACCTCTGTTAAGATTCTACTATCCATTCTACTGAGAGAAGAATAACTAAATCGTAACAATCTGATCCATTAGATTAAGAAAAAAAATAGAAGGCTTATATTGGATGTGTCTACAGTAAAAGAGCTCTTATTTTTACGGTGGAACACCGATGGCAAGATCAAGGACAAGAAATTCCCAAATGCTGCGGAATGCATGCAGTTATTACTACCAAAGAACGCCGATTATTTTTAAGTACACACATCATACTTAGGCTACATGCGCCTGCTACATATGCTAGTGAATCTCTGAGGATGTAAGACACGCTTCCCCACTTAACAATGCTCATGCGTAGGGGTGGGAAACGATAATGGATAATATGTTTTATCCGATATATATATTCGAGAAAATGTGATTGTGATAAACAAAATATTTATTCGAGAATATTCGTATCCGTATTCGAGAATATTCATATTCGTATTCGAGACTCTTCGATTCATATTCGATTCGTTTTCTATGCTTATCGTCGGTAATCGGTCACAAACTAGTGAAAAACTGGCAAAACCGTTAGTAATTTGTTCTACCAAAATTTGTTACAGAAGTTGTAGGAAGATATTCATATTCGACCAAATTAAGTGTATATTCGATTCAAATTTGTATCCGTTATGACATTCGATTCGTATTTAAAAATATTCAAATCTGTATTCATTTTAAAAATATGAATTCGTATTCGTATTTGAGACTATTTGATCGTATCCGATCCATTTCTATCCCTACTCATGCGTGTGTACTAATTAAATAATAAGGCACGTGGTATCAACATAAGGTTGGAACTCGTGCGGATGGGAACAAATATCCCTACTCTCATCACGAATTTTTTTAGAAATAATCTATTTTTATTCAACATAACATAAATATACTAGTACAAATATTTTTTTACAGAAATAGGCTCCAGTTGTCTAACCGTCGGGCGACTAGAGTCTATCACCCAACAGTCGTGCGACACGCAAACAATCCGCTGGTTGTTGGGCGAAATAATTGCAGTCATCAAACCACCGGGCAACTGTTTCTAGTTACCCATCAGTTAGGCGACTGCAGCTCTAGTCACTGAAGGGTTGGGCGACTGGAAGCGCATATAAAAGGACTGCACGCGGTGAATAGAGGCAGAGGAAGAAAATGAAGCGGAGAGGAGAGGAGAGGAGAGGAGAGGAAAGAAAAGGAGAGGGGAGGGGAGAAAAGGAGAGGAAGGGGGACAGGAAAAAGAAGAGGTTTTGTGACTTTTGTGAGGTAAATATTTTTGTATGTTGTAGTTTAAATTTTGTATATGAAGTAGATAGTTTATTTAGTGTTACTATCCGTAGAAAATTGTAGATGTAGAAAAGAATAGTACAACTTTGGTATAAAAATTCTAGTTAATGTAGTTATAGAAAATTAGCAGCCGTAATAACCTGTAGTTGTAGAAATTTTAGTAAACATTTGTGATTAATTACGAATGAATGTAATATCGTTAGTACATTGAAAAAACACATTGACCGTTATAACTGGTATATAGGCATTTAAATTGATATGCCATGTAAATTATCTAAACTCATTAGGAATTATTTGAAGTGGAGGAGAGCTCGAGTAGTGAGACAAGAACGGCATTAGTGCACGATCTACCGATAGGCAGTTAATTCTACGAGGGTAATGTAAATGGTTACGATAGGCGAACGGTCGTTGAAATGTTTATTGCAGTACATAAGTACTTTCGTAATGTGCGATGCGATTTGACTAGTTTCAAAATTGAAAATATATGTAGGCAAACATCAGTAATACCGATACCCACTACATTGAAAGTGCATTACAGTGTTGGAACCGTTCGTGAATGTCCAAATTGTGTGGACTTGAGCGGTTTTGCGCAAGCCACTCTGGTACACTCGGATGGTGAGAATGCTCGAATCGCAGATGTGATGCACTGACTTACTCCACAGTTTTTCGTTGGACCCCGAGGTGTGTGGCGTCATCATACAAAGGCTTTGGAGCCGGTCTCCCACAAACATTAGATGGGAGTTGAAAATATTTATGCACACTGTTGCGTGGAAGGGATTTGTGCAAGGGTGTCGGCGCTGTGGATACGAGTGCGTGATGCTTGTGCAACCATGCCCAATAGAAGCTGTGCAAGGTCGTACGGACGGCCATTATCCGGGAGGTGCGAGTAGCTTGGGTGCCCTGCATGTTGGTGAAGAGAAGAAAGTTGCTTATGATGAGACCGATGCGGTACATAGAGGAGAAGGAGAACGGTCACACCATGGTGAGGGTACAGGACAAAGCCAATGAAGGAGAGCATATGGGGTACATAGTGTATCAAATGGAGAGCCATGATTGGATGGCTTGGGTTGAAGAGGAAGCTGTACAGGAGGACAACTAGGACAGTTCGGATAAGGACGAAGCTCCCATCTCGCAGGAATGGAATCGGTTTGATGTTGAGAGTGTTGCCACACATGACGAGCACAAATCACCGTGGGACTATCATGGCATAGAGGTTCGGTTGCATTCAATGTTTACTGACAAGGCATCGCTGCAAGATTCCATCAAGTTGTGGGCCTGGTCTATGCAGCGGACTTTTCGGGTAGTGAAATCTAGCTAGGAGCAGTACACCGTGAAGTGCGAGCAGGCTAGTTGTCCTTCGAGTGTGCATGCACGTAGACCGAAGTATGAGACTCACTGAATTGTGTCAAAAGTGGAGCCGCAATCTTGCATTCTCAGTAGTGTTTTTGCGAGGCACCGTAACCTAACGTCTTCCTTTATAGCTAATCTAATGTACAAAGAGATAGTGGAGAAGAAGGGCATGGAGGCCACACACATCATGCTAGCTATCGAGAAGAAATTTAAGTACAAGATTAGCTACGCGAAAGGCATAGCGTGCAAAGCCGAAGGCGTTCAAAAAACAGTTCAGATTTTTAGAGGCAGCGTACGACAATCTTCCTCATATGCTTCAGATGTTGCAGAACAAGAACCCGGGCACGTATATCGCTGTGAAAGACAAGCCATCTACAAGGTCACCAGGTTTTACGGTGTTGCAGAGGGCCTTCTTAGCTTTCGGTGCATGCATCGAGGCATTCAGGCATATGCTTTCCGTGATCTCAATTGACGGGACCTTTTTGATTGGCAAATACAATGGCTAGAATCTTACGGTTATTAGCGTTGATGGCAACAATTAAATTATGCCACTGGCCATCGTATTCGTGGAAAGTGAGAATTACGACAGCTGGTTATGGTTCCTTAGACATGTGAAGGTTGGTGTTGTCGGCGCTCGTTCTAGTGTGTGCATAATCCATGATTGTCACGTCGGTACACATGGTGGTTGGCGCGGCGTGACGCCGTGCCTACGAGGCTAATATCTTCAACAAGCAGAGAACGTTACAGGATTACCAGAACCACAGCAGAGTATCATACAGAACACACAGGAATCAGCCACAGGGAGGGGACAACTAGTCCAGAGCATTCCTCCTTTCCTCGAGCTGCCAACTGACCAACACCAGAAGCTTCCTTTCTCGAGCTGCCAACTGACTAACACCAGAAGCTTCGTCATCAAGCAGAGATTCATCGGGTGGAGGGATAGCGCGGGGAACCCTAGTTGCTTGCTGCTCCATCACCTGCGTCACCACTCTGAGAAGCTGCTCCGCTCCCACCTTCAAAGCCTCCATGAACTCCTTTATTTAACCCGGCCCAGTAAGTCAGTAAAGAACAAGCATGGAAGACCACAACAGCTGGAGATCTGTTCAATTTTTTTCCCCTCAAAATAAGCTTTGTTAGAAGCCTTCTATATCACCTAGCATATGGCAGCTAAACGCACCACATGGAATTGTTTCACTCTGGGCTTACCCAGGTGAGAAACTGAGCAACATTACAGGTAGGGCTATAAAAAAAACTCGAGACTCGCGAGCTGCTTGAGCTCGTCTTGCTCTAGGCTCGATTCGAGCTCAGTTTGAACTCTAAACGAGCCGAGCTCGAGCTTGATCCCAGGCTCACGAGCTTCAACGAGCTGAGCTCGAATAGCTCGTTGTGGCTCGATTCGATCTTGAATATTGATGTTTAGTAACTTTTATCGAGCTCACTCGATCTGAGCTCAAGCTGAAGCTTTTCTATTATTAAAAATTAATATATGTTGAATTGTTTTTTACTATATCAGACTTACTCTAGCTCAGTTTGAACTTTTCTTATTGTTAAAAATTAATACATATTGAATTGTTTTAAATTTTATCGTGCTTATTCAAACCGAGCTTGAATCTAGATCTAGACTTAGACCCCAACTCAGACTTGCTCGAGCTCGACTTGAGCTTCTAACGAGCTCGAGCTTAGGAGGCCAGGCTCGCTCGAATATGACTCGTTTATAGCCCTATAGAAGGTGGCATCTAGAATCAAGACAAACGCCCCCAATTCCCCAAATCACTTTAGCGATCCCAAATCACTTTAGCAATTGAGCACTCAAAGAACAAATGCTTGGCAATTGAGCACTCAAAGAACAAATGCTTTACTTTTTCACTAGGCCACTTGCCCGTCCTAACTAGATAACACCGAATTTGTTGGCAGGACCGCAGGTGTGCCGTGGTTATTTCAGGCCTACCGAGGTTACTGCCATATTAGGCCTGGCAAAAGCCCATACCACTAACCAAGATATAATTGGGCTTTCTAGAGTGTCGTTCCTGGATTTAGCTAATCTAGAATCTTCTGTAAAACCACTGTACTATAGGGGCAGTAAGGGCCTGTTTGGTAGAGCTCCACCAACTCCAGATCCACTAAAAATAGCTCCACTCCACGAATTTTTACCCAAACGCTCCAGCTCCACGAAATTTGGATCCACCAAAATACTGAATCTAGCTCCAGATTCATGACATCCATGGAGCACCTCAAGAGGTGCTCCACAAAACCTTGTTTCGTATCTACTCGTGGAGTTGGGTGGTAATTACCCACCTTTTGCCACTGGTTACACACCCCATCCTATACCACCATAAAACCCATGGGAAAAACAGGTCATTCCCACCAAAAACTCAGTTTCGTGGATCTGGAGCTGCTGTGCAAGCCAAACAGTTTTGTCCAGCTCCATGGTGGGATCCCAGATTCACGGTGGAGCTGTTTTTGGTGGATCTGCTGCTCCAGATTCATTTTTTCAGTGGTGGAGCTCTGCCAAACAGGCTCTAAGGATGCGTAGGTGCGGGCACGCTCCATAAGGTTAAGATCTTTGCTCTAGATTAATCGTGTGCTAGAGACGCACATACGTATATGCGTGTGGGCGTACGTCTAGGATATGTGTGCGTGTATGTGACGTGCTTTGATCATTGAACATATCTACATGTGCATGTACTTTTTCTGCTTAGGACTTCAGCCCAAGGGGAAGATGAGCACCAGCATCGAATCTAGAGTTCAGACGCCGGTGGACAGCTCGTACAATGTCAGAGTTTGCCAAGCGGGCGTAGCTCACTCCTCATTCCAAGAACCTGGTTAGTTAGGCTCTGTTCATATTGGCTGTGACTGATAGGTTTTGGCTAAAAAAATAGTAGTAGCTGAAAGAAAGTGGCTTTTCGAAAGAGCGGACGTGCAGTCGGGAAAGTGAGAAACAAATGCATACGCGATACGAGAGTGAGAGGAGTAGAGTGCGTGATGTGCTGATGACCCCTGTCTTATTCTCGCAACGTAAGAAATGGAAAAGCCGTTAAGTAAATCAGGTATTCGTACTGGCTTTTGAATAGTCCCTTTGACCGCCGGGCAACCCACTGTAATTTGAGCCACCAAGAATACAGCACATGTTGTCTGGCCCAAGAAAGAAAAGAATACAGCGTGAGAGCGCTGCGTCCTGCTGTAGTGCGCGGACTGCACGCCTACTTACCCATCCCACGCCTCAATTTGCGTGGGCTCGCGGTGACCCCGCGCAGCGCTCGCCCACCTTCACCTGCCGCTGGCAAGCAAGCGGCACGACAGCTCGTGCTCCCAAACAGCCGACGCCCACTTGGGGCCATTCTGCCCAGCCAAACGGTTCGGGACATCACGCCTACCCAACGGGCTAAGTCGCTGCACCCACTGGCCACTGGCCCGGCTCAGTCAGCCTCCCGTCACGCTCCGCCGCGGCAGCTGACACGCGCATTCGGCTTTGGGAATCTGTTTCAATATTTCACCAAACATCTTGTTGAAATCAAAATGTTCACTTAAAGTCACGTTCTAAAACATCTTGTTTAGATTAGCTCACCTTCTTAGTGGTGCTAAAATTGGAAAGGATATACTGTTCCGCCATTGGTCTATTGATCTATTAATAGTACGTTATTAAAATAAGGTCAAAATGAGTTTCCGCCTTCACTCCAAGGTGATAAATTTCCCACAATAATTAGAAAAAAAAGGAAAAAAAGATTTACACACTTATTTTGGTGGGTTCATATTATAACATGTAGATTAATCATATCTATTTATTACTAAAAGTCGATGATATGCCATTTAGAGTTGCTAAGAAAAAAAGAAATGTGCTAAAAATTCTCATAAAAAAGCAAAACACCTATCTATTAATTTAGTGAACATAAGTTATAATAGCTCAAATTAGAACAAAGAGCTCATATACAATTCAAACTCAAACGCAACCACCACCCCCGCAAACACCAAGCCCCGCCTGACCCCTTTCTTGGATGGATGCGGCGGCCCATGCTTTTATCGTGAGATGCATTTCGTGCAGACGTGGACTGCATCTGGGCCGCTGTGGGCTGCATGAACTTCAGCCCAGGTCCATGTTGCCCAAAGCATTGACATTTCTTTGGTTGTTTCATGTTGATATTGCGTGCTTTGATACGATAATTTGGTATTCATCACAATTTGCAGCAGTGATCCCTACTAAATTGTGCATTTGATGGTCCAACTAGTCGGAATATATGTGTGTGCAAAGATGGTTAATTACATGATTCTAGAAAAAAACCAAAGTTGTGAAACACATTGTTTGTAAGTGTATATATAGAATAAATCTTTTCTAAGAATAATAAAATTAGAAAATTAGAAAAAAGCCCATATCAAGTATAATCCAAAATAACTAAAATTCAAGGAAGAAAACAAAAACTGGCATTTGATTTTTATATGAATTCCAAAGTAAATCCCCGAATAAATAAAATATATTTATTATATACTAAAAATTGATTACATAAGTTTTAGATTTGCTAAAAAGGAGAAATAAAATAGAAATAATCAAAAAATAAAAAACATCCGTTCCTCGATTTAGTGGACCCTTATTATGGTGAGTAACTAAACAACAATGGATGTCATAGATAAAACAAGAGAACTTATAAGACAAGACTACCCACTATAGATTCTAGATGAACCCAGTAAATAAAGATAATTCTAGATGATCCATACTAAAATTCACGTATGAGAGGAAAAAAAGATATTGACATGCAAAATAAATGAGTAAAAGTCATGCATAAGAAAAAAGTGGCACTCGGCAAGAAAAAAGAGAAATAAAAAAGACAAGATTTATTCTACTGCATACTTACCAACATTGTGTTTCGCAACTTTGATTTTTTTTAGAATCACCATCGATGTGGTAGATTCTAATTCAAGTTGCACTATATCAACCGTTATGTATTATCTGTCATAAAATAAAAGCATATGATGGCTAATTACATCAGTTGACTGAAAAAGAGAAAAATTATAGAAATTCTTCCAAAAATAAAATGAAACATCTTCCCTTTAATTTGGTGTACCCTAATTACATGTAGCAATCTATAACCAATGAATGTTACCTAATAAATAAGAATAATTTCTAGAAATTCTAAAAAAGATATCTAACTCTTAATTTGGTAAACACTTCTTATGATTAACAAATTATAACTAATAATTTTTCTTTATATATGAAAGTGTACATAAAACTGATTTACATTATGACATGCATGCATGTATAATTGGGGAACTCTTATATGAAATTAAGATGTGAAATGCTAAACATAGAATTGAACTTAAGGGATCATACACACGAACAAACTTGTCTATAATATCTATTATAATTTACATTCTTTTAATTGTATTAATATGAATACAAATTATTGTCTCTAGTATTGGAGATACCGATTAAAAATTATAAAGAACAAGTATTCCTCCTAAAAATATAATCTGTATGATTTGTTTTAATATATACTAGTATACATTAATATCATAAATGAAACCAATTGTACAATATGAAAATTAAATCGAATTGATAAAGCTCTAAAATTCTAATATTTTGATTCTTTCATGTGATTTGCAACCCTTTATTTTCTAGATGTAGTTTCTTTATTACCATCACATATATAGTGCTAAACCAATTAAATATACTCTACGAATGTCATGGTAGTGTAAGAAAATACAGCTATTTTCTAATATAATAAATATAATTATATTTTCAATCATAGGTACAATAGTTGTATAACCATTACAAATCTATTTTCAGACATAAACATATATATTTTAGGGGTTTATCTAAGGGCCTGTTTGGGAGAGCTCCACTAGATCCAGATTCACAAAAAACAGATCTAGATCCACTTTTTCAAGCCAAACAGTTCTAGCTCCAGCAGCTTCACCGTGGATCTGCTCCACCAAAACCATGGATCTGGCTCCAGAACCACCAAATCCATGGAGCACCTCAAGGGGTGCTCCACCAAACTCAAGTTGGTGGAGTTGAGGAAAATTACCCACCATGCCACTGATTACACACAAAAAAACGTTTCGTTCTTTTTATTTCCCGTCGCTGCGCCGTCCTCTCCGCCGCGCCTCCCCCGCCTCCGACCGCGTCCGCCTCCTCCCGGCCTCCGCCTCCCCCGCCTCCGACCGCGTCCGCCTCCACCCAGCCTCCGCCTCCCCCGCGTCCGCCTCCGCCTCCTCCCGGGCCGGCGCCGCCTCCCCCGCGTCCGCCGTGCGCCTCGCCTGCGCCGGCCGGGGTTTTTTTTTCATTTTGCCCCCTGACGCGTGGGGGCCCAGGTGTAAGTGAGATAGAGAGGGAGGTGGAGCTGTACCAAACACTTTGACGAATCCCAGATCCACGATGGAGCTGCTCCACGGTGAATCCAGCTCCAGATCCACCTTTTAGGTAGATCTGAAGCTGGTGGAGCTCTGCCAAACAGGCCCTAACTTGAGGGCGTCCGTGATTAACAACTGACGGACGATCCTGCTCAGTGCGTGAAAGGATGTGTAAAAAGTTGATCCAAAAAAATTCTGAAAATTTTTCACAACTGATTTTGACAAAAAAATCGATTCAAAAAATCATTTGAGAAAAACTGAAAATGTGAAAAAGCTTCCGAAAAAATTTTAGCTGACAAAAAAAGCAAAATTCTGTGAAAAAACGAATAAAGACCATTTCAGAAAAAATAGATTAAAAAATATGAAAAATCATTCCCGAAAAAAATTCCAGCTGATAAAAAAAGATTCAAAAAAACCCTTCTTGGTGAAAGGTGGCGGTGGATCTGGCAGCGCGCGGTGGTGCAAGGTCGTCGGCAGGCCATGAGTTGAGGCAGCAACGGTGAGTGGTGGTGATGTCGAGCATGGATTGAGTCGTGGCGGTGCGAACATCATGGGGAAGGGCGCTGGTCATGTTTGGCGGGGAAAGAGAAGGGGGAAAAGGAGCGTTGGGCTGTCCAAATCCGGCTGCTCCCCTCTCAAGCAACGACGAGGAGTGGCAGTGGCGACATTGATGTTAGCGCATCGGCGGGGAGGGGGGAAATAAGGGACCACCTCTGCTTCACGCGAGTGGTGATGGTAAGGGTATGCGCGCTTGGTAGGAAGAAGGTGAAGGGGAGTGAGGCACATGTAGGTGTAAAAGAAGGGGGAGTGAACTCACGAACACTTGCTACACGGAAAAAAAAATTGATTGGGTGGCAAGGATCCTGTTGCGTCCATGGGATGGGGAAGTGATGATCACTCTTAGGTCTTGCTCGTTTCGGTTTGAACTTCTGATTTCTGATTAATTTTTCATTATTTCTAAATTTCGTCTTTTTCTGATTTTTTGAGCTTTTTTATTGGTTCTTTTTTCCCGTATTCGTTTGTATTGTCTATAATGGGCTAACCTATTTTTAAAATTTTAGGTACACCAAATAAGCCACCATCAGATACTGTATAATTTTAGCTAGTTACAGTACAATTTAGTCATAAACTAGCTTATTTCAGCCCAACCAAACAGCACCTTAAAATAGTGATTTAATATTTTAATATGGAAGTGATTATTGCACAGGCAACTAAAATTTTTTCTCTTAGTTATCTGAAGTTGCACTTTCAATCACTTGAAGTTACAGGTAATTTTTTGAGAGCGGGGCTGCAACTTCAGTTGATTGAGAGTGCAACTTGAAGTTACAGGTTTTTTTAGAGAGAGGCTATAACTTCGGTTGATTGAGAGTGTAATTTCATGTGATTAAGAGATAAAAAAATTTTAGTCACCTATACAATAGCAAAACCGTTTTAATATCTAGCCACGCATACATGCACTGGAAATCCAGCTAGTTAGGAAAAACACTAAGCTCAGGTTATGGCCCTAGGCTAGCCCTCAATTTCTGCAGCCTGGTAGCCCGTACTTCTGATAGCCCTCTCGAACCGTTGCTCACGCTTCGGCCAGTCGGCCAACGTCAAAATCCTCCCACTCAAGCATGTCATCCGGGCCACCCCGTCCAATTCCCAAACTCGCCCAGTGCAGTGACCGCACGACGGCACGACACGAGCGTGCCAGATGGCAGCCAATTCCGCAGCAAATTCGCACACCGCAGATCCAGCCAACCATCCAAGGCGGAGGCCGACTCGAAGGGGGAGACCCCACACTTATGGCTCGTACGCGCTGTTGATGAACTGTAGTTGGCGACCAGTCCGAGCGATTCCTCTGTTTAGAACAAGAACGAATCAACCACAGAATCACAGAAGAATATATTGAACACACAGAGAGATAGAGAAAACTCCTGGTCTTCCTTTATTGCTTTCATTCATGTGTACATAATGAGGGGGGTATGGCTCTCTATTTATAGACTACAATGAGGTGCCCACCATGGGCCGCGGGCTGCTGGCCCAGGCCCAGGTTTCTTAACACTCCCCCTTGGGCACTCATCCGACACGTTCATGCCTCACTAAGACTCCATAAAAACCTAGTGAGAAAATTTTGGAGAAAGAACACATGATACATGTGATGCTGCGATGCACGAATTGCCTCATTAAAAACCTTGGTCGAGAAACTTCATGGAAAACTCGTCAAGGGAAAAAGAGTACAATTCACCCAATTTCATTTGGTCTTCAGGACTTTATTCTT
Source organism: Dendrocalamus latiflorus (assembly GCA_017311315.1). Classification (NCBI taxonomy): domain Eukaryota; kingdom Viridiplantae; phylum Streptophyta; class Magnoliopsida; order Poales; family Poaceae; genus Dendrocalamus; species Dendrocalamus latiflorus. The sequence goes on along the minus strand of CM029657.1, from coordinate 17,368,842 downwards.
TGGGTACTTAATCTTCATGATCAAGATTTACTAACGGGCTTGAGAGAATTCTCCCCCTGAATTCTGCACTTCTCTAAGTCTCATCATTCCAATCCCTCACACGCACCTTTCAAAGCTAGATGCGGGGAGTGACTTAGTGAACAAGTCTATATCACTTAGTGTGTAGTACTTTAATTTTGTCCATCTTTGCAATTTATGAGCATAGAGGAACTTGGGGTTGATATGCTTACATAGCCCGTCTGCACTTGTGCAACGCAAGCTGCATTATCTTCATGGATAATTGTGGGGGTTTGCACAATGTTCATTCCACATGACTGCTGGATGTGGTGAATCGTTCAGCGGAACCAAGCGCACTCTCGTGCGGCTACACACATTGCTATAATTTTTGAGTGGTTCATCGAAGTAGCTACATGGCTTTGCTTAGACGATTTCTAGGAAATTGCAGTTCCACCACATGGAAATACATAGCCTGTTTGCGACTTAGCGGTATGCGGGTCAGACAGGTACCCAGCATCTGCATAGTCAATCAAGTTCAGATCTTGATTCTTTCTGTAAGACAATCCAAGGTCTTTGCTTCTTTGGAGGTATCGGAAGGTGTCCTTTATGCCCTGCCAATGCCTTTTGGTGGGCTCTGCACTGTACCTTGCTTAACAGGTACACGGCAAATGCAATGTCCATTCTGGCGCAGTTTATTAAGTACATGAGTGCTACCACCGCACTCAAGTATGGGAATTCCGGTCCCAGGACTTCCTCCCCCTCTTCCCTAGGTCGGAAAGGATCTTTTTCTTGCTGTAAAGACCTGCCGATCATCGGTACTTTCGAGGGAAATGCCTTCTCGAAGCCAAACCTTTCAAGCACCTTCTGGGTGTAAGTTGACTGATGTACCAAGATTCCTTCAGGGACATGCTCGAGCTGCAGGCCTAAGCAAAACTTGATTTTGCCCAAATCTTTCATTTCAAATTCTGACTCCAAGTAGGAGCTTGCTTCTTTTATGTCTTCGGCTGTCCCGATGATATTCAGATCATCTACAAACATAGATATTATACAGAATCCATTCTGGGATCGCCGTATAAATACACAAGGACAGTCTTCATTGTTCGTGTAGCCTTTCTTGCAGAGAAAGTCGCTCAAGCGATTATACCACATTCTTCCAGATTGTTTCAGTCCATACAGTGACTTTCTGAGTTTCACACTGTACAGATTTCTATTTGCTCTGTCTTGGTTCGAGAGAGGGATTCATTCAAGGACTTTCATATAAATCTCCAAATCCAAGTTACCGTAAAGGTATGCAGTCACAACATCCATCAGTTTTATTTCTAAGTTCAAGTTCACTGTCATTGAGATCAAATATCTAAAGGTAATTCCACTCATGACTGGGGAGTAGGTTTCTTCATAATCAACTCCAGGACGTTGAGTGAAACCTTGGGCTACCAGCCTTGCTTTGTATCTCACTATTTCATTTCTTTCATTTCTCTTTCGAACAAATACCCACTTGTGCCCAACGGGGTGTATTGTAACATCCTGAAAAATCTGAAATTTAAAATATGAATTTCTTGAATGGTTTTGCAATGTATTCTATTTGAGTTTGGATTTTTATGGCATTTTTCTGGAATTTTGGTGAGGTTCCAAAAATTTAAGAAGCTCAAAAAGAGACAAACATTAGTAATACCCTAAAAGAAAATGTGCAAATAAATAGAAAGATAAAATTTCAAATATGAATCTGAAAAGATGATCCAGTATAAAGAAAGAAATTTTAGTTAAAATATAAAAATCTCAATTTGTAAATAATGGCATAAATAGCAATAAAAGTAAATGAATAAAAATACAAACACATATACATAAATATATATGTGTGTATGTACATACAAAATTGCGCAAGGAAGAGTCTGTCAAAATAGAAAATTCAAAATACAAAATTAAAGATCCAAGTTCTAAGCCTCTCTTTTCTTTTCCTTCCTTCTCTCTATTACTTGTGGGCCCACTCTATTTCTTTCTTTCCTTTTCCTTTTTCTTCTTTTCTCCCTACCGAATCTCCTCCCTGCCAGTGGGCCCGTCTCCTTTTTCCCTGCCGACCGCCCGGACCGGACCCCACGCGCGCAGCCCCCGTTCTCTCCTTCCTCCTCCCTCACACGCCCGGGTCCCCTCTCTTCTCCTCTGCGTTGGGTCAAAAGCTGCCCCCGCCGTGCCCGCGTCAACGCGCGCCTGTCGCCGCCCCTGTCTCCGTCCTTGCGCCCGACACCGCACGTCACCAAGCCGCCGCGCCCATGCCCTGCCGCCTCAGCGAATCCCACCGACCCGAGGATCGCGACGCCCGTGCCCTGCTCTGCCGCGCCCACGCCGTGGCCGCCGCGCGAAATCCGGCCAAATGTCCGCCGCTCGGCCTTTAAAACCACCGTCTGAGTTCCCAGCCGCACCGCCTTTCCCCACTCAACCTTCCCTCTCGCGGGATCGAAGCCCCTCACTCGAGCTCACCGGAATTTCCCAATTTTCCCAATTCCGGCCGTGCGCCACCGTCCTCGCCATTTCCACCACCGCCACCTCCTCCGTCGATTTCGCTCCGATTCCTCGCTGTGGGAGTGACAGCACGGCGCCCCGAACCTCCTCCAACCGCCGGTCAACACTCCCCGCCACCCCAGCTCGCCGGCGCCGTGCGCCCACTTGCGCCGTCGAAGGCTCCCGTCGCCGGCTCGCCTGAGTTCCTCTCCCGCTCAACCGATGCCGTGGTAAGATTCCCCTTTACCCCCTAGTGCTCACGCCCATGACCGTTTGCCTCTTCTCCCACTCCGGCGCCACCGCCTCCGTTCCCACCTCACCGCCGCCGCCCAAGCAGCTGCCCCGCCGACCTGCGCTATCCCGGGCCGCATCGCCTCCCCCATCGGCTTCCACAGCACTCCGGGAACCCATTTTGCCATCCAACCCTCTCCCTCTGGCCTTTCCTCGCCGGAGCACCCGCCGCCGGCCGTGCACCCTGGCTCCCCTGTTTTCGGCCGGTGACCTTCTTCATTGGCTCTCAGCCATGCGTGCTATATTAGTCGGCTCCTCTCCCAAAAGTCACGAAACACCGATCGTTCCACTGGTTAGCTCGGCTGCGCGATAACCCCTTGCCCTCTAGTCCCGGGTTCGATCCCACCGACCACCCCTTTTTCCATTTTATTTCATTTCAAGTTTTGTACCTCATTCTAATTAGTAAAGATTATGGAAAAATTTAGAAATAAACTAGGAAAGCTAATAAATTTAATTAGGATATAAGACCAGATTGTTTAGTATTTAAATATGGAATAGTTATCATGTATGAATAATTGTGCTCTCATTTTTATTTAAACCTACATGTTAGTTAAGGCATTGCTAAAGAGAAACAACTTTGGCTAAATATCCAAATTTAGTAAGGATGCCTTAATAATAACAATAATTGAAATATGTGCTCCATATTTACCATGGCATCTTAAATAGACCTTAGACGTAGATTTTGTAAAAATAACAAATATTAAAATATAACCCTATATAGCCTGCATTGCCAGATATCTAAATTAGAAATAGAACTAAGCCCAATAGAAACTAAAAGCATAGGTAAAGTAATAATGGTACTACTAATTAAGTCTTAATAGTAGGATTAATTAAATTAGGTCTCTTCATAGAGTAAACTAAACAGTAGGGCGTGACCATAAAAATTTAAGTTAGAGATCATATTAATATACAATTACTAAAATATAATAGCCCTAGGATGTCGTACATTAAAATGACCTAACCAATATGTGTATATACTCTAAAGTAAACATTAAGCCATTAACACAAGTAATTAGGGTCACATAAAATGATACATATCAAACCCTGTTCAGATTGCTAAGTTTAAACTAAAATTTAAAATAAAGCCTAATAGTAGCTAAAGTATGAGCAACATAACAGTAGCGCCATCAATTAAATCTTACCACTAGCTTTAGCACATATTTATATGGAGTATAATTATATATATACAGCAAGTCGGGACTCGTATAAATAAACCATAGTTTAGTAATAAATGGAGGCACATGAAATATCATACCACAAAAGGTTATAGACATAGGCTATAAATTTAACTCGGTAAACTAAGGTTTGCAAACATCACTCATATAGATATACATATACATCATATGCCCTGAAAAGTAACACCCGACAAAATGATACCTACTCATAGGTTTAACCTAATTCATGAAACTTCCTTGATAAATACCAAAATAATCAAAAGAGATTATTAATAAAAAGTTCAAGTCATCGTACCCTATCGAAGACCCTGCCTCACATCACCCAAATCACCCCTTAACTTATAATAAATTTAAATTGAGTTTATCCGGATTTATTTGGATCTTTTGAGTTATTTGCTTTTATTTGGATCCAGTCGTTTATCGCGTAATTAGAAATTGGAAGTCGTGAAGATTCAATGGATCATGCGAGATCAAGCTCGAAGAGAAGATAGAGACCAAAAGCCCAAGAGAAAGCATTATGTGAGATCAAGACCGCGGTAAACCGCGCCAGGCGAGTCAATACTTTGATCATGTTGAACCTACATTTTCTGCAAAATACTTTGGTTTAAATTATCAAATTGCATGCTGTTATTTTATATGCAAATACATGATAAATTCAATGTTCTAGTTATAGCCCATTATTGACTTGATTAATATTACACCTCCTTTGGATATTTGAATGTGTGAACCTTGTCGCCCTAGCAAAATTATAATAGTAACATTTCAAAAATAAGTCCCTAATTATATGCTATGCTTAGTACTGCATAGATACTCAGGGGGCGCTGAAATATCCCAAACATCCTTGTCATTTTAAATAATGAGAAACTGGTTTGGGCAGTCATGGTGGGAATGACTGGTATATTTGGACATGAGTATTTTACACTCCCAAAATCCCCAACTTGCTTAATTAGCTGGGCGGATTGGTTCGAGGGTGTGTATGTGTGGTGCAGTGGAAGCACAAAGTGGGTTAGTGGTAGACCGCCCAGATACCAATAAGGACTGAATCTTGTCATGACCTCCTGTGTAAAACCGTACAACCACAAGTCTGTAAAGTACAATTTGGCTAAGTAAATTTATCGAAATCCTCGGACTCATCTCACTGGTAGTGGATAGAAGTGGTTATGCACGGGCACGGGGGCCCTAAGGGACACCAGTGGTGGGTGAAGTTTTCCCCGCTGTTCTAATCGTTGCAGGGAGTTGAGAAGCCCGGCTGCGTTAGTAACTGGGGGAAAACATCCCGCGCATAGATGGGACCCACCGCAAGTGGGAGAAGCCCATAAAGTGAGATGAGAAAAAGGACTAGATACTTTGAAAAGTCACTGTGATGGTCTGCTCAACCACATGACTAAGGAATCGTGTGGGGCAACGAGTTGATTGTCTCTTGTGGTGAAAGTGTACAAACTTTGCAGAGTCTAAAACTATTCGAATAGCCGTGCCCACGGTCAAGGGCGGACATGGGAACCTAACTAGATATAGTTCTCTTTCAAAATACTTTATGGGTGGGAATGGAAAAGTGGAGGGCAGTGAAAGGCCCTGATTTGAGTTGTCCTGGGTGTCGTCCCAGTGGTAAGTTAAGCGGCTATAACGCTGAAAGATGTTATACGGTGTGATGCCGTATGTATGGAGAAATTATGGTGATATTAGGCATATGGTGTGATGCCATATGTATGGAAAATCATGTTAATATTCTTTGAACATTATGTTTTGTTTCAAAATTGCTAGGTCCCAGGAAATTTCTATGTATTATATTATTTTTAAATAATGGTAGCATTGCTCACAAATAAAATATCAGGAAGAATAAATAGAGTCGTAGGAAAGGAAGATGGTTGTTTATGGTAATCACATAAAGAAGTTGGTGGATTCATGATTGATCATAAGAGGGATAATGATAGTGTAGAGTCTAGGAGAAATAAATTGGTGGAGCGTAAATGAATATATAGGCTAGATAGATAAATTAAATGGTTTTAGGAGAATTAGGGAGTGCAAAGGTCTTTGCTGGATTATGACACTGATAATTTAAAATTCTTGGGAGATGTTGGCTATAATGGAATTAATAGGATTGGATTAAACACTAGATGGATGAAATGAATTTCTGAGAATAATGGAGGAATCATAACAAGTAGTGGATTATAATCTTGATAAAGTGTATTCTCGGTGGATGTAAACTAGTGAGTCGTAGATTTGATCATTAATGTATTTGGTGGAGGTATACTAGTGAATTAGTAGTGATAGATAATGGAAAATGAGATTGGTTATTAGAAGAATGAATTATGGTTTTGGATCAATAACAAAAAGGGTTGAATATGAATGATTTCGGTGGGTTTAAAATTAATGATGTTAGTTAATCAGTGGAATTTAGAGATGAAGGGTTGATGAATAGAAATTTCAAGATTGGATTATTAGAAATTTAGAACACAGAAGATATTGGTGGATTCAAAATGATTAATGATATTAGCTGTTTGGAGCTTTAGACGACACTCAATATGGAAAGTGTGTGTTCGGTGGATATAGGCAGCAATTGATTGGTGGATCGTATAATTGATGTTACTTGCTGTTTGGAGTCTTAGACAGCAATCAGTAAGGTAAGTGTGTCCTTGGTGGATTAAGTCAATTATGGCAATCGCCGTGTGAGGTTTAGGCAGTAACAACAACTCTATGATTTAATGATAATAATGCTACCAAAAGCGATTTTTGGCAAATAAAATAACCCGAGCCTCTCCTTTGTTAACCATGCATACTATTTATTTGCATTCTGTGTATTGGCTCGCGGAGCACGGGGTTGGAGTGCTCACACTCGCTTTTGCGACAAAATTCAGAATCAGGAATCAGATCACCTCGCCTCAGCAACAAGATTGGACACGCTGGCCGAGAAGATGAAGATGTCAAGGGCTAGGTCGTGAACCTCCAGTTGGCTGCCCATGGGCATGTCCTGAAGGTCCCATCTGTGTGCTTCGTTCTTCCGCTGCTGCAATTTAATGATTTCGGCCTCATTGGCCCATGAGTAAGTTTACTATTATATTTACGCTTCCGCATGATATGTATGTTGATGTCCATAACTGTAACTATGTGCACTATCTACTGATACAGGGAATAGTGCAGCTAAACACAGTAGAATCCGGATTATCAAATCTGGGTCCTTACATGTATGTGGGGAGGCGTGCGGCATATGGGCCCAAACACCTCTCTTTTGTTCAGAGATAGCAATTCAGTTGCTATTGCCTTCTCCAATCTTCCCAATCTGATCTTTTCTTACATTCAGCGAGCGATGCAGGCTCGGGATCAAGATCAATGATGGAGGCAATTTTATTTGCGAAGTAGATATCGATATTAGCTATTGTCCTATTCAGGGACTCTCCCGTGTGCACATAATTTATAGCTATTTTTTTCATGAGTTGCTTCTTCTAGAGCGATTGCTTCTGCTGGAGCTTCACCTTGCGCATCGCTTCTTTCAATTGCGGTGGCAAGTCCCTTTAGTTTTTCGACTCCGATGTGTGCGCACACATCCATGCCGATGGGGATATTCAGATCCGGTATGCCCTTTTCTGAAGGTATCATACTTGTGCCAGGTCTCAACTGACTCCCCTTCTCATTCTTGGGGACTTCAATGATCGGCTGTGATAAGTCCTTCTTATCCTTCTTCACCAAGCGTCCCCGATTACTAAGGATTCGAGGAACCGGAGTTCTCGTCCTCTTTTTTTATTTTTATGAGGCCTCTGGACGAGATTAGGGATACCTTCTGCTTTCTTTGGTATTTCAACCCTCTCCGGTGCAGTGCGTGCAGGCACATGCGACTTAGTCACGCTCTTCAAATCACTAAAGTGATCAGACAGTTGATTTGCTAGTTCTTGCAAGTCGATTGTCTTCTGGACTTCTCTTGTCTTCTGGACTTCTTTTGCTTCACTAGTGCGCGGGTCATGTGCATGAATTCTTGTGGCTTGCCATGTAATGTCTTCTGGACTTCTCTAGTGCACGGGTCATCTGCATGGAGTCCCGTGGCTTGCCACGTAATTTCCCGACATTCTTCATCAAGGGGTTGATTTCCTCCCCCTAATGTTGGGAAATTTTCAGTGGTGACCCTTGCGCTAGTTGCATAGGTGAATGGATGTTGTAGGCCGAAGGTCTAAAGTTGATGAGATTCGCTGCATGGAGGACTGCGTGTCCCCAACATGTAGCTGGCAAATTACAATTATGCAAGAGGGGTCGGACAATAAATTTAATTCTTTTAATTAAAGCCTCTGCCAGACTGTTCTGGGTATGGACATGCGGTACCGAGTGCTCAACTGCAATACTCATCGCCATGCAATAATCATCAAATGCCTTTGAAGTAAATTCTCCGGTGTTGTCCATTTTGATGGACTTGATATGATGATCTAGAAACACATTTCTGATGCGAATGATCTGCGAGATCAATTTTGCAAAGGCGTGGTTTATTGTGGATAATAAACCCACATACGACCACTTCGATTAAGCGTCAATGAGCACCATGAAATACTTAAATGGCCCTGAGATGGGCTGAATGGGACCACAAATGTCTCTCTAGATACGTTCCAGGAATGCAGGGACTTCATCCTTCACTTTCAGAGTGGAGGGTCTAGTAATTAGTTTCCCGGTGGCACATACAGGGCACACAAAATCTTCATGATTCGAGAAATTCTTCACATTAATATTATGCCCATGCGAGTTATTTATTATGTTTCTCATCATCCAAAGACTTGGGTGGCCTAATCTGTCATGCTAGAGACAGAAGAGTTCAGAGCTTCTAAACACTGTTTTCAGAACAGTGTACGCTGCAGACGCTTTAATGTTGGTATAATATAGCCCAGTGTCAAGTGAAGAAAGTTTTTCTAATACCCTTTTGCCATTCTCTTCACGTTTCGTGATGAGCAGGTATTCCTTACCGTACTCTTCGTCAGTCTCAACGTGGAAACCATTGGCGCGAATATCCTTAACACTTAAGAGATTTCTAGTCGATTCTGAGTACAATAAGGCTTCTTCAATGACCAAAGTTGTGCCCATTGTGGCTCTTCCTGAACCAATTATACATGCATCGCTTCCGGCGATTGTCGTAAGGCTACCAGTGCTCTTACGGGTCGACTGGAAATATTTAGTCTCTCTTAAGATGATATGCATTGTGCCGCTGTTAGCTAAGCACACTTCCTTCATAGGGCGCTACACGCGTTCTAATATAGAATATTTATTAACATGTATGAGAAGGCAACAACACATAAATAAAATACTCCAATATCAGAACATATCATGCCATCATAAACTGAATAAATGAATGAATTCATCAAATATCATCCAACCATCACGAGAAAATAACAATTCTTAAGTACCATCCGTGCAAATTCTAACATATTCTTCCACACAAAATAAATGACAATTAAAGTCTAAATGCATTCTGTGTACTAGACTTCTTCTGCTATTCTCTCGGGGGTGACATTCTCTTCAAGAGAAATCATGGCGGTGGCTGTTTCTAGGTCGAGAGGGAGTGCTGCTGTCGTGATGGTTTCAACCTTCACCAGTGCAGGCAGCTACTCAGAACTCTCCCCCTCAGCCGATGCAAAGTGGGCTTCATGCTGCCCTTTGCCATCCCGCTTTGGCTTGCTGGCCTTATTCTCATGTGGAGCGTCTGATTTGCCTTTCTGGGCTGTGGCCTTACCCTTCCTTCCCCTTCTCTTCATCAAGGGTTTTCGCACCATGTAGCTCTCGGCGTTGGCTTCACGGCCAGCGGAGCTCCCAGGTGGCTGAGTGACGTAGTTCTTGCGGAGAACTTTGTCCTGAGCCTCCGCAACCTATATCAATCAATTCGGCATATTCCTTATAGCCGTTATGACGATAATTGCGTGTGGATTTGTATTGCATTGGGGTGGAAGGATTTTCTCAATTTTCTGTATTGGGGTACAAATCCTGTGCAAGGCAGAATTGTTTTCCCTGACCGTCTTAAAGTCAGCAAACTTCAGTCTGATCCACTCTTACTCTGTTTGAGGAAGAATGATGTACTTTAGCCTCTCAAACCGCTTCTTGAGTGCAGTCCAGAGTGCTAGCGCGCTTTTCTCTGCCATATACTCATTCTTGAGAGTGAGGCAGAGGTGGTGCCTAAGAAAATGAAGTGCCTGATCATTCTCTTTAGGCATGAGTTGGGCGTCATTCAGTCTGCCAATACCAATAGTCGCGCGGAGCTTTTGGCTTGAAGCACAATCTCGACATCAGATGCCTATGTCAGATAGTTTTGGCCATGCGGGGCCAGCTCCTCGAACTTTTAGTTTGTGATGCTAGTCATCTAAGAGTGTATAAGTCTACTGCTGGTAGACATGCACGGAATAATTCACTGCGGGTGAATAAATGGTACAAAAGGCTCGCGCAATGTTTCAGAACTTTCTATGCATTTTCTATAAATTTTACTGCTAATTCAGTGATTAAAAGCAATTTTCAACAATTACAATTAACCAAAACAGTAAAAAAATACAAAAAATACAGAAAATAATAATGGTATAAATAAATAAGCTTCAAATGCTAAAAATAATTCAAAATTCGGATTTTCGAGGCCTTTTTATGCTAGAATGTAAATTTTTAGCGAATTCTACAATTTCTGGGGTTTCTAGGCAAATTTTCAGTTCAGAGAAAAATTCGCGCAATTTTCTGATTTACCGAGGGGTTTTCTGCAAAATTCTGGACCCGCTCATAAATTTCGGGGCTTATTCGTAATATTTGGAACTACGATGCCTTTTTTTGCAAAATTCGGGACTCAAATTAAATATTTAAGGGCCTATTGGTTATTTCTTGAAAGTTAGCGGGTTTCTCTGCAATTTGTCAACCCCGCGGCCGGATCACCTCCTTTTTTTTCTCTCTGCGACCGGCCCACCTTATTTTTGGCCCACCCCGCTGACTTGGCCCGTCCGGCCCGAGCGCATGTTTCAAATGGCAGGGGTAGGGGACCCTACCCCTGTTCATACGGGCGGCGGCGGCTTTGACTGCCTCGGGTGCTCACGGCGGGGCAACTGGCGGAGCGGCTAGCCGGGCCGGTTGGTGCTAGGGCGCGGGATGGCCAACAGGCTTCGGGCCGGGTGGCGGTTGGACAGCGCGGGCCGGCGAGTCCTTGGGTGCGGAGCGGCCAGCCGGCATCGGGCGACGCGGCGGAAGGCGGCGGGAGGCGCCGGCTACGGGCGGTGCGATCGGAGGCAGCGAGAGGTGCCAGTTATGGGCGGCGCGACCTGAGGCGCCGGCTTCGGGCGGCGCGGAGGGAGGCGGCGGTACAGGGAGCGCGCATGCGGGCGCGGCGGCACGGGGTGGCGACCTGGCGAGCGCGGGTTCAGACGCGAGGGTCGAGGCGCCGATGGTGCGTGCGGGCGGTGGGCCGACAGTGGCTTCAGGCCGGTGCCAACCCTTCGTGTGTGTTTTTTCATGCAGTTTCTTTCGTGCAATGATAGAACAGAGAAATCATGCAGTATTTTCTCGTGCAGTGATCTTACAGGATCGAACAAAATCATGCAAAATTTTCGTTTCCAATTTACGATACAATCAACATCTACCCCGTTTCGCAATCTATCGATCGACATTGTGCTGGCGATTTCAGATCTGCTCGCGGTAGATTTGGGGCGGAGTTGCATCGTTTCTAATCTACAGTACAATCAACATCTACCCCGTTTCACAATCTACCGATCGGCATTGTGCCAGCGATTTCAGATCTGCTCGCGGTAGGTTAGGGTGGATTTGCACCGTAGAGATTCAATCTAGAACGCGAAAAGAAAATGCAGATTCAAAAGCGATCTAGAAAATTCAATCTGTGCTTCGATGATTACCTCATTCACCGGAGCGAAGTCGTGCTAATAACGTGTTGAGGAATCGTCGCTGGCGACCAGTCCGAGCGATTCCTCTGTTTAGAACAAGAACGAATCAATCACAGAATCACAGAAGAATAGATTGAACACACAGAGAGAGATAGAGAAAACTCTTGGTCTTCTTTTATTGCTTTCATTCATGTGTACATAATGAGGGGGGTATGACTCTCTATTTATAGACTACAATGAGGTGCCCACCATGGGCCGCGGGCTGCTGGCCCAGGCCCAGGTTTCTTAACATGCGCATGGTTCGTGCAGCCGCCCGCCAACGACATAGCAGCCCCATCCGCACCCGCACCGGCCGCCGCATTTCAGTAGGTATTCGGACGGTCCGTCCGCCGGGTAGCCGCGTGCTTGCGTACGTGCACCACTGGCGCCACTCATGTTACGTACCGCTCATTTCGGTTTGAGTTTCTGATTTCTGATTTATTTTTCGCTATTCATAAATTTAGTTTTTTCTGAACTTTAGGCTTTTTGAACTTTTTTTGCCGATTCTTTTTTCGTATTCGTTTGCGTTGTCCGTGATGAGCTAACATATTTTTTCTATTTTTAAAATTTTAAATTTAATTATGCCAAATAAACCACCATTATCTGTAGTGTAATTTTAGCTAATTACAGCGCAATTTCAAGCATAAGCCACTATTTTTCAGCCCAATCAAATGGTGCCTTAACTTGCGCCATTCTTTTTCGGCTGTACTGCTCGTGAAGTGCGGAATCAACGCATAAAAATGGTTCTCACTTCCTACTATATATGTGAGGGCTACCAAGGCAATGCACAGACTGCAGTGATCGGTTCATTGTCTTGCAGATTCAGCATTCATCAATTGGTATGTCTTGTCTACGCGTTGTTTTGGACCGTAGTGCATGCTCAGTGCTTACTGGACATATATTGGTTCAGAGCCGAATGGAGTTTGACGGGAGAATGGAAAGAAATTTGAAGTTTCTGGCATATTGATGGAAGCTTGACTTTTTTTAAAACATTCATGAGGACAAGTTTATACAAACAAGAATTCGTTCTCAGATGACAGGTTTTGCCAAATAGGGCAGTACAATCGTAGGTGCTCATCAGAGTATCAGACAACACATTAATGTATAAATAAACACATAACAACATGCATCTTTTCATTTCTTTTTTATAAACAGAACAACTTGAACTGTTCAACAACAAAGAAATGTTATGCTAAAAGTTTCAAGCAGAATTACACAATTGTTTCAAAGAATCACTACGAGTTGGAGAATGACAAATAATCAACTTGGTTTTCTATCCCATTTTATGATCCATGTCCACCAGTCCGACGCGTTGATTTCAGATATGCTGGCATCCCAAACATTAGTATGTAGGACCAATACGCGGCCGCCAGCTAGAGAATGTAAGGCCCAATAAGATATATGTAATGAACTGTATGCTCTTGTGGGAGACGTATGACTGTAAAGGTAAGATTGTAATTGTACTTTATGCTGGAATATATATATGCACCCTACATATAGAGAAGGGGCAAGTATTGTTTATTCATCTCAACCACCACACTAGTCTCCTACTTTACTATTTGGTCAATAGCCACAACAGTACCATTTGGCCTGATTGGTCTATTATATAAAACTCTACCGGATATAGGTTAATTGAACTATAATATGTAATATTAATATTGAATATGGTTATTGTGATGTATATGTATGTTTTACTAATATATCTATGTGTACTAACTATAGATCTAAAAATAGTATGGTAAATATAGAGAGAGTTTATATTTGTAAATTCGGGTCCGATACAATTACAGCCGACTAATAAAAAAAGCATCTCCTCGGCTGTTTTTATTTTTACAGAGGCTATTGGGAAGACGGAAGCCTCGCCTCATGGTCGGCGCCTCCGCAACTTCCCTCGCCCCATCCGCACCCCTTGCCTCCCGTGGCAATTTTCTGCTTCGGCGTGGCTGCGGCTGCCTCCTCTCCACCACCTTCATCTCCTACTCCCTCTTTCCGCCCTCCCCTGAGCAGTTGCAGCACGGCCTGACCTTCGCTGTAGGCCGGTTCGTTGTCCATGTGTGCTCCGCATAACATGAGGTTCGTCGTAATCGACCAGGAGCATGTGCTCGGCGAGGATCTCGTCTAGTCAGGCGTCAGCCATGAGCATCCATGACATCAAGGCGTGTATGATCGCGAGCTCCTCGTCCTCTGATTCATACGTTCTCGGTGTTCCCCTGCTACTGTAATGCCGGGGAAGACGACGACAACCTCGAAATCCATCTCCAGCAGAAGCAGCGAAGGGGAACACTAATATGATTGTGTTATGCTGATCTTTTCTATATCCAATTTGATTTGGTGCTCAATTTTGCTTTTTATTCACCATGAAGTTTATTGCAAGTTTGCACAACATGAGGCAGTGCTGTTTGGACCTATCACTGTAATCCAAACAACAAATTACTAGTGAAAACATATACAGGGTAATTGAAGGATACCTAGTGCACAGGAATTGCAAGCGTTTTCTAATTCGGTTGTTTAGTGTTCGGAGGTTGCCAAGCAGGCCCTAAATGAGTCCCCTCTCACGTCTTTCGTCTGACGGGCGGATCGGCTGCAGAAGAATATCGAAGAAAAACAGACGTCTCGTCTCTGGCCGCTGGAAAGCCGATGCCGCGTTACCACGGACTATTCAACGGTGCGCAACACAGCCCAATAAGGCCCTGCAGCGAATAGCCCATCAAGCCTTCTCTCCCTCACTATTCAACTGTTAAATTTCTAATCGCCGAATTATGATTGTGAACTCCCAAGTCCCAACCATAAATTTCTAACCTATAAAAATGGTTATGAGAGATTTTATTTCAGATGATTAGGAATGATTTTTCCTCTCACAATTGATAAGGCCAAAAAAGAGCATCTTAAAATAAGTTGCCTTTTAAGCTCTGTCAAACTCACATTGCTCAGAAGTCAGAACTCAAAACAGGGATAAACGGGGCATTTTTATACAACGATGGTAACAGATGCTTAGCAGATGGTCCAATGTGCGCCATATACGAAAAATAGGAGAATATGTATTAAAAGATTGAACCATCCATACCCTAGTTCCAGGAGATCTCAGGAAACATGCTTCTTTGTCACGAATTTGTTTCAGTGAAATTTATATTTCACTACTCTGGCCCTCTTAGCAGCTCTAAAACTGTACCATTACGGTTTTACAGTTCTGTTTCTTTCCTATTATTCATGTGGCTGTACAATTGCAACAATCTCTTTTCGTAGAATTTAAACTAAGATACTAAGGAACCCTTGAAATCTGCAAGGATCTCGCATTCTCTACTCCAATGCAATGGTAATAGGAATCTTCACCATGACATGTTCACCAGAGGTCAATTGGGGAGGGTTCGTTTCTTCTGATTATGGCTCGTGGCTTATGGCTTATATTATAGTAACTATTTTTCAAACAGTGTGTTTTTTAAGGCAGAGTCAACAGCAAGATTATAATAAAAATATAATGAGTTTAGTTATATCAGCTAAAATCACATGCGACTATTTTCCTGTACGTACTGCTTCTCACAAATAGCCAAAATTCAAAAATTTAAGTCATAAGTCACAGCCCAAAAGAACTCACCCTTAATCAAGGTCCACTCCTATAGAAATTTTCCCCATAACCAAAGACGATACCATGCAAATTAAGTTCACATTATTTCAACAAGTTCTTCGTAAATGATACACATCCACTAGATAATATAATATAGTTTTAGGCAAATACAATAAGAATGTTTACATGGTATTATATGAGCGCAGAAGATGGCACAACGGAAATTTTCAGGAATTGTTATGAAGAAATATAATGACGAGGAATAGTACATCACCCCGCTTATTTAAGTCAATTCATCATCTACCTTTCATTACCTCTCTGAAGCATCCTCTTCAAGTCATTTACGTTGTACTTTTGTTGAAATTGCCGCCAAAATGAAGACAGGTATCAAGGGCCAAAGATCTACTAACAGTGCGCCAAATATAAAAGTTGCAGACCTCAGCACTGCCCGATTCCCAATTCTACTACTTAAGGCTCTTGCTATAATTATGGTATCCAAAATTTCTACCTGTTCGAAGTATAGCGTCATAGCACACACCATCACACAAATTGTAATGGCAGTGATGTGAGCAACTGGAGCCAGCACCGTATACACACCCAATGCAAAGGCCGCAGCCATGCTCGTGAGTGAACCGGACACTAAAGATAGAGATGAATTGAAGTGCAAGCGGCGGACTCGCAAATCAACCATAGCCATTCCGGAGTACATGAGACTCATGGTAGATAAACCGGAGCAAATGAATGCAAGCGTGTTGGCCACAATAAATGCATTAAAAGTGAACCTCCCGGCAAGTGTCGGTGTGCCCCCATTGATGTGGTCGTCGGCTTTGTAACCTCCAGGCAAGGCAAAAGTTGCGCCAAATGTGACCGTCGCAATTAACACTGAACCAATTGCCAAAGTTTGTGTTGAATCTTTCAATTTATCGGACTCTTTGGCTTCATCAATTTTTTGATTCTTGTACTGTTGGATAAAGTGATCTGCTCGATAATTTCCATAGAAACTGTGAGCATAAGTTAATGAACCATCTATCAGTTTCCTCGTAATCTGCAAAAGCAAA
Organism: Dendrocalamus latiflorus; assembly: GCA_017311315.1. Classification (NCBI taxonomy): domain Eukaryota; kingdom Viridiplantae; phylum Streptophyta; class Magnoliopsida; order Poales; family Poaceae; genus Dendrocalamus; species Dendrocalamus latiflorus. The sequence continues at coordinate 17,352,395 of CM029657.1, read as the reverse complement.
CAGGAATAACAAGCAATGTAAATCACTACTAGTTTCTTCACTGTAAGGGAGCAGTGCTGCAAACACAAATATAACAACATATATTACCATATTATAAAAGAACCCTGGAGGAATCATGCTGTCTGACAAATGGCGAGCGGTTTGCCCATTGTAATTTGGTATATTTAAACTGGCTTGCCGGTTACCTAGTAGAGAACAAAAGATCGGCAGATTCCCCGCCTGGACAGCTAGGTGAATTGCAGTGTTCCCATCGAAGTCCTGCATATTCAAGATATGCGCAAACCTTGGTTGTCGGCAAGCATATGCAACTATGTTATCGCTTTCCTCCTCAACAGCGACATGAAGGAAGGTTCTTCCCCGAAGATCGCATAAATTTGCGCAATCAGGGCACTTTTCAAGCAAACTAATGACTGTCTTGTGCCAACCTAGCCATGCAGCAGTGTGTATGGGGAATGAACCAGTTATGTCTGGCTGATATGCTGAAGATGGATTAGCTTCCAGTAGTAGAATAGTTTCTGGTCTCCCCCAAGAAGCAGAAAAGTGAAGAGGGGTGCTTCCATTTTTGTCTCTCTGTTTTGTGAGGTCCTTGTTCCATTCTAACAACAATTTTGTCATATCTGTAATAGGGCCCAAATCAAAAAGAGAAAAATACACTTGCTTCAACAAACTAAATTAAAATTGACTCCGAAAAGTCAAAGAATCTTCCTAGATTCCTCGTAAAAAAGCAGCTTGCGAGATGATTAAAACATTCCAGTTATGTACAATTTTCAGTGTCAATTCCTCATGCGTTGATGTAACCCAAACTCTACCAACGAGATTATATAAAGGAAAATGAAAATTGGTAGATTTTTCTGCTGGCACACGGAGCAGGTACAAGCCAAACCAATGAGAACTTAATGCAAAAAAAAAAAAAAAGTGGGAATTACTAGCGCCCGTACGTCTGATAGAAACATTCCCATCGAACAGTCCGGTGCAATAATTCCAAATAGCATGAACAATATGTTTATGGAACTTGTACAACAAAAAAGAATTTGATAAAAAAAACATTCTCTCAACAAAATTTACTAGAAAACTACCAAGTATTGATCTTATATGAAGGTGCTCTCAAAACTGTACAAAATTCCAAAACAAAACAAAACTTTGGTCTCATAGCCAGTGCAACAATTTGGACATATGTATACAACAATTAAGAACAACAATTGCAACATAATTCAAATGAACCTATAAATATACTTCAAGGTGAGGGGCACCGTTTTATAGGGTGCTAGCATTGTACACTCTAATCGAAATATTTTATAGCAACGCTTGTAAAATTTTCATGCAACATGTGCAATAAAAAAGCCTAAAATATGTGCAACATCATCATATAACGCTTGCAACATTTTTATAACAACGTTACACCAATCGAAAAAATCTACAATAAATTAACAAGAGACTGCAACAATAGTGGACTACAACAAAATTGAAAAATGTATGCAACAATTTTACCGAAGTTGATCTTAGAAAAGAAGGAAGAAGAAGACGGACGTGCACACCACCACCACCTCGTCAACCGAGGCAATGAGAGAGAGAGACTACGTCACTTCTGTTCGCCGGCAAGCTCACCGAGGACAGATCTGACAAGGATGTCAAGATTTGGACAAATCCCCGCAGGCCCTATCGGCCAGGCCGTCCTAGCCTACGCGGCTCATCATCTAGCCTGCCCGTCGTCGCCTCTCTAGTGTGACGTGAAGTGGTGGAAGCCCACAGTAACTGCTAATTTCACCGAAGAGAGTGAGGAGAAGCTTTTGCCATAGGGGGAGAGAACCAGATTGACGAGAACTGAACACTTCGGAGCCAGCGTATGGGATAAACTTCATGGCTGATGTGCATGGGCCGTGGAGCTCGTGGGCCGTGGGCGTTGGAGCCAGCGTCGGACGTCTGGTTTGCATCCATTCCTAAAAAAAATATCACCGAAAAATTAAAGAGGCTTCGTTAAGTTCGAATCAACTCCATAGATTAGCGAGGTATCTTGTCTAGTGCGCCAGCTAGCTAGCCAGCGGAGGCCAGCGACCACGGTGCGGGAGCGTCAGCGAGCCGGGTGGCCGGTGAATGCGCGAGGGCTTCACACGCTGGCCGCACTTCGGGGCGGCGGCGGCGGGTCCAGCCGAGCGGCCGGTGGAGCCGGCACGGCGGCGGCTGTCTTCTTCACCCCTCCCCTTCGTTTTTTTTTCTCTGGGATCTGTGTCGGTAAGTGGCCGTTAGCCTCGGCTCGGCCGGCGCGGCAGCCGGAGGCCGGCGAGCTCCGGGCTCGTATGGGGGGCGGATGGCTTCCGGCGGTCGGAGCAGATCCGAGGCGGTTCCTCCAGATCTGGCGGCGGCATAGACCTCGCTGTGCGACACGGATTCTGGATTCTCCGAGCAGAAGCCAAGACCACAACACCCCTAGTGAAAGGTATGCTTCACAACAGTGCAGCATTTACTACTACTTCCATTAGTGTGCATTGATGCGATGGAAGAAAGCAACTGATGATATGCAACAATGATAAGCAAACAATGTATGGATGGATCAAAGGTAGATACAGGCACGCACCAGTGTCTCGGAGAACAGCAATATGCAAGGCATTTTGCCCATCCGGTCCAGAGAACGACAACTGATTGTCTGTTCTATGCAGCTCCTCTGCAATATCCGTGTGTCCTAAAAAGATAGCAAGGTATAGAGGCGAAGTCCCTATACCCGGAACACGAGCCAGATCTGGGTGCTCCGCCAGTAGCCTCTTGACTAGAACCATGCTTCCCTTGCGGATTGCCTCATGCAAGACCGTCTCTCCTCTTTTGTTCTGCTTGCTCAGCACAGTCCTCGCCCTCTCATTCCCGCCTTCCTCTCGTTTAGCCAAATCAATGAGATGACATACCGCTTCAGTGTTCCCGGCCTTGGCAGCGCAGTGCAGGGGCGTTTCCCCCCTCTTGTTTGGCGCATCCAGGAGGTGTCTTGCCTTTTCGTAGATCAGGTCTGAGCATGTGACACATGACCCCTTCCTTGCTACTTCATGCAGTGCAGAGTTCCCCTCCATGGTGACTCCTTCGAGGAGGAGCGACGCAGATTGGTCAACGCCATCTGCAAGGACAGCAGCAGAAGATTGACGACTGGGCGTGGCCGAGCTTGAGCTTGAGCTTGCGTTGGTGTCGTGGGGGAAGGATACGAATATTTCGTCGGCTCCATCCCCGGCATCAACGATGCCCTGAGATGCAACCGCAGCTGGTTGCGGTGTCGGCCTATCTCCCCCATTAAGAAGATTCTCTAGCTTCTTGCATTGGTTGGATCTGATGGCCATTAGCAGCTCGGGATGCATGGCCACAGCCGGCAAGTCGCCGGTGGTTGCCTCCAGCTCGGGATACATGTCTAACGTGGAGGCCCGCACGTCCTCATTCGCTGTAGCGACCGAATTCCAAGGTTGCACTTCGTCTCTCCACGGCATCACCACTTCCGGGAGCAAGCTACGCATCCGCCTTTGCAGAACGCACGTCTCGTTTCTAAACTGCAGATTGCTTTCTGTGCACACAAGCTACTGCCTACTTGTGTGTGCTCCAATCAGAATCTGGTACATGCACTTCTATATATCGGGCACACTTGTGCACAGAACACAATCAACGGCACAGAACACAATCAACGGCACTAAAGTTCATCCCACACTAGACTTATGGTACTATGGTAAATAGTTGGATCAACAACCCTAAAGTTCGGTCCTTATAACCTGAGCGAGACTACTACAAACTAAAATCTTGTGCAAACCACACCGGTCTTAATAAACCACTCGTCCCAAGTTTAAAACCATTTTTATTTTCATATTTTTAACCAAAACATTAGAGCTAACCCCTCTGTTGAAAATGAGCTAAAACATTTTCCAAAGTGTCCAAAATTGAGTTATACCGATTTCTAGCATCTTTACCATTGTTGAAGTAAGCATGGCTAAACATATGACTCATATACCACTCTAAAATTCCATAAATATTTACTACGACAGAGGATAATATTTCGAGAGTGACAACAGTAAGGATAGCAACTTTTCAAGGTAGAATCAATACAATAATTAACGATAACTAAATACTAAACATAAACATAGTCATTTAATCAAAGTAAGCATGCATAATAGTTTAAGCAAGTAAAATACATAATATTGAAATATGGGGTCAACATGGTTAAATGAGAGTACTTGCCTTGCTCGTTGAACACTGGCACATTAGCCTAGACCAATTTCACATGTTTTTGGCACGTTGGTATCTACGCGAGAAAAGCAAAAAAAACACAAATAAATTCAAAACAATTACAAAAATTCATGATTCAAACACTTTAATTGGAGTTCGTTTGCCAGGAGAGAAAATCTCAGAAAACAAAGAGCAAAAATACCGTACACTAGGGTTTCAAATTTTCATTTTAATTTCTATTTGGGAGTTATGTTGGATGAATGCTATGATGGAAATCGTAAAGCAAGAAAAATGGAATAGATAAACGAGATGGCGGTTCCACTGTGTGTTCTGAATGTCCGACAGAGCATGTTTGAGATGACAATGAGATCACGTCTCGACTACAAGTGGAAGGAAACCCAAATTGTAGTAAAGTCGTGATCTATACACTACTACAGAAAACCGTACTACAGACGGTTCAGAAACGTTATCACAGACGGTTTTCTAAACTGTTTGAATTTATAGGTCAGTGATAATCGAAAGTTATCATTTACGGTTTTCGAACCGTCTGTAGTGTAAATATCACAGATGGCTTGTAACTAAAAACCGTCTGTGATAGCTGATAATCACAAACAGTTTGTAAATAAAAACCGTCTGTGATAGGTGATAATCACAGAGCTATCACCTCTTTTGAGTTCGCCACCACACTAGTGTCGGCGCCGTTGCTTTGCTATGCCACTGACCCAGCTCTGGTGAGCTTCGAGCTACAGCACCACAACCATAAGAGTCATCATAGCCACCTCTCTCCATTCCCATGCTCCCCTATGCCCCTCCGTGCCTCCCTCACCACCGACAAGCTCGGCCTCCTATGTTTTTCAGTGTATGACAGGCAAGCCGCATGATTAGAGTTGAGTTAGCACTAATGATGTTGGTTAGTACTAATGAGTCCTTGACATGTAGGCCGAGTAGGTTAATTAATTAGATATTTAATTAAACCTTATTTAATGTGTTGTTTCACTGACATGCGGGTCCCCTATCCCTGTAGACTCAACCCCATCTGTCAGCCGGATGATGCATTAAAGTCTAGTTTTCCAATAGAAATTAAAATGAAAATTGTGCCCAATACTTTCTCTCTCTTTTTCATGATTTTCTCTACCAGCAAAACTTTGAATGCTCATAACTTTTGCATATAAACTCCAAATTGAGTGAAACTTATTTCCAAATTTTTATAAAATCATACTCTTTGGTAATATGAAACAATAATTGAAATTTATCTATATTTGAATTTATTTTATATTTATTTGTGTTATTTGGCTTTCTGCGATAAATACCGACATATCAGAAATGCTTTGAGATTGATCCAATGCAAGAGACATGTTTTCAGCAGCAAGGCAAGCACCCCTTTTTAACATGTTGATCCTATATTTATACTATTTCGTATGTTGTGTTCAAGACTACTATGCATGTGTGTAATTTCAGTAAAAATTTGTTGTGTTGCTAGGTTGGTAGCTATTACCGAATTGCTGCATGATAACCACCTTGGAACTTGTTGTCCTTACTATTGTAAAAACTTGTTGTCCTTGCGCATCGACGAGAAAACGTTGCAATAGGCCCAATTTGGTTGCAAACGGTACGTATTGCAACCAAATCACGTTCGTTGCCATTGGATGCAATAAGTTGCGTTGCAATAAGGTATTGCAACCGTTGCTAGTTTGGCGTTGCAACTGTTGGGGTTTATTGCAACCATAGCTGTCCGTTGCCAAGCATGGCAATAGGACGTTGTTGCAACATTCATGGTCGTTGCAATATAAGCAATTGCCACGCCCATCTTCGTAGCAAGAGGTGGTACATGCAACGATCCATAGCGTAGCAATAGAGACATTTGCCACGAACAACGTCGTGGCAATAGTCTGTATTGCCACGCCATAATTTTGTTGCCAAAGGTGTTATTGCCACGACCATCATGCCGTGGCAATAGTACCATTTGCCACGCAATTTTATTCGTTGCGAGAGAACATACGTTATTGCCACGGCAGCCATGGCGTGGCAATAGTACCATTTGCCACGCAATTTTATTTGTTGCGATAGATAATACGTTATTGCCACGGTAGTCATGCCGTGGCAATAGTACCATTTGCCACGCAATGTTATTCGTTGCCAGAGATCATATTGCCACTCAAGTGAGTTCGTTGCCATAGACCATATTGCCACGTATAGCAGTTCGTTGGCATAGTTTGTATTGCAACACTAGTAGCATTTGATTTGTGGTTTAATAAATCGTCATTGCAAAAACAATAAACCATAATAAAAATGATTTCACTCACATATATTAATTATATTCAATCATTCAATAAGTTGACAATCCATTGAAGTAGTATCTAAAATCATAGACGAGTGTACAGTTCACTCATTATTTCACAACTTTTTAAAACTTGCAGCAGTACAAGACTCCCTAACATCTATGCAGCACTCGAGGGTTTCCTAGCAGCGCAACATGTCGGCTGTGTCCTTGCTTGATTCTGAGCCTCCCACTCAAACTTTGTCCACCTACTGACCAAAAGAATAAGATTGGGATATTAGAAACTTATTAAGTTTACTACTTCATGCACAGAATGTAAAGAGATTCGGATAGAACATGGTTGTAATTAAGCAAAAGTAGAATTAAGCAAAACTAGTTACCTATGGAAGGAGTGCTGTCAATTTAATTAAGCAAAAGTAGATTTAAAAATTACAAAGCCTAGTACTAAAGCAAGTACTCAATGAACACCACCACCTGCTGGCTAGACAGGCATATGTTTCAATATCCTCCAGCACTTCTATTGTAAGAACAAATATACGTTGCTCTTCTAGGGAACACCAAACAGTGTGTCCATTCAGGGATGCACTCCTTGCTGTAAACTGGGAACCACTACATCATTATTATTATGTTTACAGTATAAAACATTTTCATACCTAAACTCAAAAAATTTATCAATCATACACGTGTATCAGATGTTGGTGCCTAGGCACCATGGTGCCTTATGTAATTTTCCTATATATATATATATATATATATATATATATATATATATATAATCAAAGGAGCTTAGCCAAAAATGACGGCAGAGGTTATCAAGGAGATGGCACGTACTTGACTGCCAAAACTAGCAAGGGAATTCAGCTAAGCTAGACCACGAGGAAAACCGAAACACTCACATCTGCAATATGTCTAAAATGCAATCTGTATATAAAAGGTGCAACTTTACCGTGGCAAAGATATAAAATAAAAGTGCTGAAGAAAAAACTGCGCGCGCATGGCCTTTTATCATTCCATGCATGCATGCGTACGTACCCCAATAGACAATTCAGCATCAGCACCCACAGCCGTATGGCATGAAACCAAGTGTTTTAGCATTTGTACAACAGAACATATAAAAGAAAATAACTCAAGAAGGATATATATGGTGCGCGATACTACTATAACTTTAGGTTTCAACTGTAAAATTTAACTGGAAAAAGAACCATGCTTATAAACCTAATTAGGATAAGAAATTGCAACAAACTAGAATTGACCAGTACTTTTGAAATTTTACAAATTTATCCCTGTGCTTTTGAAACTATGCAAGAATTATAATTCGATCACCATATGTACCCATGCATCATAGATCTCAGTTGGCATATATCATATAATTAGAGAGGACAAACCACCATACTAATAATATGCCTAAATTAAAAACATTAAGAATGTGAAAAAAAACACAGATATATTTCATGAATCAAAATCACAGCCTCATGAGCAAAATTCACAGCGATTTAAAAAAAACTACCACAGCCTCATCAGATGCACTCCTTGCTGTAAACTGGGAACCTTCTGAGTATTATTATGTTTTTATATGCACAAACAAGCATGTAGAGGTGATTGTGGATAGTTGTTTTGCTAATAAAGTTTGTTTGTTGTCAAAAAAACTGGGAGCGCATACAAATCTGTAATGATGAAATACAGCACAAAAAATACATTTTGACACTAAGAACTGTGTCCAAGGTTGGCTGATAACATATTGTAGTTGTTACCTGACTCTTCTTTTTCTGATTTCTTGTTTTATTCATAAGCTGCTGTGAAGTGATATATGTCACCGGTGCCACATTAGAATTGTTTTCGTTGAAAAGATTTCTGATGACAGAAGTAGAAGCTTTACAATTGCGAGTAGGTGGTACTGCATCTTTTTGTGTGGTGACAACGCTTCTTTGCTGAGTCTGGAAACATGAAATTGTTCGATCTATGTTAGCTACAGTTTAAGGTACATAGCTCAAGATTACTTGGAACATATTGCAATAATGTCATTACCTGCCGTAATGCATCTTCCTTTTGTTTTGCAAGTTCATCAGTCTCATCGTCCTCTTGTATGGTAGGTGCAATTTGTATATTGTCATTGTTTTGCGGGGTAGTCTACGCATAAAAATATTGAGGTAAAAGATTAGGCATCATAATCATAAGTTTATTAAAAGGACGAAGGATGAAAATTATTCTGAAATTTTACCTGATTTATAGTTCCTTCTTTGTGCTGCGCTAGCATTTTAAGAAATTCTTGCTTCAGTTCAATCTTAGCTTTTTCCAGATCCTCTTGCATCTTTCTCCTATTTTCTTCTTTCTCCCTTTCCCTTTCAGCAGCTTCGTGCGCAAGCTGTTGTTTCAACTTCTCAACCTCTACTTCAAAAGCAATTCTCTTCTCGTTGGCTGCAGCTTCAGCACGTGCATGTACTTCAAGGTTCTCTTTCATAAGTTCCCTGCGAGTTCGATACTTCGCCAAGTATCCATGCCCATGTACTTTGGATGATTTGATTTGTGTGGTTTCTTTGTAGCATGACTGGAAAATCATGTTTTCCTCAGCAGCTGTAAGTAATTGTCTATCAGGTTCTGACTCAATCTCACACATTTTGAAGGCTGCTATTTCCTAAATGAAATAACAGAATCCGTTAGAGTTTCTTGATACAACCAGCAGCTTTAAAAAAGGCTTGGCAAAAGATTTACTCACATATACTTCAGCTGACACAGAATTTGACCATTTCCCCTGTTTTGTGTGAGTGCTCTTCCAAAGAAAAAGATCACCTGGCTCTTCACCAATTTCTTTGTCTCTCTAGGATGCCAAAATATAATTCAACACATAAGTATTGCATCATACAATGGAAGGATCAGATTAGTGTATCTCATGATTACCTGCTCAAAGCTACACTGTGAGAAGTTTTTTGAACCCATCAGATGCTTGGTTTTTTTATGCTGACGGTTGGAGGAGTTCTGGCTGCTAACCTTCTGCAAAATGACAACAAGTGGTATGTAACAATGCAATTTTGGTTGCTAAAGTTTGTTTGACAAAGTAGATTTTACTAGAACTAACCTTGAATTTATCAGATCCAAAATGCAACAACAAGTAGTGCCACTCAACAAGGTGTAATTCTTCAGGCTTATTTCGTATTCTCTCACCATAATTATTATAAGCCTTGTATGTGGCACTCAGAGCTGATCGCCATCCTTTGTACCGCTCCTTGGCAATGTTCCATATTTTATCTTTTGCTTCATCCTCAGTGGCAGTGTTGATGAAGTTCCACCTAGTCTGTTTACAATTAAAAAACAATCAAATGGTTTAAGCAGATTAATTTTACGCATCACACGAGTAGGAATAAAAAATAGTACGCAGCGTACCAGTATGTCTTCTGCAATTACATTTTTGACATCTTCCTTTATATCCTTCCAACTGTTTACTCCAATTAGTGGGGCCCTTTTCCTTGTAAACAGTACAACCTCATCGACAAATGTACGGGCGTTCGGTCCAACCGGACCTCCAAGCCTGGATGAAAATTCGATTTGTAGTTTTTGAGTGCGATCCTTAACTCTCTTGGTGGCTGCTGCTAGTCCTTTAACAGTGCCACGACCTCTTTTCTTGCGTTGATTGGAGCCATCTCCTTGCAAAAAAGACAATAACGAACTTGAGCTGTTCTAATTAGGGCTGAAAACGGTCGGAAACGATCGGTAGCAGGTCAAATCACTTTCAGTTTCATGTTATTTTCTCGAAAATGAAATGAATACAATATTGTCGGAAACGAGAACGACATCAATATTCCGGTAAATTCGGAAACGAAACTATTTGATCAAAAGTGCATCGATAACGATCGAAAATCATGAGAGCGATAGCTAAAATACGATATTGTCATATTTTACCTGAACAACTTGGAGCATATATTATGAGAGCATTTCAGTAGTTTGCAAATGGCTCTGTACTACCAGGTCAAGGCCTACTTTGCAACAATGATAGAAGAGAAGACTTATGAGTTGAACAAAAGGCTAGCGTTCAGTTAGTAAAACAAATGCTTAAAAAAATTGCACTGAACCTAAGAATCTGGCTTGAACCCACTATATCACACCATCTTAGAAAATCGCAGCTCATACTTTCATCTGTCAAATCAAACATTGAGGGGCATTACAGTTTCATAGCAATCTATGGCAACTACACGTACACAAATTGGTTGCCAGATGGCTAGGTTAGGTAGAGCATATTTTTGCAAGTTGTTAGCCTATTCCTATTGAAAACTTCAAAATGCAGTATCATAAACAAATATAATATCTGTCATCTAGCAAATCAGTAGTAAGCTTTAGGAAATGCCCATGTATGGTGTGTACAGCATACCTTTTCATATGTTATACTGAACAAATCAACTCATAACACTGGACATGATTGATCAAATGATGGCCATTACTACTCCAAACAAATGGGTGTTTATTAATCAAGCAAGGAAATCTACGAACCTGATTCCAAACAAATGGGTGTTTTCAGCCCTAGTTCTAATTCTCAATTAAGATATGTGAATCCAATATTAAAAGTATATGAATGATCACAAACCATTTCCCTCTTCCCTTTTCTTCCTTGCATGGCTTGGCCTATTTGAGGGTGGTGTCGCATTGCTTCCATTACTTTCATCGTCTTCAATTATAATGCCATCAGTGTCATGTTGCTCTACATATGCCACTGCACACAAAGTTAAAAGCTTCAGTTCAAAAAAAAATAGTAGTAAAATAAATTGGTTGAAAAAGGAAAATTAATTACTAATTTCTGGAATGTGCCCTTTCAGCCTTAACCATTCATTGTACGTAATGATTGTTGCATCCCTAAAGTCATCCCTCAAATCTGTTAGTCACCAAAAACATATTAGATAAGTTGTAGTTTATATAAAGTGGCTAAGATTGTAAACAATACGAATCCATATGGAGAAACATAGATGTTATACTTGTGGATTTGTCCTTTTGCAGCCCCACTAGCCAGTCTTTGTATGCATCAAATGGATCATCCATAAACGGATGCTCATCATCTTCTGGCTACTGCCTTGGTCGCTTGAGGGGTGTTATGCTCACTTGTTGTGTTGTCTCTTGCTCCTTTGAGAGTACTAATCTGATTTTCCTTTCTTCCTCATGTTCCTGTAACATGCGTTCTGCATCTGGGGTATAATCAATAGCCTGCAGCGTTGCTACATCCGTGCCACATCGCTTCTTGTAGTATAAGTAGTCCCGCCCAGCATACCCTAGCTGTTCTTTGAAACTTAGCAAGGTCAAAAAATTTATATCACCCTTATCAAGTGTGAGGTGGAGGTGTGCTTTGTCTGCAGTTGTCCCCTTGCACATAAAATGTATTGACCACATCTCTCCGGTTAAATTTGCTCTGTACATTACAAAATTGTGAGTGCAATCAATTCAATATGTGATTTGCAGTTACAAAATTATACAGTGTATGCTCTTGATGCTTTTGTGCTCTCAAACTAACTATAGCTGGAAGAGGCCGCGTTATCGATGTGAAATGGATCCAGAGGGACCCCCTAGACATAATGGTTCGTGTATATATTTTACAGAAACGTGAAATCAAAGTTGGTGAAGATCAAAATGTACTCAAGTGGATTCAAACTGGTAGGAAAATTATAAGCTTGATACTACAACACAACTATCCAAAGAGGATGTGGAAAAATGGAGGAGGAATTATGTGGCTAAAGGAACAACACAACTACCAGGTTAAGCCTTGGGAATTGTGTGGCTAAAGGAACTCCACTCAGCCAACTATCGTCCCTAAGATCATCTGAACATGAGGCAAGAAATACTTCTTAGCTTCCAAGAGCCTTTGACAAAAATGAGAATCCCCATTTTTGACAGCGACCTGAGTTAAAAGTATTGTTGCCTAAGTATTTTCTTCTCAACATTATTTGCCAAATAGGTAAAAGACCTTTGTGAAACAGATGCCAAATAGGCAAACTGGTTTACATTAAGCAGGCAAATTGGTTTATACTTTTGAATAGAAGAGGCATCTATACTTTTGGGCAGCAGAGTGATAATCCCATGATTTAATCTCTCAATAGGTAAAAGACCTTTGTGAAAGTCATCAAACAAATCTTTCGGGTCCTTTTTCACAATATCCCAGTGTTTTTGGTAGAATTCGACAGGAAAACCGTCAAGACCAGGAGCTTTATTATGCTCCATATCAAAAACAGCATCTTTGATTTCCTCTATTCTAAACTCCTGTGTTAGGAAATGCTTATCATGTTCAGATAGCTTAGCCATATCTGGAAAATTACAACTCACAGCAGCGAAATTCTGATAATCCCCAAACAATTGTTTATAAAATTGAGTTATGTAAGATAAGAGATGTGGATCACCTTCAATTACCCCATCATCCTGATGAAGACTCAGAATTATTTATTTTCTTTTCCTACCACTATCTTTCAAATGAAAATAATTAGTGTTATTATCCCCTTCCAAAAGAAAGCATTTTCAACTTCCTTTCTAATTCTAACTTTATTTGTCTATCTTCTGCAGATATACCAAAGACTTCACATTTTTTGTCCAGATGATATAATTGAGACAAGGTTTGTTTTTTGAGAATGTAATAATGGCCCTCTATATTCATATTCCAACCCTTTAAATACCTTCTAAGGTAACCTATTTTGCCATCTACCAATGCTCAGCCTACCCTGGACAGGTTTTGCCCAAAAATTAGCAATAAGATCAGCAAAACCCTCTCTTATTAACCAACATAGTTCAAAGCGAAAAATAGGATGATGCACAATCTGACTATCCCCTGTATCCAGCAACAAAGGAACATGATCAGATACAGCTCCTTCCATAGCCTTAACCACCACATTAGGGTATTTTAGCTCCCACACTGTACTAACTACAACTCTGTAGTTTTTCATAAGTAGGATCATCCAGATTATTGGCACATGTAAAAAGCCTCCACTTAAGTCAATTTCCTTTAGACCATGAGTTTCAATAATGGCATTAAAAATAAAACTCCACTTATTTGTGCCCCCAGGTTTATTCTTTTTAGAATCTCTTCTAATCATATTAAAATCGCCACTATCAAAAGAGAATAGTTTTTTTGTGGCAAACGTTAGCGAGTTCAGTTAGGAAGTGTTCTTTCCCTTCCATTTGAGCTGCCCTATAAACTACAATAAGATTCCATTTGAAGCCATTACTTCTATCCAATAACAACATCCTAACATAGTGGTTCCCTTCATCATGTTATGAATATTGTGTACGTATTCAAGAGGCCTAATGAGCAATATATATAGGGTAGGGGACACAAGACTACCCCCGCTCCACCGCTAGATCCGCCCCTCGACCTCTCTAAACTAAACCAATCCAATCCACATGCAAAATGAAGAGGGGATGAACCAAAACCCTAAACCATTTGCAGCTTTACATGTGAAGAGGGGATGAACCAAAACCCTTGATGGAGGTGTGGCGCGGCTGCATACCTACTCGATGACAGTCCGAAGATCTCTTGATCGACACGAATGTCGGCGTGGGCTTCTACTGCTTCTGGACGAGTACCAACGGCGGCGCGGCCTTGTTCATTGGAGTCGTCGCCATCGGTGGCGGCGGTAGGGGAAATCCGCGCCCTGGTTGGTGTAGTCGCCATTGCGCGCAGGAGGGGGTGGGGGGCAACACGAACCGGCCGCCGTCGTAGCCCTCGTCTATGCGTAGATTGATTAGCAAGTAGCGATTATTAGGGGTAGTGGATGGTGGAAGGGTTTCTGGAGGGATTATTAGGGGTAGTGAACCGGCCGCCGTCGTAGCCCTCATCCGGATTTTGGATGGTGGACGGGTTTCTGGAGGGAAAATATGGCAGGGTGTGTAAAAAAAGGGTTTCTGGAGGGAAAATATGGCAGCGATTATGCGTAGATTGAAGGATTTCGGATTTTCCCCCTTTTTTATTACTGGAATCACTGGCAAAAATTTAATTAAAAAAACGTAAACCTCTAACTGCTATTGCGGCCGAGCAGAATCGAACCTGGGTCATTGGGCGTTCCTCTCGGTCGGCTAAGCCTCCAATCCATGCACCGCCTCTCCCCCGAATCCTCCCACACGCTGCCTCTCCCCCGAAACCTCCCACACGCCGCCTCTCCTCCTCGCCGACACACAAAATCTCCGATCCTCGCCGCCCCTCGTGCCGCCCCTCGGTCCACCGCCCCTCGTCGCCCCTCGCCGCCCCTCGTTCCGCCGCTCCTCGCCGCCCCCTCGCCGCTCCTCGGCGCCCCTCCCCGCCCCCTTGCCACTCCTCGTTCTTGCGATCATACCATCATCTTCTTTGATACAATCCAGAAAGTGCAGCATCAGTTCTTGGAAGTCTATTATTATAGCATGGATATGGAATCAAATAAATGCACACAAGTTCACATTTATTACAGGTTCATTGTTTCCTGAAAACATGTCTGCAAAAATATCAAATAAATGCACACAAGTTCACATTTTCCTCTCACTTCTTCCTGGAGCAAATTTTACACATCAATTGAAAATACAGTTCATTAGTTACATATATATTTTACACATTCATGAACACCATAAAAAATCAATTTTGAAAAATAGCTTACTTTATCCATGGAGTGACCTCGTCACAGTTGGTTAATATGTAATGCCTCATCCTCTGCCTGTCAATATCAGAAACGTTCTCGATAGTACTTCCTTTCCTACTGTAGTCAATGCTCCCAAATATACTTAGCCCAGATGGTGGTTCACTAGCAGTGGCGCTTTCATGACGCTCTGGACGATTAAGCTTGGTACTAATATTTTCAAAGAAGCGAGAGCAAAATGTGAGGCACTCCTCAGATATATACCCCTCTGCTATTGAACCTTCAGGGTGCGCTTTGTTCCTCACATAGCCTTTAAGAGTACGAAGGTACCTCTCAACTGGATACATCAATCTATAACACACAGGGCCTCCAAGTCTAGCTTCTTCAGCAAGATGAACTGGTAAGTGCATCATAATATCAAAAAAAGCTGGTGGAAAAATCATCTCCAGCCGACAAAGGGTCTCCCTAATCGAAGTGCTCAGCTTTTCAATTTCTGAAAACTCCAATTCCTTTGAACATAGTGAGTTAAAGAACCTACTTAGCTCGATCACTGGGATCACTACATCTTCAGGCAATATGTTGCGTACCACTAAGGGCAAAAGTTTTTGTAAGATTACGTGGAGGTCATGAGTTTTAAGTCCAGAAAGCTTGCAACCATTGACGTCCACACATCTCCTAATATTTGCGGCATAACCATCAGGAAACTTGACACCATGTAAAAATTTGCACAGAACTTCCTTGTCATCCTTACCTAGAGAGTATAACGCTGGTGGCAAGGTGTACTTACCCTTTTCGAGCACTGGATGTTGATCTTTCCTTATACCCAAATGCTGCATATCAAGTCGAGCCTTGTCACTGTCCTTGCATTTACCTTGTAACTCCAGCAAAGTCCCCAGTAAGCTCTCACATATGTTCTTCTCAATATGCATGACATCCAAATTATGTCGTACAAGCAATGATTCCCAGTAAGGAAGCTCAAAGAAAATACTCTTTTTCCTCCAGTTGTGCCACCTTTTTTCTTCGTCACGTTGCTTCCTTTTCCTTGTATCCTTTCCAAAAGTCACTTGCTGGAAACTCTCATATTGCTGCTTCACCTGCTCACCTCTGAGCGGCACTGGAGCTTCCTTGGTTTCAGCCTTGTTATTGAAGCTCACCTTGTTCCTTCGCCACTTGTGGTCCGAGGGCAAAAATCGACGATGTCCCATGTAGCAATGCTTTGAACCATATTTTAACCACAAGTAATCAGTATCCTTGTGACAATAAGGACAGGCAAACTTACCTTTTGTGCTCCAACCAGATAACATCGCATATGCAGGGAAATCATTAATTGTCCATAGCAGAATTGCATGTAGAGTAAAATTCTTCTTCTCCTTCTCATCCCATGTTTCAACTCCTTTAATCCATAGCTCATGTAGCTCATCGATCAGAGGTTGCAAATATACATCAATGTTCACTCCAGGAGATTTAGGCCCAGGTATCAACATCGACATCATCCAATAAGGTTGTTTCAAACACAACCAAGGAGGCAGGTTATAAGGAATTAGTATCACAGGCCAACAAGTGTAATTAACATTCAACATCCCAAATGGATTGAAGCCATCGGATGCAAGTCCCAGCCTAACATTACGTGGATCCAAAGCAAATTTCTAATACCTTGTATCCACGTGCTGCCATGCCAATGAGTCTCCTGGGTGACGCATTTTCCCATCACGGACCAATTCTTCCTTGTGCCACCGCATCAATGATGATGTTTTCTCTGACATATATAATCGTTGCAGTCAAGGAATAAGTGGAAAATACCTTAGAACTTTGCAAGGAGTGCGCTTCTTCTTTGCTCCACCACTTTCGCTAGACTCGCCAATCTCATCAGAATTTGTGTCGTTCTTCCACCTACTCTCACCACATGTTGGACACGTATCCATATCAGCAAACAGCCCACGAAATAACACGCAGTCATTCACACAAGCATGGATCTGAATGTAGTTGAGGCCAAGGTCACGAATAACCTTCCGTACTTTCTCCATAGTGTCTGGGATACAATGTCCTGGGGGGAGCACATCCGAGAATAGGCTAAGTAGTTGCCCTGTGGAATGGTTACTCCAACCACCCATGCACTTAAGCTGAAAGAGCCTGACAATGAAAGATACCTTGGTAGCCTCGGTGCAACCTGGATACAAATCTTGCTGCGCATCTTCCAACAAATCAAAGAATTTCTTTGCACTCTCATTTGGCTGTTCATTGTTATTACCACTGTTAGCACCCCTTATTATTGCGGACACCAGATTCTTGGCAAATGATGCATCATCTGTTGTGCCTACATTCAGATCCCTATCATCATTCCAAGGTTCAGCATAACCTTTCTCTTTGACGAAATTCTCATCAAACCCTTTAGATAGCAAGTCCATTTGAACCTCGGATTTTGTTTTGTATACGACTCCACGACACCTTGAACATGGACATGGTGCAGTTTCTGATGCATAGGTGCCTTCAAAAGTAGTATCAATAAATTTCTCGAATCCTGCTTGCCACTCAGCTGTTGACTGAGACAACAGCATCCAACTCCGATCATCATCATGTGCCATTAATTCTATCTTCCAAATGTCACAAGACTTTATTTCCGAGCACAACTGAAACCTTAATTTTAATTTTCTAAATTTTTATCCCTCTACAAATTAACTAGGTATTTGCGCTTTAGTTACTTTTTATTTTTTCTACTAGTATTTTTCTTTTATCCCACTAGCCAGTTCTAATACAAATATTTTTCTTTTCAAACAACGGAAGTTGTCTTATTGCAACGAAAGATAGTTTTATATATCAACGACTAACAATTGTGGCAATACAACCCTAGAAGATGCAACGATCTCAAATTTCGTGGCAAGACAACCTTGTTATTGCAACAAAAGATAGTCTTCTATACCAACGACTAACAACCGTGGCAATACAACCCTAGAAGATGCAACGAACCCAAATTTCGTTGCGATAGATAAAGCCCTATTGCAACGCAAGCAACGATTCATGCAACGAATCAAATCCGTTGCAAAACTGTCCAGTATTCGCAACCATCAGCAAAAGCGTGGCAATAATGTCGACATATTGCAACGCACATCAAACGAATCACAACGCAAATTCATTACGTGGCAATATTGTCAAGTACTTGCAACCGTTTTATAAATGGTGGCGATAGCACCTACCAATTGCAACGAAATGCATGGTAATCGCCACGCAAAAATATCCGTGGCAACATGGTCAACTATCGCAACCAAAAATGAAAATGGTGGCAATAACCCCTACCTATTGCAACCAATTTTGTGTCGTTGCAAAGTTGATCGTGGCATTAGGGTCAAAACCTTGTAGTGTCATATTCTTAACTGGTAATTGATCATATACCCTCCATTTAGATGGAAATTGAGGATTTACCCTCCTGGCCCACGTGTCAGTGACTTACGATGACCCCACGTGTCATTGAGATGTGGAGAGTAAATCCTCAATTTCCCAACTATAGGGAGGGTATATGATCCAATCTCCCTATTCTTAATTGTGGAATTTTAGACCCTATTTGTGATATAGATGCTTATCCATGTTTGGATTTTTGGTATACTCAAAGATACATTGGGCTCAATCACAAATATTGGGAATGGTTATGTTGTTGGACTAGTGGGGTCACCTTTTATATTTTACTTAGGAAATGAAACTAAAAAACTTTGGTTTTGACTTGGGCGAGATATTTGAATATTTGTGTTATGATAGGATAACCCGCATGTAGATGTAGGTTGATGGAGACACTCGCTCGGGTCAGTTAAGGACCATGAACTTATGTGTTACTAATCTAAGCCTTTCATGTAACTACAAGTACCTTTATAGGAAGGCCCTGACGTAATAAGTTGTTTGGATCTAGTCTTGTACCCATGATTGATCAGAGTTGTGCGAGCATCAGGATCATTGCTCGAGGGGGTTCCCATTATAGGTATATATGTATGGGGGCAAAACCTCCAACATAACAGTGGATTCCTCGAGGTTGAATGATGAGGACATCCCTACTACGCATTCACCTTCCACTCCAAGGGTGTATGATAAAACTAGTGATGAGGCTCCAATAGGTCCTATGACAAGAGGAAGAGCTAAGCTACTACAACAACAGGTGCTTTTGTTTCTTAAAGAATTTAATATTACTTCAGACGAGAATGGTATACTACCTAATACAAATACATTATGCATTCTCATATTTGAAGCAATGGAAGAACAAGGATGGAAGGACCAACAGGCCAGCCCCAAGGAGAAAGAGAGCCATGCAACCATAAGGGAGGAGGCCCATGCGGTCACATGTCAAAATGAGGGAAGCTCCACGCAGTCAAGACTTGAAGACGAGGCCCATGCGCCAATTGAGGAGTTTTGTGGGCCTGCGTGCCAATAGTGGGCTGAGATTGCGTAATTCAGCTATGTAATTAGTTAGTGTTTAATTCTGAATTGTTTTAGGATTCGTAAACCAGATTGAACTCAGCCTTAGGCCCAAGTGCGTGCGTGCGGAGGTTAGGGTTGGCTTTATGTAGAAGCCACCCCCTATTGTTCTTTAGACCGCTTTTGATAATAGAATACTCTTGTTCTTTCTGTTGGCCGAACCAACCTGAGGGAAGAATTGAGAGTTCATCGAAATCAAGATCATTCAACCTTTCCGCTGGGAATTGGGAGCGCGATAGAACTTCATCTTGTGGTTGTGAAGTTCAGCACGTGTGGTTGGGCGAATTACAGAGTGCTAACTCTCTATTGCGAATGAAAACTTGCTTTATACAAATTAAACTAGAATACATAGCTATCTTTGTCTCGGCTTGCATACTATATAACTTTGCTATAAAATCTTACAGAGTACAAGTTTGTACTCATAATTCTTGTTGAACACTATCAAAGCAAGAAGAAAGAGATTTTTTGATCAATTACTTTTATGCCACGTTGTTTACTAAGGTTTACCTCCAGTCAGTTGCCTATGGTGGGCTGAGGTATGCTTTCTGAAATTTTTGTCTCATTTATCATTTATTCTGTTACCATTTCTTTGTTGCACTAACTATTTGGCCACTCGGCCCTTTTGTTGAAAGCTCGGTTGTATAAGTCTATGTTCACATGTTTATCACTATATGCAACTCTATTTATTTGTGCGTATATGGATGTGATACAAAAGATGTTGAATGTGTGTACTAGCCAATAATCATGGGACTAGTCTGGTATACACATGAGGGTTCAGAACGTAAATTCCTGGTCCTAAAGTTACCTTTACCTATCATCATTATCGCTAATCTAATCTTCTTGGTTGGCTCACCTGTTGGTGAGAGCGAATAGGGGCACACAACGTAGCCATGGCCAAGCATGGTAGTGAGGACAGGGTGGAGAGGCACAGGCAAGGTCAGGAAATAGGAAGAGGGGTCCATAGTGAGTCCATTAGTTGTGGCGACGGCCGAAGAAGTGGACGGAGGTGGTGGTACAACGGTGCTATGTGCTGAGGCACCTCGACTGAACTGCAGTGTTGGCATAGGAGCATAAGAGAAGGGCTAAGAGTTCTGGGATTACTTCCTAGGAAGGTTACGAAGCTAACAGTGGCAGCACGGGGCCCTATGGTCACTGAAACAGGAAACATGATGAGTGATAGTAGCTACTGCTATTGCAGTGATAGCCTGAATGGCTACCAAAAGCTAAGGCGAGCATGATGGTGGAGTTGGTGACAGTGGAGAGGCTCTAGAATGACATGTTGATGGTGAACAACAATAGTGGTGAAGCTCAATAATGATGGAGGATTGAACTTGACTATCCAGTGAGGTATGGGGATGCTTAAAATAAGCATGTCGAGGCTTAGAATTCACTAGAGAGGGGACTACTACGGAACGACATTGGAAATAGGGGCGGAGGAGGTGAGCTCACAACACTAGGGCTCTATGGCAACGAAGGGCTAAAATGGGAAGTGCGATGAGCTTGAGAGAGAGCTAGAGAATTGCATGATCATCACAGCGGCAGCTGGAGTTGGGGACAACGACATGACACTACTGCAGAAAAAGGACATCACAGACGGTTCAAAAACATTATCGCAGACAGTTTCGTGAGTTGTCTGAATTTATGGGTCAGTAATAGCATGAGCTCATCACCAACGATTTTCAAACCATCTGTGCTACACATAATCATAGATAGTTTGTACATAAACCATCTGTGATAGTTCAATATCACAGACAGTTTGTACATGAAACCATTTATGATAGTTGAGTATCACAGACAGTTTGTCCAAAGGAACCATATATGATATTATTGCATATTCCTAAATCTCTTGCCAATAAATAGAAATAGATAGGGAAAAAATGTCAACTGTCTTCATGAAGAACAATTCATGAAGAGATGATGACGCTTTAGTTTTCCAACGGCCATCTTCTGACCACTGTCAAAAGGACATAATCCATGGATTTATCATGACTTCAAGATGTTCAAAAAATCAATTTATTCTATGGATCGAAGTCTCCAAGAAATTGGTAGAAGAAAAAAAATCTAGAAGCATCAAGATTTACATGACCAAAACCCTAGCTAGCCATCCATTAATTTCACAATTTCAGATCTAAGCATCAATAAACAGAGGGGTGGGGGATCGGATAGGGGATATCACCGGCAATGAAGGAGAGGCGGCAGTAACATCACTATTGTGTCACGACGGTGACATTGCACAAGACACTCTTATGACACTTAAGACAAGAGTGCAAAGGTGGAGGTGTGAACCGTGACATCACAACCGGAGGCGGAGGAGCTCACGATAGTAGCCGATGTCATCAAGGGGATGGGGCGCTTCAGTTTGGGGGAGGAAGTAGGAGTAGGGGAAGGGGGAGGGAGAAAGGGAGAGGGGAGTACTAATATGGGGTGAGAGGTGGGAGGAGACTGGTGCCTACCGTTTGATGCAGAGAGAATGGATGGGTGAGATCGAAATCCTGGGAGACATGCTATGGATCGGTGATGGACATTATCACAGATGGTTTGGATTACAAACCGTCTATGATGTGTGATGATATCATAGATGGTTTGTAATCCTATTCATCTGTGATAATATCATAGATGGTTCTTAACAAGAACCGTCTGTGAAATAATAAGGTGGAATCTGGGCTTTACTCATATGGGCCTCACTCATATGGGTCTGTGATAATGGTGCATATTAGTGACGGTTTAGTATATGAACCATCTGTGATAATGCTTAAAAATGCGCGCTCTAGTCCTGCCTATTAATATTTCGATGTATGCAACCCTTGAACTTCCACACGGTTTTGGCTTTTAATTATATGTAGCGTTCATTTTCTTGATACAATTCCTTGACACCACAAACTCAATCTCTTCTAAATAGTCCTCCCTCATCTTCTTCACCAGATTCAACAATGGCATCTGCTGTTCTTTTGATCTCCTTCCTCTCATCTATCCATCACGAGTTATTCGGTCGCAACCTTACACAGGTGGCCAACAACTTTTGTCTGGAATAGCTCCTCCGCACATGCCCTGCTCTCCTTCCACGAGTAGCTTTCATCCGTCAGCTAGACCTCATCATCTGATGTCGACGGAGGTGTCTCTTTGCCACTCAAGAAAGGGAGGCCGCCCACAGCCTTGTTCTTCTCTTCAATGTGCGTAAAGTGGAAGAAGTTCTTGTGGCAATGGAGAGATACATGGATAACCTTGTCGCTTAAGCAGAAGTGGCCGATTCTGAGAAAACTTATCATGAAATCCTTTTTGAGATTATGGGTCATGCTAATGATTTCCCCAGGCTAGAGGAGGAAGTGGAGAGGGCAAGGACAATCTTCGCGGCATTTGAGGATGCAACCGCTAATCATCCAACTCCAAAAGTAGAAGAGAAAGCATATGATGCCCATAAGACCAAGATATGTGAATCTATTTTTTTTACTTTGTAATAATTTTAAATCTAATTTGTCTTTTGTAAAAGTGATTGGTCACACTATTTGGCCAATATAAATGGAAAAAATATTGCATAAAGTTAGGTCGTATGTATGTAAAATTCCTACTTATCTGTTAATTTCAGCTCAGTAGCTTCTGTAGTTCATACGACACAAAACATAGATGATTCTTTTTAAAAATTGTCCATGATAATTCACAGATGGTTCTAATTAAAAGCCATCTGTGATAATGAGAGAGATTGCAGACGGCTTTTAAACCTAACAATCTATGATAGTTTCATAGACAGTTCTTTTCGAGAACCGTCTGTGATAGTTATGTATCACAAACGGTTCTAGCCATCATTCGAAACATAGATGGTTACGGTTGTAAAACCATCTATGATAATTGTAACACTAATGGCTTTTTGTAAACTGTCTGTGATCTGTAGTAATGTGATTCTGGCGCTTCACTAGACCTCTGCCCATAAAAAAAGTACGTTTTGATCTCCAAATACCAACCACCCACTATCGGTGCACTTCTTGTCAGTTTCATGGTCAAAAGATCAAATTTCGGCAGACTTCAGTTTTTTCCTCTTCCTGGGCCCTGTCATTCAAAGATATGGTAACCAAACACAGTTGTTACAAGAAGCACGATTGAGTGAGGGTTTTGAAAGAGGGAGTGAAATGGCATAAAGTGACATAGCTGTTGAGGCCAGGGCTCACCGGAAACAACATTGATCATGGTAGAGTGCAGTAAAGGACTCAACACTAGAGCCGAGAACAACAACCATGCTATGGGCGAACCAGAGAAGAAAAGTCATAGGGAGAGGGCAAATAGAGATGGTGTGGAGTAGAGAGGGAGATGACGGTCTTGGCTTGGCTTTAAAAGGGTGAGATGAGGGCGTGGAGCTCAACGATATCTCACAACCAATCGAGAGAAGTCACGAGAACAACGGTCTTCGATCTCCCCTACGTGCCAACAACTAAATGAGGCGGAGGCAACGGCTAGGCACTTCGTGCAGGACAGTCGAGGCAGGGCAGGTGGGTTGGTTTTATAGGTGCATGTGCGGCCACTATGTGCGGGAGCTCGGCTCCAATGGCAGCCGATCAAGGTGGACGAAGGGTCCTGGCGAGTGGGTCCCGTGTGTTAGTGGCAGTGACAAAGGGAAGAGAGAGGTGGCGCATTGGTGAAAGTATGCTTCTGCACGGAGAAAAGGGAAAGGGAAGGTGGCTGGCCTAGCAACGACATGCGGCCGGAAGAGGTTACGGGCTGCAGTTAGGGCAGAGGATACGGGCTGCAGCTAGGCCAGAGGAGGTTACGAGCTAGCCCGAGGCTACTGTTATGGCCTGGGAATGGTTTTCGATTTTTGAAACATTTCTGAATAGTTTTAATTCTAGAAATCAAGTTTAGGCTTGGAAAAATAGCAAACAAATTCGAAAAATTCTGAATTTTTTTGGAGATGCACTTTAGATTATTTAAAACTCAAATAAAATATTTCTAGGTTTTTATCGTGCTTTATTTATTTCCAAAATTTCATTTCCAGGAGGAAAAACCTTTAATGAATGCTCGAATTTGTTTTTGAAATTCAAAAAAATGTTGAAGTTTGGTTTAAACATGATTTAAATTAGATTATGAATATTTGGGTTGTTACGATGTTGGTGCATAAAATATGCATAAAATGAGCGTCAACAACAAGCCCTTCATGCTGCACCACCATCAAATCGGGGGGGGGGGGGGGGGATGGCGGTGCGAACCAGAGCATTGTAGGGGAATGGAGAGGCTAGGTGGTGCATTTTGTCATGCAGGCAGTGGGTGGAGGTGATGATGCTTGCCTCAGCAATGGCGACCTAGCGAGCCTGCAGGGAGGATGGTTGTGGCGCCAACGACCGGGGAAGACGCCATGGCGCGGTGCGTATTCAGCCGTGTGATCGCGTCGGCGCCTGTGGCGCGTTCTAAGGCGAACAGGGGACCGGGCAGTGGACAGCGACATCGTCTAGCAACCTAGGATGTGCTTGATTTTAAGTAAATCTGAACTTTCCTCTTGTCCATGGCTGCCACTTAGGAAGAGTAGTTGGAGGAAGGAGAAGTAGAGGAAGAAGAAGATGGACAAAATGGTCAAAAGTTATAAATATGAAGGTCCAATCTTTGGAGTGGCAAAAACTGAATTACCATCAGTATACTAGCAAATCATGAAATGCCACTAATTGGAATGGCAAACCATGCGCGCATACGCGGGGGCAACCACCAGCAGCATTGTTTCCTGACACACCTGCATTGTCATGGATGCTTATCTGATTCTGTCCCGCGTATATTCCTTCAGTTTTTGGAGTCCTCGCTCGACCAACCTCGTTTTAAAGATGCTGGCATGTCTCGTTTTTTTTTTCTTTTAAGATGCTCCATGCCTCGCCTTGTTGCCCTCTTTGGTCCTGCTATTCTTTTCTTTTTTCCTTTCGGATGGTACATCGAATGCATCGGGAGTACAAGCTGCACGCTGCAACCCCTCGTTTCTTGGGGCTTTTCCATTTCCCAGTACAAATCGAATATGGCAAATTTTATATGACAAGCCGTCTAAAAAGGTACGCTCACGTGAAATGCCACTCTGATTTTGCATGCTTCGTCACGCCACTCCAAATGTGTGAATAATCAATCACGGTATGTCACTTTTGGTATTTTTGCTCGTTTTTTCACCCCTTTTAATGTACACCCCACGGGAAATGACGTTCTTGTCACAAGCATGAGCGCACAAAGGTGACGATGCATCAACTATACGATCTGAGGTGCATGTCACAAGCTGGAGTACAATGATGCGTCATCAATCTCGAACGAATATAGAGTATATATAAGCGCACAAAAGAACTAACAAGTCAGTAAAATAAGCAAATCTAAAAATGACTATGCTGGGCGGAGACAAGAATTAGAGTGGAGTCGTCCAAAACTTAATTAGATTTTGATAGAAATGATATATCTATCTATATCTATAATAATTAGAGTGTAGAATCGTTGATGATATAATCAGAGAGGATGAATAATTGTATTTCACAACGAAAACTCTTCTTTTTAAGTCTAGTATCTTCTGTTTTTTTTCAACCTACCACTCACAATAAGAATAAAAAAAAGAGAATAAAAGAGAAAAATATTTTTTGGTTACTGTAGCAACTACGTAGATACGAGAGAGCAACCTCTGCACTCCCCCCTTCCGCCGTGTGACCCGCCGGTAAACTTCGCCTGCACCAACGCAAAAAAGGCAGCACATCCGCTGGACGTATCTCATGCAATCTTAGACCATGGTGGACGTAAAACCAAGGTAAAGGGAGTTTTAGACCATCAAAGCCATTGTTCTTGACGTCGCGATAGACAAGATGACGACGCAGCACAAAGGACCACCATGCAGCAGCTCTGCTTTCTGTGCTTTTCTAGTCTTACACAGAGTGCGCAGCTCCCCCTTCAAGCAAGACAGAGAAATAAAGAGTCGAACACAATAGTTTAATCTGGTTTTTTTATTGCTTCTCCTGCTAGACGTGGCCAACTAGATGTGATGCATCTTCTGCTTTGCGTGGTGCTTTTTCTCCGTGACGGCGTGACGCGCCCGCCGATCTCCTGAGAAGAGAATAGAAGATGGATACGGGCTTTTGGATTGGATATATTTATGTTTATAGTTATAAAATATTCTTCGGACACCTTTCAAACTTTAGTAAAAAATCATATCTATAAAGTCTTAAAGTTAGCCCTCAACTCCGTCTCTATTTGTAATCTAGGATCTAAACCGTGATCTTATCCCTAAAACTATGAGTTCTTTTCTAATTCTAAATAAATGATCCGAAACCCTTACATAACATAGATTTTTCACACTATCTAATTTTTCACACTCCAAAATTATCATGTATTGTAGTCTCCAGACCGCACCTATGTCGCTCCAACACACATCTTTATTCTTTGATCTCCACGCGCCCTAACTCGAGCACGATTGTCTTTTCCAACATCCTTAACTTTCTTGACGATGACTTTATACCAAGCCATCTTCCGGTCCTCGCCATAGACCATAATCGCATTCGAGTTACTCTATACATACAAAAACCAAAGCAACATATTTTCCCAGTATAAGTTTTTTCCAACTTGACCGACATGGGTTCACACACACTACACACCTTAAATAACATTAATAAGCAACACTGTCAATTATTCATCATAACAAATATTCTAAATCTAGCCACATAGTCTAACATAAAGACATCTCTGGGAGCTCTGATGGACCATGTGGTCGTGACCCCATGTGAGTGATGAGTAATTGACTTTGGTTTAGGAAAGTCGAGTTTGGTTTGAGTGGTTCGGACCATGTCGTTGCGCGGTGCAATCGGCTTCGGTCGGACTTGGTCAAACCTGATCAAAGTGATTAGGATGCATATTATGATGATTTGACAGGTTTGGGCTCTATTATGCGTAAGTATGTTGCATTAATGCTATTTATGCTTTCATGTGTCGAGCGGTGCTATTTGATGTGTTTCTTGTTTGTGATGACTGCAGGACGTCGAGGTGGAGTCGTGGTGAGACACGAGGTGACCGGACTAGGCACAGGCGGTGTCGAGGTCAGAACGGTCGGATGTGTCGAAGACGGCGGAGATTCGATGTGGTTGCGAGTCGTGGACGACAAGGAGCGCGGAAGCTTCCCGGAAGGTGCAGGAGGGGCGAATTTGTAATTTCGCGAGGCTGCACAAACGGGAAATGGTTCCGTTCGGGTTTAGCGGGCGTAACGAGTTGGAGACCCGTTAGCCAAGGGCTATATATATGAGGGAGTGGCTGCATGCCCCCTCATGGATTCTATGGCTTTAGGACAGATTTAGGGTTTGTATAAGTCAAAAGAAGCTTTGGGAGGTGATTTTTACTTTGCTCTTTAGTTGGTAGAAGAGAGCAGGATATGTCTCCCAAGTGCTCTGTGTGTGTACGTTGTGTCTCCTCCAAGCATGTAGAGAGTGGGTGAGTTCTTGGCTTGGGGAGAGGGAGAGATTGGAGTGATGAGCATGTAATCTTCCTTGTTCTAATATCCATGCATATCGGGACTCCTTGTAATCCTTGTTTGATTGGAATGAAGCTTCTGAAGTTTTATTTCTCGTGCGTGCTTCTCTGTTCTTCGTTTTTCTCTTTGGATGAATTCTTGACTTTTTGAGATTTGAGGTGTTTCTTGCTGGGAAGGCCCAAAATGGGTTGCTCTGTGTTGGGATGATGCCTCAAGATCATTTGATCGATTTTCCCAAGAGCAAAACACGTTTTAATCTCAGATTTGTTTTCTTGGGCTCCTCTGTTCATCTTCTATTTTCTAGGGTTTTGATGCAATTTAGGATTCCCTTCTTGAGATGGCATGAAATTTGGACTCTCTAGTCCCGAGGCTATTGCTAATCTATCTGCAAAGTTTCTTGGCCATAGGATCAAAGTTGAGATGGGAATTTATGTTTTGGTGCTCCTCTCTGTAGGTTTTCAGTTTTGTGAAAAATCTGAAATCTTTGGCCTTGTGTTGGTTCTCTGTGTTTCCCAAGCCTCCCTAGTTATTTAGAATGTTTGTGTGTTGCTTTGGGCTGAAAAGGTTGGGTTCAATCCCTTGATTTCTTAGGATTTCTGGAAGTCTGAAGTATTGTCGGGTCTCAGCAGTTTTCAGCCTGCAGTCAGGTCTGTTTTCCCGAGGAGCGGTCAGACCGGAGGAGGAACGGCGGTCAGACCAGACCCGGCCGGTCAGACCGGCCTATACACGGCGGTCAGACCGGCGGTGTACGGGCGGTCTGACCGGCCCAAGTACACCGGTCTGACCGGCCTCCTGCACTTGGGATTTCCAGTGAGCTTTTAATGTCTTTTTCATAGCACTTGTTGCTATAGGAGAAGATCATTTTATTGGGTACTTGTGAGGGACGAATTTTTTTTGTGAGCGACATTCACCCCCCCTCTGTCGCCATTTCGATCCAACAAGCTCCTACCTTAATCCTACGTGGTAAACAGATAGAAATCTCCGTATTAATTGGAGAAAAAGTAAAAACATAAAACTTCCACACTAATCAAAGAAAAGAAAATGTCTGAAACGTTAAACTTTTACATAACAACATGATCGAGGTATGTGATTAAGTAGTGCACATAGTCCATGTTTAGAAATATAGTTTGGATTTGTGTCTTAGTGTTCGTTTAGATAAAGTAATTCTCTCGGAGATCAACTGTCTTTTTTGCAGACCGTATTCACTCTCTCAAAGCGTGATTTGTATACAACACAGGCACTGCTTAGGTGGCAAAACGTGATTGGTACAATAATATCTCTTCTTTCGTATTGTAAACTTATAGGCAATTGTAACCTTTTAATGGAAGATTGAGAAATGAGCTATCACCATTATAAGGGAAAGGAAGAAAGGTTTAAATTTCCACGAACTAGTCCATTTGTATTGCAAATAAACTTGTGTGGAGAGGCAAAACCAGATTTGGCACTGTTTTGCATCGTATGTACAAAACTAGTTATATGCCGAACGTATTGGCAAAAATGGTACTTTTGCTGTCTGGCGAGCGAGCGGCAGCGCCCGCAAGACGATAGGTGGCGAGACCGCCGGCGGCAAGCGCCTGCCGCCCCGCCAATAGATAGCAGGCTGCCTGCCACCCGGTGGGGGATGGCAGGCAGGATTATCGTCTAGTGAGGGGCTGGCAGGTGATTAAGTCTGCTTAATTACCTGTCCTAATTATTTGGTGTAGTTATTATTTGAATTTTCAAATATAACAAATGAGCTTGAAAATATGAAAATTTATGTACACTCTTCAAACACAACGTACTTTATAGTGTAATTCTTGCATAATTTTATCTGTTGTGAATGTCGCTCAAAAATTCATACAATTTTCATATTTGTATGAATTTTTACATATAGCAAACAAGCTCTAAAAATTACAAAATTTTATGTGAAGCCTTCTGACACACTCATAGTTATTGTGTAATTTGTTTAGAATTTTATGTGGTCCGAATTTGCTATTGTAATTCACGAATTTATGGCCAGTGAATTTAATTCATGATTAAAGTAACCCGAATAAATGTGAGAAATTTGGATTACATAAAATTTCCAAAATATTATACAATAACTATGAGTATGTTGGGAGGCTTCACATAAAATTTCGTAATTTTTGGAACTCGTTTGCTATATGTAAAAACTTGAACAAATATCAAAATTGTATGAATTTTTGAGAAATATTCACAATGGATAAAATTACCCAAAAATTACAATATAAAACTCATTATCTCAAAAGACTACACATAAAGTTTTGTAATTTTTGAAGGTCACTTGTTTTATTTAAAAATTCAATTAAAACCTAAATGAAAAATAGGTAATTAAACCGGCTAATCAGCCTGCTTA
This sequence comes from Dendrocalamus latiflorus, assembly GCA_017311315.1. Lineage (NCBI taxonomy): Eukaryota > Viridiplantae > Streptophyta > Magnoliopsida > Poales > Poaceae > Dendrocalamus > Dendrocalamus latiflorus. The sequence goes on along the minus strand of CM029657.1, from coordinate 17,322,111 downwards.
ATCACCTACTGCATGGGGAGGAGACGGCAGGTGATTAAGCTGCTGATTAGACAGCTTAATTACCTCCTCTAATTTTTTTGTTTAATATTTTTTTTGAATTTTTAAATATACTAAATGAACTCAAAAATTACGAAAATTCATGTACAATCTCCTGACAGAATGTGCTCAATAGTGTAATTTTTGAGTAATTTTATCCGTTGCAAATGTTGCTAAAAATTCATACAATTTTGATATTTGTATAAGTTTGTATGTATAGCAAACAAGCTTCGAAAATTATGAAATTTTATGTGAAACTTTCTGATACTATCATAGTTATTGTGTAAATTGTTTGAGAATTTTATGTGATCTAAATTTGCCATGTTTATTTGGATTAATTTAATCATGAATTTACGGCCGATGAATTTAATTGTAAATTTAATACATGGTTAAATTAACCTGAATAAATATAACAAATTCGGAGTACGTAAAATTTACAAAAAAATTATACGATAACTATGACTATGCGGGAGGCTTCACATAAAATTTCGTGAATTTTAAAGCTTGTTTGCTATATTTAAAATTTTATGAATTATTTAGCAACATTTGTAATGGATAAAATTATCCAAAAATTACACTATGATCTCATTTGTAATTTTTTGATCTCATTGGTATATTTAAAAATCCGGTGTAAAAGGGGCATTCGGTGATAAGGCGTGAAAGCCGATCTTGGCAATCGGATCCTGCTCGGGTGGCTCAGATCAAGGCGGGTGGGAACCTCTGTTCCACATACATTTTTTGTAGAAAAACCCCTGTGACAAAAGTTACCGTGAAAACATCCTTGTCTACATACTTGCCTCCCCTCTCCTCTCTCTCTCTCTCTCTCGCGTCGCCCTAGCAGTGTAACATCCAAAAATTTTAGATGTTCGAAAATATAAAAATTTTAAAACTTTTGCTGCACCTTGTTGACATTTGATGTTCTTCTAAAATTTTAATTAGGCTCTTTGAATTTTGTGCTATGCAAATTAACAACAGGGAATAATTCCCCAAATGCAAGTGACAATCATAATAATAAAAGGATAGAAAATCTGAAACAATAAATTGCAAAGTTAAAAATATGAGAACTTAAATTTGTAGCTTAAAGCCTGAACTCAAATTGTTGGATCGAAATCGGCAACAGAGGGGGGGTGAATGGTGCCACTTTAAAATCTTGCCCCCAATTATTCACACGAGACTCTTCTCACCAATAGCTATAAAAGATATGAAAAGAATAAATCATGCTCTCTGGAGAACCTGACTGGACAACTATCAAAAAGAAGCAACGACACACAAAACATTGAAAAGAGATAACAAAAATCAGGCAAACATCCAGAGACCGGTCTAACCTCCCCTAATCGGCCGGTCTGACCGCCGCATGTAGGCCGGTCTGAGCGCCGTTGGGGAGCTGGCCTGACCGCCATTGGGGAGCCGGTCTGACCGCAGTTAGGTGGCCGATCTGACCGGTTAACCTGATGAAGGGCACAGTGAAAAACCGAGGTTGAAACTGAAAATCCTGAAAGACTGAGTTTTGATGATTTCAACAAATTTAATGCATTTCTGCTGATGCCCTCAGACCATAAGAGCAAAAACCTATTGTAAACAACCTAAAGCCCTCAAACAACAAGAGAAATCAACTAGAGCCCAAGAATTTGAGATTTGAACCAAAAACTGAAAACTTACAGAGAGCAGCACCAAAATCCAAATTTCCAACCAATCTTTGATTCTTTGATCATGAAACCAAGAGATTAGCTAAGGAATAGCCTCAGGACTCAGAATCTCCAACCAGGGCACACCCTTTTGAAAGAAAAACGAAAAACATCATCAAACCCTAGAAATAGAGAAACGAAGAACAATTTTGACGAAGGACATAGACAAGAGATAACTCAATGAATCCATCTTTTGCTCTCGGGAATGGAATAGCCAAGTGGTCTAGAGTCTTTTCCCATCACAGAGCAAACCAAAAGACAAGAAACAACCAAGAAATCCCCTCTAAGCCTCAAGAACAGAGCAACCAGCAAAGAAGACAAACTGAAAATAAAACCAACACAGAGAGAAATAGAGAGGTCAAAGGCACTCAAATGGATTCATTGCACTTGAAGGATTATATAGGAGTCCCCATACGCGATTGAAACAAAGAAATCACACTACATGCTTCACATGAGGGGACACAAGCTCACAGTTCAAACCCTCCTCTCCATCTCTCAAGAACACACGTAGAGGACAATTGCAAATGCATTGGATGAATGTTTGTGCTCTTGTATGGATGAGAATCCAAGAATGGATAAGAGTGGGGGTAATTTCCATGTATCCTACTTCAAAACTTGGAGGAGAAGAGGAGCTGATGGGAAGGGGAGGAAGGAGAGGGGAACTGGAGGAGCACGGCTGGGCTAGAGGAGGGCCAATGGAGACATGCATCTATGCCGATATTGTACATAGTATACGAGAGCAACAAGAAGATTTAGACCTATCAACAACTACTTAATTATCTAAGTGCAAAGTAAATATTTATTCCAAAGTTACCCCGTTTAACATCAATGATTATTTTACTAAACGAAGGTATCTCAACTAGCTTCCAAGCACCTTAAAAAGTCTTTTCACCCATATATAACATTGTTGAAGTATACGTGAATTGCCCACATTTCCTTATCAGCTTAAGTTTTTAGGTAAACTTATTGGTACATGCAACTCAGTCTTCCAGAAAGCTGTTCCACACAACTCCCATCAAATGTGCATGGGAGACTAGCTCCAAGGCCCTTATATGACGATGTTGCATACGTCAGGATCCAAGGAGAAGCAGTGGGTGAGCCAGTACATCACATCTGCGATTCGAGTATTCTCGTCGTCCAGGTGTACCAGAGTGGCTTGCAAAAAACTGCTCAAGTCAACACCGTATGGACCTTCACAAATAGTGCCAACACTATAACACACTTCAATCTAGTGGGTACATGTATGGCTGATGCCTGCCTGCAAATATTTCTAATGTTGCAACTAATTAAATCACATCGCACGTTATGGAAGTACTGTTGTACTGTAATTTAGATTTCTATGGCCGTTCATTTATCTTGAACAGCTACACTACCTCATGGTTATGGTGTCATTCATTCCCTAAGGCAGGGGCCACAATGAATGTGCATGCCTCTCGATATTGGTTAATTTTCCTTCATAACATAACCCTTCCATTGCTCGTGGAAACACAGTTGCATTGTTTTTTCTTTCATTCCATCAAATTAAAAGATTTCATTTTAATTTACAAGGATATGTAATATGTCATGGTAGGGTGGCTTAGTGACAAACCTCCCGTTGATTAAAGCTAGTTACTGCATTCAAAATTGAATTTTCTACTATACCCATCATTTGTTATTATTTTACTGATGTTACAATATGTGGGCTTATCAATTGAGTGCATTAGATAGTTTGTTATTGTAGGCTAGGTACTGTTTATGCATGCATCTATATACATGTATTTATGTGAATATGTTTACATATATCCCCATATACTTTTATGTATGTGTGCATATATTTATACATATATAATATATTCATTTTGTCCCCTGGCCGACCCATTAGTCTTGCCCCACTACCGGCCCACTCTCTCTCTCTCTCTCTCTCTCTCTCTCTCTCTCTCTCTCTCTCTTCCCCTTTATCTATCTCAACTACTCCTCATTCGAACCGACTCCCTATCTGCTCCCACGCACACCGACGCCACTCTTCTCTCTTTGCTCGAACTCTCTCCTACTCTAAATAATTCCTAATGTGTTTTGAGAATTTACATGACACTAACAACATTAATTAAGTAATAAGTACGCGATATAGTAATTTAAATGGCAATATACCAGTTTTAATGGTACATGTGAATTTTCAATGCACTTATGACATTAAATTCATTCCTACTTAATCATAAATGCTGTCTACTAATGTTTTGCATTTTAATATGACTACCAAAATTTTTCACAGTATTCTAATATGCAACGGGATCCTCATAGTTAAATATTCACAATGAAATAAATTAATTATATGTGTAGTTATCCTCCCTTTTCTTTTCTTTCTCCTCTCTTCTTGTTTTTCTTTTGAGCCATCAAACCGAAGTTATACTATTCTTTTCTCTAATTATAATTTTCTACGGATACTAGTTATACTCTTCTTTACACTAAGTAAATTATTTACTTACTACAAAAACATAGACTAAAACATATAAAAATATTTACCTTGCGGATGAATCTCTTGTAGAACTAGCTAAACCTCCTCCTCTCCTTCTCGCTCTCCTCTTATCCTCTCCTCTCTTTTCCTTTCTTTCCTCTCCTCTTTCTTTCCTACCCTCCTCTCTTCTTTCTTTCCTCCCCTCCCCTCTTGTTGCGCTCAGTGTCAGCAGAGAGCAGTCACTTGGGTGCTCGGTCGGCCGAGTTATAAAGGGCTTGCTATCATCGAATAGTTTGGCGACAAGAGCTGTTGTCGCTTAACGGTTAGGCGATAGGAGGTGTTGTCGCTGAACGGTTGGGCAACAGCTCATGTCGTTCGACCGTTGGGTGACTACATCCCTGTCGCCCAATGGTGCAGCTCCTGCCTACGTGTCACTCAGGCGTTGGGTAACAGGGTCCAGTCATCTAATGGTTCGACTACAGGTGGTAACCTTTTGTAAAAAATAAAAACATAGGTATAATTTTGTATTTTCAAATAAAAAATATTTTAAAAAAATTCGACGGCGTTTGCCCGGTTCTTGTCGAACGTGGAAATCATCCTATATTAAGACCGGGGGGAAGCGCCCCCGCTAGCCCTCCACGTCAGCAATTTTGCAAAAAAAGCCCTTCGGATTTTATGAAATTATATTTTGGTCCTCGGTTCTTGCAAAAAGACCTCTATCATATTTTTTTTCCTGGAAGCCCCCTCCACTTCACCGAAATTGAGTAAGTTTTTTTGTGAAAAAGGCCTTCGGTTTTTCCGAAATTACACACGTGTCCTCGATTTTTTTTAAAACAAATTTCCGCGAATTGTCGTCTTTTTTACTTCAATCTATACGATAGCTAGCATGATATGCCGCCGCGCTTACGCTGCTAGTTTCCTTGATTTGTCGACGGACTCGCTGTAAATTAGTAGTGCAGTTGCTGCAATAACTGGAGTCGACCGGTGGTGTACTGGCCAGAGATGTGGTGTCCTTTGGGCACACTGTATTAGCACAAAGTCATGTTTGTTCGATTGCTACTTATAGCAGATCATGTCGGTGTTGCTATAGAATCTAAAGTTTTAAACACATGCTATCTCTTGTCTGCACAGGATGTCCCATGTATGATTGTAATCAAAGTCTAATAGCATGGTTGAAGGTTCTGCCTGTCAAATCTATCCATCGATGTACGTTATTGTATTTGTAGTCGATACGGCAACAACACCGACTAATTGGAAGCTTATGTCAAAATGTCCAGTTTTATGAAACTAGCGGATTTACTTGCGTAATTGTGTGGCTAGGTATTATGATATAACTAGCAGATCCATCTATGCAATTGTGTGACTGGATATTATGATACAATTGTTTTGGTATATAACTCTAATGTTTGTAATTAAAATATATTTATATTTGCTATACAACTCTAATATACATATATGAATAATCTACACCATTATAATTTTACCTCATCAAAATAAGTGATAGAGATGTTTATCTTTTTCCTCGATTAATGTGAGAATTTCTAGGATTTTTTATGATTATTGTGTGATTTTCATGCCCTCAAAACGACGATGATGCCTTGAATCTCACCAGTTATTTTTATTTATATAGATTGCTTATCTTCTTTCATCAGCTTAAGTTTTTAAATGGATTGATTGATGTATGTAACTTAATAGATGTATCCTGTACATGCATGTAACTCCAGAAGATTCAGAAATTCACCTCAATTCTCTCTGCTTTGTTTTACACATTTTCACAGAAGTCACATCCTCTGTTTTCCTTTATTATGGCTCGATTCGTTGGCCTAAATGAATTTTCTTGAAGAGCGTGGTCGTTGCAAGGCTCCAATTAACATACAAAGTCTTCCTTTTAGTATAATAATTCTTCCTTTTTAATGCGTATCAACGACTATCTGCGAAGTAGTTGGGCTAGTTCGGCCAAAGAAAGAAAAATGGAAGAAACAAAAAGAGGTTCCGAATTATCTCGGTCAAACAAGTCTTGCATTCATCCGAACAAAGGGCCGGTTTGTGGTGGTGGTACCACGAAGTGGATATAATGAGTTGTTTGTGGCACCATAGTGTTAGTACCTGTATGGTCGCTACTTCAGCAGAGGTGACTTCAATACGGTTCAATACTTTAACACTTCAATGTTGGATATTGATCTCAGGCCAAACAGCCGAGACGAGGGAGACGTGGGGAAACCCACGTCCCTGTTTTTCAGCGCCCTGATCGGGGGCACCTAACCAACTCATGGTTGCGGTCCCCTGTTGCAACAGCGCAATATAAAGGAAGGAGTCCCGGCCTCTTCCGTACGACGTCGTTCCCGTGAAGAGCCAAAACTCCCGAACAAACCCTAAGTTCTACCCGATCTACTGTGCGCTGTTAGCAACGGGAAGACCGTCGCCGCCGCTACTGCAGGACGCCGCCGGGGACGCTCCGACCTTCACCGACCTCTACCTCACGCCTGCATCACGCAGGCACGGGTCTTCGCTCATGGCGTTCATCGGTGACCGTAAGTCCCACTGATCCGATCATCTCTAGGTGTTCATGCATGATCTAGGGTTAAGGCCTTATGACTCTAGTAGTTTTGAACCTAACATTTGGTATCAGAGCAACCTATGATCTTCATGAACCCTAGTTAGCATCTCCCGATCACTGGATTTTGGATCTAAGGATTTTTTTTGGCTCGGGTAGAATGTTAGAAGGAGGTGATTCGGGTCTTATGTCAAACCCTAATGAAAATCCCCAAATGTCAAGCCCACCCGAACCCTAAAATTCCCAATTCAATCAAACTTTTTCGGATCGGGGTGGGAAGAACAAAAGAACAAAAAAAAAAGGAAGAAGAAGGGGTGGGGATCGGGCTTACCATGGGCGCCGCCACCGCACTGCGCCACTCAGGCCGCCGTCGTTGCGCCCTGCGCGCGTGCGCCGCCGCGGGCGCTCTGCTCGGCGCCGCTGCTGCCGAGAGCCGCCCCTCCGCGCCGCTTCGGAGGCGCCGCCGCCTCCCGATGCCGCTGCGCCGCCGCCCCGCAGGCGCGCCGCCGCCCCGCAGGCGCGCCGCCGCCGCTACGTCTCGGGGCTGCGCGCCACCGCTGCCGCCGCACAGGGTGCTGCGTGCGTCGCCGCCGCATCCCCTCTCCCGTACGCGCCGCTTTTTTCGGGTGGAGAGGAGGCAAAATGAGGGCTAGGGTTAGGGTTTTGGGCGCCGGCGTTGGTTTTGTTCGGGCGCAAAACACTCCGCGCCGTTCGATCAGATGGACGGCCGTGATGAAAGGCGGGGCTGCGGGCTGGGCCGGCGAAATGTTGGCCTGGGTGTGGGAAGGTTTTGATGGGCCGGTGGAGCCGGCTAATTGATGGGAGTGTTGGGTTTTGGCCCAGCAGCCATAATTTCATATATTTCATGCATGCTTTTAGGTATATATATATACGTGAAGTTTGTGATGTATATTTCAGGCTATTGGGCTTTTATTTTCAGTATATATATTTCATGTATTTATGGTTTATCTAATGTTTAAATAATGATTATTTGATGTCTCTCATGAAATTATTTAACGGATAATGTTGCTAAGCTGCTGAAAATTATTATGCCCTTTTTCCGCTGCGTGATGCTCTGCCCCTAATTGAATGGAACCAACGAGAAATTCAATTAGAGGGTTATGTTTAATTTTGACATGCTATTACTTTTGGACCAACGTTAATTGTAATTGCATGTCATCAATTATGTTTAATTTTGCCATGCAGTTACTCTTTGACCAACGTTAATTGTAATTGCATGACAACAATTATGTTAAATTTTTCGCTTCTGCCCAACGGTGATGCGAAAAATTCTTATGAGCATGTTGTTAATCATACCAACGTAAGATTAATTTTCATGCAAATTAATTATGCGCTTTCCTAATGTAAATTTTAAATTTTTCAGCTGCTTCTGTTTCCGCTCATGTAAATGCTATTGAGCCACTTAATGGTAGTAACTTTCAGAAATGGAAGTTTACCCTTATGACGACTTTTCAGCTCTTGGATCTGGACTACGCGTTCAGATTCGATGAGCCTGTCGCTCCTACTGAAGGGGAGGACAATTATGATGACAAAATGAAGGAATATAAAGCTAATGCTGAGAAGTGGGAGCGGTCTAACCGTGTTTCACTTGCTGTGATGAAAAACTCCATCAGTGAGTCAATAAGGGGAGCAATCCCTGAAAAGGAAAGGGTAAAGGACTATTTGTCCTCCATCGAGGATCACTTTAAAGGGTCCTCTAAAGTTTATGCTACCACACTGATGCACAGGCTCATGAACACTAAGTACAATGGTACTGGAAATGTTCGTGAGCACATTATGACAATAATCAATATTGCTGCCAGACTTAAGACAATGGACATGGCTATTTCTGATGGTTTTGTTGTCCATTACATTATGATGTCTCTTCCCAAGCAATTTGAAGCTTTCAAGGTGAACTACAACACCATTAAGGACAAGTGGACCATGAGCGAGTTGATCGCTAATGTTTCACAGGAGGAAGAGAGGCTCAAGGCTGAGGGGGCTACTGATTTTGTGAATCAAGTCGGCTCTTCAAATAAGGCTGGTCCCTCTAGAAATAGAGGTGGCTACAAAGGAAAGGGAAAGAAGGAGCAAACCTACTCCCCTTATCAGAAGCCACAGAAGCCACAGCATCCTAAGGCGCCTAAAAACGCTTCAGGACCTGGGAGCTCAAATGAACAGAAGAAAAGTGGTGAATGTTACTTTTGTCAGTCGAAGGATCATTTCAAAGATGATTGTCCTGGATGGCTGAAATGGCTCGCCAAGAAAGGTACTTATGAAATCACTTTTGTTGATGAAGCATTTTATGCTGATTTTCCTATAAATTCTTGGTGGATTGATTCTGGTGCAACTGTGCACGTTACGAATTCCTTGCAGGGATTCCATATGTTGAAAAGTCTCAGAGGGGAAAGAAGCCTTAGAGTGGCTAATGGGATGGAAGCCGAAATTCAAGCTATTGGATCGGTTTCTTTAGTTTTGAATAATGGTTTTGTAATGAAACTTAATGATGTTCTTTATGTTCCCTCGATGAGAAGAAACTTAATTTCCATTTCATTATTAGATAACGATGGATATTCTTGTAATTTTGGACACGGAATGTGTTTGATTTATTTCAATAATGATAATGTTGGCCGTGCCATCTGACACGACAAGCTTTATATGTTATCCCTGCAAGATTCTCCTATATCCATGAATGTATGTGATGAGAATAAAAAGCGTAAGCGAATTGATGAGACTTCGTCGAAATTGTGGCACTGTCGTTTAGGCCACATTTCGAGGGGGAGAATTGAACGTCTCATTAAAGATGAAATTCTCCACCCTTTAGACTTTAATGATTCGAATGATCATTGCCTCGATTGTATCAAAGGCAAGTATGTAAAGCAAATAAAGAAAGGTGCTACTCGAAGCACAGGGATTTTGGAATTAATTCATACTGACATATGTGGTCCTTTCCCTGTGACATCAGTGGATGGTTATGATTCTTTTATTACGTTCACTGATGATTACTCACGTTATGGCTATATCTATCCTATTAAAGAGAGATCGGAGGCACTTGATAAATTTAAGATATTTAAGGCTGAAGTTGAAAATCAGCACAATCTAAAGATTAAAGTAGTGCGCTCGGATCGTGGGGGAGAGTATTATGGGCGACACGCAACTTATGGGCAGATTCCTGGTCCTTTTGCCAGGTTTCTACAAGAAAATGGTATAGTCGCCCAGTATTTAATGCCTGGTGATCCCCAGCAAAATGGAGTTGCGGAAAGAAGAAACCGCACACTTATGGACATGGTTCGAAGTATGTTGAGCTACTCCACTTTGCCTATAAAGTTATGGATGGAAGCATTAAAGACCGCTGCACATATACTCAATCGGGTTCCTAGTAAATCGGTGCCTAAAACACCTTATGAATTATGGACTGGGAGAAAACCTAGTTTGAACTACCTCCATGTGTGGGGTTGTGCAGCTGAAGCTAAAATATTTAACCCACATATTGGGAAATTAGATCCCAAGACTGTGAGTTGCCATTTCATTGGCTACCCTGACAGGTCTAAAGGGTACCGATTCTATTGTCCAGATCGTACCACAAAATTTGTAGAAACAAGACACGCTGTGTTCTTGGAAAATGATGGCATCAGTGGGGACTTGGAGCCCAGGAAAATTGATCTTGAGGAGAAACGGATTTATGTTGCTTCACCGCTAATCCGACAGACTGATTTTCCTGTGCCCCAAGTGGTTGTGCCCATAGTTGATCCTGTAGTTGCAACTTCTGTTGCATCTCCAGTTAATTCTGTGGCTACTCCTTCTGTTGAGGGCTCTGAAAATACAAGTGCAATACCTAATGCTGAGCCTTCACAGCCCTCTGTGACAATTAATGAACAACCTGATGAGCCTACTAATGAACCTGTCAGGAGATCACAACGAGTGAGGAGATCTGCTATCCCAAGTGATTATGAGGTTTACTTGAATGAGGATGATCTTGGGAAGGCAGATGATCCTAGCTCTTATAAGGAAGCAATGAAGAATAAGGATTCATCTAAATGGCTAGATGCCATGAAAGATGAGATTGAGTCTATGGGCGCTAATGACGTATGGGACTTAGTGGAAATTCCTAATGGAGCCAAAACAGTAGGCTGCAAATGGGTCTACAAGACCAAGCGTGACTCCAAAGGGAATATCGAAAGGTTTAAGGCGAGACTTGTAGCAAAAGGGTTTACGCAAAGAGAAGGCATTGACTATAATGAAACCTTTTCTCCTGTCTCAACTAAAGATTCATTTAGAATAATAATGGCGCTCACAGCACATTTCGATTTAGAGTTGCACCAAATGGATGTTAAAACTGCATTCCTGAATGGAGACTTGTATGAGGACGTTTACATGACACAACCGGAAGGTTTTGTTGTGGAAGGCGAAGAACATTTGGGATGTAAGCTAAAGAAATCCATATATGGTCTGAAGCAAGCTTCTAGGCAATGGTACCTTAAGTTTGATGAAGTCATAAGGAAATTTGGATTTAAGGAGAATGATGTTGATAATTGTACGTATGTTAAGTTCAGGGGGAGTAATTACACCTTCTTAATTCTTTATGTGGACGATATATTATTGGCCAGCAGCAGTGTGGACATGCTGCGGGAAACTAAAAGTTTTCTCTCGTCCAATTTTGATATGAAGGATCTCGGTGAAGCATCTTATGTTCTTGGTATTGAAATTCACCGAGATAGGTCCAAAGGAACATTAGGTTTATCACAAAAGGCATACATTGACAGAGTACTAAAGAGATACAATATGCATAAATGCTCTGCCTCGCCTGCTCCTATTGTTAAGGGCGATAAGTTTGGGAAATTTCAATGCCCAAAGAATGACTTTGAATCTGATCAGATGAAGGCTATACCTTACGCTTCTGCTGTCGGAAGTATTATGTATGCTCAAGTATGTACGCGCCCTGATTTAGCTTTTGTTACCGGGATGCTTGGCAGATATCAGTCAAATCCAGGACCGGACCACTGGAAAGCCGTTAAGAAAGTCCTGCGCTATATGCAAGGCACTAAAGGTCACATGCTCACATATAGAAAATGCGATAACCTTGAGGTTGTCGGTTATTCTGATGCTGATTTTGCGGGGTGTAAAGATACTAAGAAGTCCACATCAGGCTATATTTTCACCCTCGCAAGAGCAGCAATTTCATGGAAAAGTGTAAAGCAAACACTTACTGCATCGTCGACAATGCAGGCTGAATTTGTGGCATGTTATGAGGCTACCGGGCAGGCTGTATGGCTTAAGAACTTTATCCCGGGATTGAGAGTGGTAGACAGCATTTCTAGACCACTCATTTTGTACTGCGACAATCAACCCGCAGTTTTCTATTCGAGTAACAACAAGTCGAGTGCAGCTGCCAAGCACATTGACATAAAGTATCATGTTGTGAAAGATAGAGTCCAGGATCAAACAATTAAGGTTGAGCATATTGGAACTAAATTTATGCTTGCGGATCCGCTCACAAAAGGCTTATCACCCAATATTTTTCGTGATCATGTTGCCGGCATGGGTTTATTGGAGAGCCTGTGATCCTGGAATAAGAGGACCATATAAAGTAACCAACTCCCATGAAGTATTATGTTATCCGATCAATATAGAATGGAGCACTATAAGTACTGATGTCCAGCGGTACTTAATTAACTGTTGTGAAGCATTACTTTGGTGTGAACTTTTATTGAGAGAGGGCTTATGATGTTTAGCCTTACGATCAAGGGGGAGAATGTTGGATATTGATCTCAGGCCAAACAGCCGAGACGAGGGAGACGTGGGGAAACCCACGTCCCTGTTTTTCAGCGCCCTGATCGGGGGCACCTAACCAACTCATGGTTGCGGTCCCCTGTTGCAACAGCGCAATATAAAGGAAGGAGTCCCGGCCTCTTCCGTACGACGTCGTTCCCGTGAAGAGCCAAAACTCCCGAACAAACCCTAAGTTCTACCCGATCTACTGTGCGCTGTTAGCAACGGGAAGACCGTCGCCGCCGCTACTGCAGGACGCCGCCGGGGACGCTCCGACCTTCACCGACCTCTACCTCACGCCTGCATCACGCAGGCACGGGTCTTCGCTCATGGCGTTCATCGGTGACCGTAAGTCCCACTGATCCGATCATCTCTAGGTGTTCATGCATGATCTAGGGTTAAGGCCTTATGACTCTAGTAGTTTTGAACCTAACATTCAATTGTTCAGTTTATAGGAACTGGGATTACATTTGTATATATGATGAAGTGTTTCGCAGTATATCTGGTGAAAATTCCATAAAAATCAAACACAAAAGGTTTCAAAATTCTCAACCAAATCATGAGGTGTAGGGTAGGGTATGTTCTATACGTATCCAAAATTTAAACTTAATCGTATTAGCAAAATACAAGAAAGACAAATATTTGCTAAATATTGTTTTGACTATTTTGACTAAGTATTTTAATTTTTTCTCACAAATGTAATTGAGTTTGACATTTAAATTTTGTATAAATAAATAATATACCCTCTTTGACACTGGTAATTTTTCTGAGAATTTTTAGAAACTTATACGGATATTTCACCGACATGTTCCACTCTTATTGTCGTGTTAAGCTTTTCCTTCAATCGTTGCAATTTTTTTTATATCTGTTGAATTGCACTTAGTTAAAGAAAAAGAATTCTACGTGAGACTGCAAGTGACTGGAGTGATGAAAGTGATGCGATACATGACGGGCTGACGGCATGGTGGTCAGGTCAACCATGAAGAATGTAGGTATGGTGGTACGGCCCATTAGGAACAAAAGTAGAAGTCCAGGTGTTGGAAATGCTAAGCCCAAAGTTTCACCGCTTGTAGCCCCAAATTTCGGCAGTCCAGAAGCCCTCCTTCCGATAGCCCACTCAAGCCATTGCTCCCGTTTTTCCGGGCTGGCGGAAGAACCCGGACGAATCTTTATTAAGCCCTTAAGCCCCTCTATTTGCCCTCTGCTGCCGAGCTATCTCTATCTTTCTCCAAAATTGTTACTTGCAAGCTCATATGAAGCATAGGAACATGAGGCCTGTTCTTTTGAGTTTATTTTAGCTTACCGTTTATAATTTATGACTTATAATTTTTCTTACACAAATAAACGAGACGATTTCTCCGTCGTCGTTTCAAAACTGCTTATCGGAAGTCTTTCAAAAAAGATTTATCGGCTTTTGGTTTGTTCGCACGAACTCTCGTGCTAGGTCAAAAGTTATAAGCTGCAACCCAAAAAAACAAATCCATAATCTATCTATATATGCACCAATAACTAGTGAGATTGAATGCATCTTTTTCACTTTGCGGATTAAAATTTCTAACTATAATCATAAAATTAAAAAAGAAAAAATTTAGTATGTTATCACGTTAATCCAAAGATAAAAAGAAAACATCATGCATATCTATGAGATGGCCCACATCTGTCATAAAGATCTTGCAAGAAAAGATCGTCTGAATGCTATACAAATCTTGAGGCGTAACTACATGTAAAAAATACCAACTCCTTTTCCTTTTTTTAACATTTCCCTTCAGTACACCACTAGTGCTCCACCGCTCCATGCAAGGCCTTAATGGTATCTCGATAACCTATACAAGACCTATACGGTACACAATCCGTGTAGTTGCCCGAACAAAAAAAAAGATCTACCAGATCAAATTCAGTGTCCACACATCTGATGAGGCAGGCTACAGGCTAGCTACAATATTTCGAATCAAGAGGCAAGTACAGGGCAAATGATAAAACCTGGAACGTTGCACAACACAAATCCACTCGTGACATAAATGTCACCTCTTTCGCTTTAGAGGGCTAGGAATTATCATAATTTTAATTAAATAAGAAAATAGAAAAATTCTAGAAATTCCATATTAATCAGAGCAGAAAAGAGTTATACCGTTGATTATTAGTGTGTTTAGATTATAACAGTATAGATTTATATTAAAAGGTGGAAAAGTTTGAATAGAAAAAGTGATTTAGGAACGGCGCTTTAGTGATTCTACATGGTACGCATCGTTTTTTAATTGCAATAGTATGATGCTTATACGTTAAGTAGTGCTCTATATCTAAAAAGAACAAGCACTTGTTCTATAAGTATTGTATTGAGCAGTTGAACTTCACAAGGTAGTACAGGTGAGAAGATTGCGAAGGCCGAAGGCTCGAAGAGACCAGCTGCTCGCCAGGTCCAGACCTCCTCGTTGATGAGCCAGAGAAGTTCCAAAGGTGTCTTTTGCTCAGCTTGAAAAATCCTCGCATTCCTTTCCTTCCAAGTGAGGAAATCATGGCGATGTGGTCGAAAGCTCGCCGAATTGTTTGGCTACTGTTCCAGCCTCCAGGGTCGCGGCGCCACCACCACTCGTTGCCTTCGTCTTAGCCATGAAGAAGCGGCTGACGCAGAGTACTGGCCGTCCGAGGCTCCAACCGAACAATGGTGTCAACTCTGTTGGCGTTCAGGGAAACTCTGGATGCTGCCCCCGTTTTACCCACTCCACCCACCCTTACAAGCTTGGACAATTCGGCACCAAATTCGCGCCGCGGCGATCCAACTGACCATCCAACGACCCTCACGGCCGCAAACGTCACCGATCGAAGCAAACGACTCATTCGCCCGTCAGGCCGCCACATTTCAGTAGGCGTTCGGCACATTCGCTCGTCTGCACGGTACCTAGTCGCGTGTGTGCGTGCAGTGGTTCACAATTTTTCGGAATTTTCGTTCCATTCGCTACCCCCCGAAATTATTTCAACTTGGTCAAAAAAAATTCGTTTTAGTTTAAACTTTGCAGTACAAAAAAAATTAAAATGTCCACACTCAACAAACCAAAGATACTAGCCCAGTGGATAAGGCCTTCCCCACGCGCTCCAGAAGCACATGTATTTGTGACAACATCGCCATCACTCACTAATTTGTGTGGCAAAATTTTATTTTGTAGTGATGATATGCAGTCACAAGTAATCACTTTGTATGGCAAAATTCAAATGAAGATGTTATGATCTTTCATCACAAATTTAATTACTATTTGTGATGGTGTAGATCATTTTGTCACGCTTATAATTACTCATTCTGAGACAGAAATACTGACCAACATTAAATTGAACGAAATTAAATAACGATGAAACATTAAAAACTTAGTCTTATAACACTGAACATTGGACTCGATAGAAACATAGAAACTTCTGTTGTAACACTCTCGAAAATAATAATGATAACTAAAATTTTTTATGGAAATTTAAACTATAACTAAAATAACTATGAAGGAAAATTCATAAGATGACTCTTGGATGCCAATTGGATGAACGTGACTTGTGTATATCAGTCATCCCTATTTGTATGGTCCTGAAAATATGAAGAAATTTTTTTTTCAGGTTATTATTCACTTCCATACTATAGAAATCATTGAATAGAAATTAGAGTGAAAGACACTAATCATACAGGATTGATCGGTGCAGTCAACAAGGATTGAGAAAATGGAACAGCACCACAAGAGCCCATGCATGTGAAATATGTGGCCATATGTTGCTAAATTTTGTGTTATACTAGTCGTTCAACTTCTGCACCTTGTTCCTCCATTGTTCTTCTAATCTTCTTTGGGAATTTAGCTCATCACGTTGAGATTGTTGCTCTTCGTGTAACCTCGTATTTGCTTCCCCCAATATTCGAACTTGAACATACGTAGCTTCTGCACGTTGTTCAGCAGTATTAACACGTTCTGCAGCAGCTGCATGCTGTTCGGCAGCCTCAACTTGCGCATATAACGTGAGCCTTTCATTGTTGGAGGAATCGTCCAGGAAGCCTAGACAAGCAATGATCGTCAACCTATTTCAATCACACACACAGCGAACACAAGTAGACACAAGTCGAATTTTGCGACGCAATATGCGTCTGCGTCCTTTTCTTCTTTCTTATATAGAGGAGCAACATACACAACTTTGAAACCAACACGATATATCATGCTGGAATCCAATATGAAAACAACTTGACTTTCCATTTACGACCACTCTAAATCCTAAACAGACTTTGATTCCTAACTCCTTATGACTTACGACTGCTACAGTCCATATGACTTACGACCATTACTGAACTTGAACGTGGTCGTGGATTCGACCAGACCTAAAGACAACTAGATTAACTCTATCAATCTAGTCCTTAAGCTTGTTGTCTTCCGTCTTCGATGTTTCGCACACCGATCTTCTCCCTCATCCCTACAAACTTCATTCTTCTGAGCGATTTGGTTAGGATGTCTGCGAGTTGGTCTTCCGTGCAGACATGCTACACTTCGATCACCCCCGACTCCACACATTCTCTTATGTAATGGAACCGAGTGTCGATGTGTTTGCTTCTTTCATGGTAGACTGGGTTTTTGCACAACATAATTGTTGACTGATTATCAATCTTCAAGGTTACCTTCTTAACCTTCATCTTCAATATGTCAGCCAACAACCGATCCAGCCATACCCCTTGACAGGCCGCCACATAAGTTGCAATGTACTCTAACTCACACGAAGACAGTGCGATCACCTTCTGCTTCTACGAACACTAGCTGACTGGGTTCGATCCTAGGAAAAACACCACGTCCGAAGTACTCTTTCGATCATCTGTATCACCAGCAAGATCACTATCTGAGTAACCGACTAGCTCCAACCTTCTTCCTTCTTCTCGTAGACATACCCGTAATTCAGTGTTCCTTTGATGTACATCAGGATGCGTTTTACTGCACCCATATGCTCTGTTGTCGGATTCTCCATGTATCTACTCATCATCCCAACCGAGAACATCAGATCTGGTTGTGTATGTAGCAAGTACCTCAAGCTTCTGATCATGCTTCTATACAAAGTCTTGTCTACAGGCGGGTTTGTACTGTCTCTACTCATCTTCAGGTGGGGTTCCATCGGAGTTTGTGTTGGATTGCAATCCTTCATGCCACATTTGTCCAACACTTTTGTTGCGTATGCAGTCTGGCTGAGAGTAATCTTCCTGGAGCATTATCGTACCTCAATGCCTAAGTAGTAGCTGAGTAATCTGAGGTCGCTCATGCTAAATAACTTCTTCATCTGGCCTTTGAAGCTCTTGATGTCCTTGATACTCTCTCTAGTGATGATCAAATCATCTATATAAACTCCAACCAACAGACTTCTTCTTTCCTGGTTCCATTTGTATACTGCATACTCTAACTGACACCTTTCAAAACCGAGTGCCACCAGAGTCTTATCTAACTTCGCATTCCAAGCTCTCACGGCTTGACGCAGACCATATAATGCTTTGTGCAGTCGTAGTACTAGGTGTTCTTCTCCTTTCTTCTTAAAACCTGGAGGTTGCATAACATAAACTTCTTCTAGATCACCGTTGAGGAAGGCAAACTTCACATACATATGATGAACCTCCCATCCTTCTTGTACTATGATTGCAATAAGTAGGCGTACCATTTCTAGTTGTGCAATAGGGGCAAAGACTTCGTCGAAATTAACTCCTTGTCGTTGTACGTACCCTTTTGCAACTAGCCTTGCCTTGTGTTTTACAACTACGCCTTTGGTATCCTTCACCTTATACACCCACTTCAGTCCAATCGGCTTGTGATTGACTGGTAATAGAACAAGCTGCTAAGTCTCATTTTCTTGGATAGAGGACATCTCCTCCTCCATTGCTCTTCTCCACTCTGGCTTTCCTTTTGCTTCTTCGAAGTTTGCTGGCTCCTCTCCGAGCATGCAAAACTTGGAGTCTTCTAGCTCAATCAGAGATGTGGCATCATAGAGACTTTTGATGTCATGCTCCCGTCGAGGTCCTTCAGACGAGCTCCCATCAAGCTCTAATCTTCACGGAGCACCAAGTGAGACCGACGCTCTCACCGTCGCTACTGGAGTACGCAATGTAGTCGAGCCGGTCAAGCCAGTTCCTACGCTTGCACTTCCCATGGTTGTATCTGGAGATTCTGCAACGTGGTCATGTCCACCAACTTTGTTCTCCATGGTCGTAGCGTTGGAAGTTACTACATTTTCATTGGGATCTATGACCACGTTGTGGTTGGATCCTCCGACTTCGCCCATCGTTGTTGGTGCGTCGATTACATAGTCATTGAGACCTGCATCAGAGTTAGGAGGATAGTGCACTATAAAGATGTCTCCCATAGGTCGTACCTCTACTGAGGGATCTCTACTCCACTCCCACTTCCTCTCCTCCTCGAACACGGTGTCACGAATCACCATGACTAGTCGTGTCATCAGATCAAACATCTGATAGCCTTTTGTCTTCGAATTGTACCCAATGAACATCATTGGCTTGCTTTGATCTGCTAGCTTGGAGAGGTGAGTTGTGGTCATCTTTACATGTGCGACACACTTGAAAGTGCGGAGATGACCCACACTTGGCTTGCGGTCATAATAGGCTTCGTAAGGAGTTTTACCAATGACGCTTTTCGTTAGCGCTCGATTTAATAGATAAACAGTAGTCAAGACTGCTTCCCCCCGAAAATCTCTTGGGACGCCCATGCTCTTCAATAGATTCCTCGCCATACCGACCACCATCTGATTCCTCCTTTTGACCACGCCATTCTATTGGGGCGAGTTAGGCGCTGTCAGATAACACCTAATTCCCAGCAGCTCGTAGTAGTCGGCGACCTCATTTGAGGTAAACTCGCCACAGCGGTCGGTGTGCAAAGCTTTCAGCCTCTGATGCTTTTCCATCTCGGCTGCAGCCTTGATCTTCTTGAATGCTTCATCTTTGCTTCGGAGTAACTCCAGCCACATTACCAGCAGCATGAAGTAGCGATTCCCACTGTGCGTGGTCGGAGTGATCAGCCCGCAGATATCACTGTGCCACAACTCGTGAGGAACAACTGCTCGATACAGAGACGTGATTGGAAACGGGTTCCGATGTTGCTTGCCGATCAGACAACTATCGCAAACGCGATCCACGTGCTCGATCATGAGCATGCCTTGCACCATCTTCTTGTGAGCCAGATCCTATAGAGCATGGAAGTTAACATGCCCGTACCTGGTGTGCCATCTCCACACTTCTTCCGTTCTTCTCGCTACAAGACACTCTAAAAGAGCCACATTGATGTCCAATACATACATCCAGTTTCTCGATCTGTTCGACTTGGCCAACAGTCGTTGAGTTTTGTCTAATATAGACATTACTCCTCCATCAACTACGATCCTGCAGCCATTTTCATCTAGCTGTTTGAGGCTGATGATATTGCTTATCAGCCTTGGGATGTAGTAAACATTTGTGAGAATATGATGTTCACCTGTGGAACACTCCAATAGTACTGAGCCCCTTCCTTGTATCTCCACAGCCAAATCATCTCCAAATTTGACTGAGCCTTTTATCTTCGGGTCAATCTCAGCAATCCTTTCAATGCATCCAATCATGTGGTTGCTCACGCCGGTATCTAGATACCAAGCCTTGTTTTGGGTGCTGCTTAGCTTCGGCATCACCTTCTCTTCATACAGAAACACATTTTCTTCAGGCGTTGGGACTATATGGACGAGTTCACACACTTCGATCATTAGCAGCTGGGGGTTTTCGTCATTCTGCTTCGCTCTGAGGCAGTCTGTTCTATCTTGTATCCCCAGCCCCCACCGTGGATGTCCATTGCGCTGTTATCTTGACAATGGTTGTGTTTTCATTGTGCTTTTATCTTGGCAATGGTTGTGTTCTGTTTGCATGAAAGTAAGGAAACACAGTAGCATTTTGCCCTTGTTTAAAAATACGGCATTAACCCCTGTTTGTGTAGTTTCCTGCTGAGTTATGTTATTCCTTTAGTTTGCTTTCATTTACTGTAGTTAATTTGGCATGATCAGAACTTCATTGAAATACATGAAGTACTCAAATTTGGTTCTTTGATTGCATTTGATGTGGGTATAATTTGTTGAAAGTCCGTTACATGTTTCATCTTTCAATTATTTCTGTCACTTTTAATAGTGATTTGTGCTACATACATGATTTGGACCTAATTATTATCATGTAACTTCTTTTTGATTACCAAGGACACTCAAAGCTATTGCAAACATTGAAAATTTTTATTTACTTGAAAATTTTTGCATGACCTGTTCGTCTGTAAGGTTGCTTCTGATTGATGATATAGGATACAACATATAAAGCACAACATGACCAAATTGCAATATTGTCTTGTTTGGAATGGGTTTTTTTAGATAAAATATTCTTGCAGTTGCAACTTCCTGCTAAAACATATGATCTTATCCTCGCCACGAAGAACCTAAAACTAGAAGAGAAAAAGAACAAACCTTCCAAATTTTGGTCCTAGTGTCGTGGTGGTGGCCAACAACTTGCAAATCCATTGCTTGGTTCATTAGCAAAACTTATATGTTATCACTCCCTGGTGTCGCTGTGGTTTGTTGCACCCAGAACCAAATGTTTCATGCTAATTTATTTTATGTTGCACATGGCACAAAACTTACATTTTAGTTAAGTTAAAGCCAGCCAGACTCGCTATGGTTGCGCACTTTGTGCCTAGTTCTAGTTGCTAGCCATATATATATAGTCCAATATATATATATATATATATATATATATATATATATATATATATATATATATATATATATATATATATATATATATATATATATATATATATAGGACGCTGAAATGGGACACCTAGGTGCCCAGACACCTAGGCTCCCTGCCGTTAGATTGCTTTTAGATACGTGCTAGAGCAATGGTATGTATGGTATGTAATAGATTAGGCATGCTAAATCAATCATGGAAGGAAAGTCTTAATCATGGATGGAAAGTCTCAATCACACTAGCACGCATCTAAAAGCAATCCAAAGGTAGGGAGACTAGGTGTCCAGACACCTAGGTGCCCCTGTTATTTATATATATATATATATATATATATATATATATATATATATATATATATATATATATATATATATATATATATATATATATATATATATATATATATATATATATATATATATATATATATATATATATATATATATATATATATATACTTTTTTGATACTGAGCCCAGTATGTACTTAACCTACCTATATTATGTATTGAATCAAGATGTTGGTAAGCTTTTTGGGCAGATCAGCTTATAATAAGATATACGACTTGTATGCATCCTCATGTGACTGTCTTTATGTCGGAACCCCGGATTTCTGAACCCGGACCCTCTGTGTAATACAGCAGTAGTCCCAGATCAAAGCTAGTGCACACAGTCAAACAGTGATGATTACATAACCAACAACGATTATTACAATAATAGAGAGTACAGACCGGAAGGTCTCTTTATTACAACTGAGGTTTCAAAACCTCACACACACAAAACACAGTGGAAGCAAAAGATAAATCCAGCGAAGACCCATCAATACGCCACAGGCAATTGACTGGGGAAACGCGACCTAGTACTCCGGGAAAACCTTCGTCGAATCCACACGCGAAGTAGTCGTAGTCTCCTTCTTGAGCTTCATATTCTCTGGGTTGATTTTAGTGCAGCATGTGAGTACATAAAGTACTTGCAAGTCTTGGGAAAGAAATGCAGTAGATGCAAGGCTTAACAAAAGAAGGTTATATGGTTCTTTTGCACAAAGCAATGTTTTGTTTTAAATAACAGTAAATATTTTCGAATGCATTAATTTGAACAAAGTAATTGTTTTAGCTGAAACTAGTAACCAATTTATAGTGAAGGTTCTATCCACCAACACTACATAACCAGCTCTATCCGAGAAAGTTTAAAACTGCGGGTTACATCCACCCACTCTGGCTCCAACCGTCAGGATACCCTTTCGAGAGTTCCCTCCACTCTCGAGATCTCAAAACTTTGATTTTAAAAACCAAAACCACAAATCTACCATGTGAATGCATTCCTTGCCCGCCCTTGACCGTGGGCACGGCTATTCGAATAGTTTGACACTCTGCAGAGGTTGTACAACTTTACTCCCAAGAGATAAATTATCTTAATAGTCACCACGCTTCCTTTGGCATGAGACACAGATAAAATATCACAAAGCCTTTACCTCACTCTAGTCTAGCTAGACACCACCCGCTGAGGTATCACCGCTGGAGGGTTAAATCCACCCAATCAGAAGCCCCCTCTTGCGCCATATGAGTACAGTAAATCCCTGTCCCTCACCCTGAATAACCAGTAAATCTCTGGCACCCACTTACCACTGGTGGCACCTAAACTAGACTATCGTAAGTTAATCAGCTAGGTCGTACCCATATAGACTTGGGGTTGTACGGTAGTGCTCAGTCTGGACAAACACAAGCGTCGGTCCTTAATCGACTAGGGCGGAACATACACCTTACAAGATTTCGTGCTTGCCGCACCAATCCAAACCAACCATCCGCCCCGGTCTGAAACAACTTTTACATTTTAATTTATTTTAAAAGAACAGTGACAACACCAATCGCCACTAAATTTCTGAATACAAACGACTAGTTTAAAGAATTATAATTTCCCATTTCCAAGGTTACAAGGTTAATTAGCATGACTAAGCATTATACTACCTTACTAATATTTATCAAAGATTTAATAATAATCTCATTATTGAGACAAAGGAAATCCTAGGGTTACAAAGGTACATGGCATTCAACTTCAATTGAGGGCATAACAACAAATGGGTTTAACTAACTTGCTAAGACAGAATTAGAGTTCTATGCAAATAGCGATGCACATAAATTTAAAATAATTAAAACATTTCTCAAACATAGGTTCAAAATGATCAAAGGAGACTTGCCTTGCTCGGAGACTTGATGTTGCGAATCGTCAAAATCGAACTCTCCGGATTAGTTGTAGTCTACACGCGAGGAACCAAACAAAATAAATTCAAATAAAACCCAATTAAAATCCAAAAATTATAAAATATATATTGACGGATAGATTATGATTTTAGATGAATTTAGGAGAAAGAATCAACGAATTCGGAGTTCGTGTGAGGGAGATCGAATATCTGGAAGTTTTGAACATCACATGAAATGATAACAAAATACGAGGATTACTTTTTGAATAGTACAGTGTTGGTTGGCTACAAGGTGGCTGGCGAATGGGCAAAATGGAATACTGGCAATGAGGCGAAGGTGGTGACACAGGTGGCGTCGAGGAACGGCGGCAATCACCGGCGGTGAGGGAAAAACGGTAGCGACAACGGCAGGTTGGAGACCGGGTATGGAACGTGGAGATGTAAGGTGAGCGTGGGGTAGTACATGGCATGGTGAAGTTAGGAAAATTATTGGCTAAGCTGAAAATTAATCGGAGACGATACAATCGACGTTTGAAAGACGGTAGTGGAGAAACAGGAAAAACTTGGTATCTTGGTGCTCGGTGGAGTGAATCCAAAATCATTTGATAGGTAGCTACCTGGGATGGTTTGGTACGATATGACACGAACGGATTGGGGAAAACACCACCGGATAGATGGGGACACGATATGCCATTGGCGGCCATGGCGAGGTGTCGGAGGTGAAATTTCGTGGAGACTTTTTGGGGAAAAGGAAGGAAGCACGGCGTAGAACGCAGTGAGGAAAGTCTAAGAAAAATTACGGCATGGCCTAAGGCTTACCGGAGGCGACGATCGACGTCGGGAGTCACAAACGGCCATTTTCGCGGAAAGCTCAATTCCTGACAATTGGCTCCACGAAAAATTAAAAAAAAACAGTAGAAAATTTTCTTAGAGGCTAGGACACAATATGACACGAACAAAAATCGAAGCGCTTACCAAAAAGGGGTGTACGCGTGAAGGTACAGATTTAGTGTCTGGGCCTGACAAGGTCGACGAGGACTCAGGGATCTTCAGGTGATGGCGATGGAAGCACGATGTAGAACGCGTCGAGGCAAACTCAACGGTGCAAACGGCTCGACCAAAGGATATCGGATGGTGGTGGAACACGGCGGAGAAGACATTTAACGACCGACGGGTTGACATCGGCGTTCTGGGCAAACGGAGAGGAGTTAGCGGGTGAGGTTGATGGCGAAACGAAGAGGAGAACATGAGGAACGCAGTGCTCACCTTGGTTGTGGTGGAAGATGCACGGTCGGCCTGCAGCGAGGAGAGAAGCGGCGGCACGGTTTGGTCATGGTGCTCCGGTGATGCTCCGGCGAAGCTCTGGTGAAAGCGAGGGGAGCACCATGTAGAACGTGCAAAGGTGAAGCCAATGATGTGGTCAATCGTGGTCGGACTCCACTGTAGGCAGCGAAAACGGCCAAAGAACGCCGTTTTGTTGGCGAGAGAAAAACACCGATTGCGGCGAGGAGGAAGGGAGAGAGGCTTTGAGATTTCTGAGGCTGGGTGAGGATCAGGAGAGGCACTCGGTGCTCCCATTTATAGGCGTTGAGAGGCGTTGAGGTGGACCGGATGGGGAGATCCGCGAGGGAATGCCTTTCGGTGGCATGGCATATTCCCCGAAATGGACGCATGAAATTGGGGGCTAAGGCCGGGAATGGAAAGCTCTTAATGATAGGATTCAAATGCATTTTGTTGCACAAGAAATGGTTGAGAAAATCAAAAATATGGAAGCTTGAAATCACGGCAATGGCGGCTCACGAGTGCGTGCTCTCTGGAGACGAACGACACGAAGATTGAAGATGAATAGTGATAGGAGAGAGAAAATAAAAAAAATTGGAAAAAAATAAAATAAAATCGAAAAAATTCAGAAATATTTCACCAAAATCCTTGGAAGCTGAAAATATCAAATAAAATAATTTCAGATTTATTTGAAGTATATTTTAACCATTAAAAATATTTTTATTTGCTAAGTTTTAATTTAATCAAAATAATTTTCTAAAAGACTCTAAAATTTTGAAAAGAGGATAGAAACGGATAGATTGGAATTTTAAACAAATTTAAAAATTTGAATGGGCTCAACTGGAATTAAAATGAAGAAATACGATCTTTTGGAAGTTTAAAAGGAGAGAAAAAGAATAAACTGATTTTCTGGAATTATTTTTGAACTGAAATGACATCATCAAGGGAAATGATTTTCAGAGGAATTATTTTTCTATGGAAAAAGGAATTTATGATGTTAGGGTGACGTCAGCAGAGATTTTGATTTTCTGGCCGAATTATTTTTCAACAGGAAAAGGGTTTTATTCACTGACAGGTGGGACCGGCTTTTGTGGACTAGGTGGCGCATGGGGACTGAGGGCATCAGCGGATGACGACGCTGCTGGGGTCGGCGAGGGGTGCGCAAGAGGGAGGAGGACACGGGGAGTTAAGTGCACCTTGGCACGACACTCAGAAATTCTCGGTGGTAGCCGGCGACGAGGATGCAGGGGTGGCGAAGTGAGGGCGTTGGCGGCAGGGCTCTTCGGCGGTGGATTCACTCGGTGGAGGGGCGGGGATGCGCGCACGGGTCTGGCGAAGGTGGAGGCGACGAACGGTTATCGGTTACACCAAAGTTAAGGTCGGCGCAAAGACGAGTAAAGAGGGAGATAAGCGGGGTTTAAACTGGGGAAATGGTGGAGGTTGAATGCGGGAGTGATTAGGCTTTTAATTGTAGCAAATGCTCGGGCTAACGAGAAGAAACAGCCAAATTCAAGAGCTCAGGCGGGGCTTTAATGGTGGCGGTGGAAGATTGAAGAAGGCAAGAAGAAAGAAGAAGTTGACAGGCGGGGTTGGGCTGTCGGCGAGAGGAAAGAGAGAGGAGGAAGGAGTGGACGGTCGGATGAATGCCACGAGGCGAAAGAGAAATCAGGGCCATCGGATTAAAACGAAGGGGTAAGTGAAGGCGGGTGGCTGAGATTAAACCGGGCGAGGATGGATTGAATCAGGGAGCGACACGTGATGGCCGAGTAGAGAGGTTGAGAATTAAATTTGATTAAGATTTTGAAATAAAATTTAGATAAATCCAAATAAAGTTCAAATACTTTAAATTAATTAATTTGAAATTAAATTTTTCAGAGAGCGAAATTTTGGGATGTTACACTTTAATGTCTCTTAATGCCAAATCATTGATGGTTCCCAATAAGTTATTAACATTAACAATTGTCAATTTTCTGCAGCGTCATGCCCTAATGGTTGGCAAATCAGACCTAATCAGAATAAATGCTTCACGTACATATCAAGCTCCCTTTTTGTGTCGCTGCTACCATTTGTTTTCTAATATTGTGCTGTGTCGTTGCTGATGTACTTTAAATGAGTTTTTTAGCATTCCATTTGTGAACCTGCAGATAGGTATAACACTGCCCTTGTTTGCTATATATGGCGCTTCCTTGCATGCCATCCTCGGCTATGATTGTGTGTTGAGAGGCTAATCAGAGATGTAATAGAGCTTGGAGTTTATCCAAATCTTGAGGCTGCTATTTCTTCAGTTAGGTTCATTTTCTCTCTGATTTTTCATTGTGGAAAAGAGGACATTATGAATGACGTTTGTTTGCTTTGTTGAAGGCCTGGTGACACCATTCTAATTGCTGCTGGTGGTACCCATGTTGCATGTAACATCCAAATAAAGAAGCCTCTTGTGTACTATGGTTCTTTGTTAAGTGTTTTTATAATCCGATGAAATGCAACTTTTGGATAGGTTAATTTTCTATGATTTATGCATCTTAAGTAGAGAAGTGATTAATTTGTGTGAAATTAGATAGGAATTGTTCTGTTTCACAAATATTATGTTCAGTCTTGAAAAATTCTGGTTCTAATAAGAAAAATGTTGTTTCTACCACATTTTTATTCAGGCCTCTAAAGCAATGCAAGTAAAATGCACCGACAGCAAACTAGAAAGATTAGGTATGACTTACAGAACATAAACTTTTCATCGGTATGCTTCCAAGGAGTGTAATGGAGCATGAATTGTCTACATTGTTTTCAAAGTATGGAATTATTAGAGAATTAAAACTACTGAGATGCACATAAAAACAATCAAAGGTACAACTTACTATGATACATCATTTTGTCTCCTTAAGTGAAATATGATACTTTAGTCTTCACCGCATTAAAATATCTTTTTTATGCATTGGCATATGCAATTTTGAACTTTGAGAACAAAGAAAATGCTAGAGCGGCTCTAATTCGGGGTGGTGTTTCGTAGTTCAATTCGTAAATCAACTAGAGTAGGATGTGAAGAATTGCTCTTTAGGCTCTACAGAGAAAAAAAAAGAAAAACTAGCTTTTTAACATGATCAGTAGGGAAGCACAGTGCCACAACCTCTCAACGCTCACTTGCGGCTGTGTTCGGTTGTGTTGCTTGTAGCTATTACTTGCATTTCATCTTTGCAGAGTAGGACTGATATTAGGTTCTCCTTTTCAATGCTAGCTCCATGAGCTTGCGAACAAGCGAAGGATCTCTATTTCTTGGCTAACATCCTTTATTTGTACCGTGGGATAGGACTGTCAATTGGTACAATGATTGCTGGATGGGACGAGAAGGTGAATGGTTGCCCATGATTATATGTCTTTGGTTTCTTTAAGCTATATGCTGCTCTATGCTTATTGATTTCTCCATGATTATATGTGAATTTAATATAGAATAACGTCTACTACTAAATTTGGACATGTTTGTACATATATGTTTTGTGATATGTGTGTAAGATAAAATTGATATTCAATATATGGTTTTGAATCTTATTTGTTGATATATCACCCTCTTTTGATATTCCATTGCAACGCATGGGCACCTTACTAGTACCTTATTAAATTGCATTCTTACTTTATTTTGCAAATTATATTCGTACTAGCTCGTAGCTAATTCCTTACTAGCAAAATGTGATACTACATCCCATTGCTTGATCTTGGACATAATACGTTGCCACCCTAGCACTAATGGTATACATATTAGTTGATATGTCTGTATCTAAGTGCCATGCTTAGTGTAACATCCTAGTTTTTTGTGCCTTTTTAAAGTTTTTATAATAAAAATAACCATTTAGATTTTTTTGTATTAATTAAAGCTTAATTTAAATTTTATAAATTAAAATGATTTAATATGGATAAAATAAACTTTAATAAAATTAAAACCAGTTTTATTTAGGTTCCTTGTGTTGCAAGGAATTTTTTGAAGTTTATTTGCTAATTATTGGAGCTCAGTTCAATTTATTTCAATATCTAAAATTCAGAAATCCTTGAAATT
Organism: Dendrocalamus latiflorus; assembly: GCA_017311315.1. NCBI lineage: Eukaryota > Viridiplantae > Streptophyta > Magnoliopsida > Poales > Poaceae > Dendrocalamus > Dendrocalamus latiflorus. The sequence goes on along the minus strand of CM029657.1, from coordinate 17,293,366 downwards.
CCAGAAATTCCTTGTGGACCAAATTTTCCTTTCTCCCGGGCCACATTCTCCCATGTGAAGCCTAGTCCAGTGCAGCCCACTTGCCCAATCCGCTTAACCCACTCACCTGTTACTTTATCTCTCACCGACCGACGAACCCCACCTGTCATCCATCCTGTTCATCGTCTTCAACCCGGATACCGACTCCGAGTCCTTCAAGCGTCATCGTCGTCTCCAACACGAACTCCTCTTTGCCTGTGCCAAAAAAAAGCCTTATCGTGACATGAAATGGAGCATACCAAGCCGTCTCTTTCCTCGCTCTACTCTTTCCATCGCCGATTTAGCTTTCGCTAAGCCGGAATTGAGATTTGGCCACCACCGCCATTTCTACTCTGGGAGGAATTCTGTTGAGTACTCTATGTCCCAGCCGATGCCAACCCCATCGCTGGTTCCGCCTTATCGTTTTCCGTAGCCTCATCACCCCGTCGACCCTTGAAACCACTGGAGGTGAGCTGCACGTCGAAGAGCCGATCTGCTCACCGCTCAAACCTCGCATACTGGTAGCATCGTGCCACCTATGTCCTCAGCATTTCCACTATCGAGTTACCTGCATCCTCCTCTCCGTGTTGCGCTCCTCCCCTTGCTCTACCATATATCATCATCATCGGTGACCTTTGGTCCTAAGCTGCCGCCGCCATTGCTGACATCAGTAGCACACTAGCCGCCACATCAGCACTAGAGCCCACATATGTGCCACACAACAACCATTCCAGCTCATCACACTCAGCAACCCGCCACGTCCCTTGCCACGTGTCACCCATGTAATTGCCACCGTATCATCTTTTGCGCACGTGTCATCCCAGTTAGCCGCCACATCAGTACACAAGAGATGTAGACCAAGTCCATCGTAGACCTAGCTTTGGCCATGCACCCAGTCCGCGGAACAGTAAACTGTAGCACATTAGTTTTTCTCTTTTTCTTGAGTTTTCCTTCCCGTCAAATCTTCCAAGAGTCTGCTCTCCTTCATACAAATTTTGATTGACTAGATTCTTCTTTCTAAATTTATTTAAAATTGAGTTGTATCTTTTAGTTCTAGTTTTGTCAATTTTGTATTTATTTGGATTTTTTTGAATTTATTTTCATTTCATTCACTTTCTCGTTTAGATAATGACTTCGAAGAAGCAGGAGCAAGATTTGAAGATTAAGGAGTGGTAGCAAGACCAAGCTAAGTCATGACCTTTGATCATATTAATCCTATTATTTAAAATTTAAATGTTTTATTGTTTTAAATTATTATGCATTGCTAATTTATTACAAACCCTTGTACTTGTTAGTTATCAACCCATGATTTCATTGTCACTATATGATGGTTAATTATCTAGTGATGCAATATTAGTATCCACTTGGGTTGTACGTCTAGTATGTTTAAGCCATGCTTATTGATACATTGAGCTCATCATCACATTGATCAATTAATTAATTTTCACTTAATGAGGTACTGAATCATGGTGGTTAGCCACAATTATAAAATTAGTGTACCATAATATAGGTAGTATCATTGGTCTTAGTTAAACAAAATAGTTTTCACTTAGGCGAGTGATCATGGAGTAAAGGGGGTGAAGTTAGCAAATTTGGGATGTGGATGTCTCGTCAGGGTAATGATTAAGAACTTAACTTTGTTTTGTTTTTGATCTGAGCCTTATCGTGCAACCACACGTCTAGTATAGGATAGAACAGGCTAATTAATTTGTGATATTTCAACTTTAGTTTTGCCATGGAGATGAATGTGGGTGTTGGTTAGATATTTTTGTATGGTGAAAGATGGGACTTTTCGACTAGGTGATTAGACTACTCAATAGTGAAACCTTGCAGACAGAATAGGATTGAAATTGAGCATTGTAAATACTTTGTGATAATCTCTTAGTTGTGCAACCTCTGTAGAATGTAAAATTATTCATATCATCATATTCCTAGTTATGAACAATGCTCAATGATTTCACATGAGGGTTAGAGTTTTATAAAATTTTGGTTTGGTTGAGAAGTGAATGCTTACTTCACTTTTAGTTTATTCAATTCCCTTGATATCATTATTTGTTTACCTATTACTCATTTCAAAGTATGCTTTTAATCTATTTATTATATTTATTTTAAATTATTGCTTTCTTAAAAGTAACCACTCAGCTATCTTTATTAAGCCTTGCATAATTATATATTGCATCTTGTTACATACGACTTGGTAAGTTCTCTATGTACTCACGACTATATGCTATGTTGCCGAAGAAGAACCATATCAGAAAGAGGTATTTGAGGAGAAATGTTTTGATGACTTTATGGATTATGACCTCGCTTACCAGTTGATTATTTGTGGGCATGCCGAATGGTTATTATATTTATTCTTTATTTTTTTCTGTTAGTTTTTGTTAAGCCTTTTAGGCTATTATTTGTAAATTTGGCCATAAAATCGCTAGTTTGATAATTAATAATATTTGCTTCCTCCATACCTCATCGTGACTATAGTTGATATTTTATCTATGTTGCCACTGTGTGCACTAGTATGACCCTAGATTAGAGCAGAATACATAAAGAGTCTAGATTTATATATTCAGGTCTCAACACTTAGCCTTGTGTAGATACATGTGGGTTTTAATTTACCCTGGCATCTTTTCAAACATGAAAACTTCAATTTGGGCAGCCATTAGATGAAAATGGCTAGTATATTGAACTAGAAGGAAATTTTGGCATCCAAAACTATAAACTTGCTTTATACCTAGGCTGGTGGTAAGTAAGGTTGTGCGCATGGAGCACGAGAATGTGGCATATGGTAGAACCGCCTATGTAACTTTAATGACCGAATCTTGTGATGATCTCTCAAGGTAAAACTGTACAACCACAAAGTTTATAATGGGTACGACCAGGCCAATTAATTTGGATTGACCTAGCATTGGTTCCGTCATCCAGTTAAACACGGATAAGTATAGTAGATAGAAGCCTCTTGATGTGGCACAAGAAGGGGCTTCCGAAGTGGGTGATAGAATTGCACGACGGTGAAAATGTTAGCAGGTGTAGCCATGTTAGGAAGGTGCAGTGTAAAGGCTTTGTGGTGATCATTTGAGCCTCACGCCAAAGCTAGTGTGGCAGCCAAATAAGTTAGGTATCTCTTGTGGATGAAGTGCACGATCTTTGCAGAGTAAAAATTGTTCTAACAACCAAGCCCACTGTCAAGAGTGGGTTTGGAAAATTACTCGAGTTAGTATCTATTTTATAAAAGAATCTTTGTGGGTGAGATAAAAAATATGATGGGTGGATAGAACCCTGAGTTGATTTTCCCAAGGTGGATGGAATCTTGTGATTATAATAGGTGGATAGAACTATAGTAACAAAAAAAGCATATGATGGATGGAACCTACATCTCAATTATTATTGCACACTCTTACAATCTTTAGAAACATAGTTTAATTAAAAATGCTAAGTCTCATAATTTTCACTTAGTATAATTCAACTATGGTATTTCGCAAATAAATGAATATGAGTCTTCCTTGTTGTAGGACCCAGATTTTACAATCCGGAATCCTCTGTGATTCCACTACACTATTCTCTGGATAAGTAGATAGTGCTCACAGATACAGTACTGGACATCAAAATACGATCAGGCCGAAATCATTAAATTGTAGCAGCGAAAGAACGAAGCACACATGTGGGACTCTCAGGACATGCCCACAGGCAGCTGACTGGGGATTCGCAACCTAGCCTTGACATCTTCATCTTCTTCGCCATTATGACCAAGAGTATTGCTGAAGCATAGTGATCTGACACGTGATTCTGTATTAATTGTGAGAGCGAGGGTGAGCACAAACCACCGTGCTCCGCGAGCCAATACATAGGATGAAAATAGGTAATATGCATGGCTTATCAAGGGAAGGCTCGGGTTATATTATTTGCCACAAATTGCATTTAAATACAATACTTAAAAATTTCCTGAGACCTAGCAGTTTGAACTAATACATAATGTGTGAAAAGAATGCAATAATAATAGCGATCCAGATTCCATCCACCGTTACATGGTTTCTACACCATATGCTAATCTTTCAGCGTTATAACCGCTTATATTATTACTGGAACGACGGCCAGGGCAACACAAATTATGGCTTTCACTGCCTTCCACTTTTCCAATTTTCACCCATAAAGCATTTTGAAACAGAACTATATCTGGTTAAGTTCCTATGTCCGCCCTTGACCGTGGGCATGGATATTCGAATAGTTTTGACTCTACAGAGTTTGTACACTTTCACCACAAGAGACAATCAGCTCGTTGCCCCACACGATTTCATAGTCATGTGGTTGAGCAGATCATCACAGTAACTTTTCAAAGTATCTAGCCCCTTTTGTCATCTCACCCTATGGGCTGCTCCCACTTGCGGTGGGTCCCATACGTTGCACGGGATGTTCACCACGGATACTAGCGCAGTCGGACTCCACTCTCCGCAATGCTAGTACGACTGGGAAACTTCACTCTCCACTCGGTGTCCCTTTAGGCCTCCCCTTGCCCTCGCATATCCACTCCTATCCACTACCGGTGAGATGAGTCTAGGGGTTTCGATAGATTTACCTAGCCAAGTTGCAATTTGCAGACTTGTGGTTGTACTGTTTTACACAGGAGGTCATGACAAGATTCAGTCCTTAGTGGTATCTGGATGGTTCTACCACTATCCATTTTGTGCTTCCACTACACCACTCACACCTACGAACCATCCGCCTAGATAAGAAAGCAAGTTGGGGTTTTTGAGAACATAAAATATCCTTGTCCAAATATACCAGCCATTTTCACCATGGTTTCCCAAATCAGTTTCTCATGATTTAAAGGTGATGCTTGGGCATTTTGGTGCCCCCGAATACCTAAGCAGTGTTAAGCATGGCGTATAATTAAGGATTATTTTTGAAACTTTTACCATTATAATTTTGCTAGGGTGACAAGGTTCACATATTCAATGTTCCAAGGGAGGTGTAATACTAACAAGTCAAATAATGGGCATATAACTAAAAACTTAAAACAAACATATATTTGCATATAAGATAATAGCATGCAATTTGATAATTTAAACAAAAGTAACTTGCGGAAATGTAGGTTCAATATGATCAAAGTATTGACTCGCCTTACGTGGTTTACCGCGGTCTTGAGCTCACTCAAAGCTGTCTTGTTCGAGGGGCTGAGCTTCTGGTCTTTATCTGTCGAGACCCGAATATGCAAATCCGGACTCTCCTGTGTACTCTGCACTAGTCCAGGATCACGCTTGTGCACACAGTGTAAACAAAGATGAATAACATCCACACCACGATATACTAAGAAAAGATCCAAATTTTATTAATAATTATCAAAATACGACCTTGTGGCCAAGCTTACAATTAATAGCCTGAAGGGCTTAAAGAAACTAGCAGCGGAAAACAAAATAGACACAATAGCCATTCGACAAGCCCATAGACAATCGACTGGGAAGCGAAGTCCTAATCCGCGAAGTCGTCGAAATATCCTCCCTCTAACAGCTCCTGCTGATTTGGTCCTTCCTCCTCAACTGAGCAAGTATGCATGAAGCCGTGAGTACATAAAGTACTCAGCAAGTCGTTTGTAACAAAGAATGCAATATAGTATGCAAGGCTTACCAAAGATGGCCGAAAGGTTAATTTTGCAGAAAGCAACAATTTAAAATAAATACAATAAATAGACTGAAATACTATCTTGAAAATGATAATGAATAAATAATAAAAGGAATTGAGACCAACCATAAGTGAATTGACCATTCACCCCAATGAATCACGCATGAACCTTCATGACATGAACCACCAGTGAACTAACCATTCACTTCCCAACTGAACCCAACCAGGTTTTTATGAAACCTCTACCCCTCGTGTGAAATCACCGAGCATTGTCCATGACTGAGGACACGGCTATTCGAATAGTTTTACACTCTGCAGAGGTTGCACAAATGTACCCACACAGTGTGATCATCTTCACGTTAAAGAAAATCACAACAAGGCTTTTACAATGCTCCATCTCAACATGATCCCACTCGCTAAGGTTCCACCGTCGAGTAGGGTAAGCCCCTAGTCGATAATTGCCCCCTCTTGCGCCACAACAACATCAGTAGCGAAACCAAAGTTGAAACTTCACAAATTATTTTGCCAGGTCTATCCCATACGAGACATCTGGTTTGCGCAGTAAAGCTCAGATCAATGGCGCACAAAGTTATGTCCTTAAGTTTACCCAAGCGAAGCATCCACATCCCATGTGCAACCTGCACCCCTTTTACTGCACGATCATTCGCCCAAGTGAAAACCAAATTTGTGTGACCAATACCAACACTACTAGACGAACCCTCATTTAACAACGGATACCTAGCAACACATGATGAAGTCGTTGCAAACAACAGAGCAGCAACATATGCCAAGCGTTGGAATGCACATCATCCGTGTCTTCAGCATTGTTTTCGTACGCCAGCACCAGAATGTCTTCTACCTTAATTTTTTGTTCTTTTCTTCTCCACCAGCCGTGTCTACTTAGCTTTTTTTTGTCCCCTGCTCCAGGGCCCAGGCTCCGTATCTACAGCCACCAATTGCTACGCGCAACAAAAAAGGAACTTCCCTAAGGCTCGAAAACAGGATCTCTTGCAAACCCCCTTCCCACACTAACCAACAGAGATGCGTTGTTTGTTGTGATATTTTTCCTCACTAAATTAGTTTTGTTATTTTGTGCCCCCATTGGCTGCTACTCGCCTCTACTCCATTGAGTCCATTTGGGCATTCGGCCGCCGCCTGCTACTCCATTCGCCCGCCGCCTGCTCCTGCGGTCCTGCCTCCGCCGACCGCCTCCCTCTGCCGACCGCCTCCCTCTGCCGGTTCCTCCTCCGCCGACCGCCTCCGCCCGCCTTCGCCGGTTCCTCCTCCGCCGACCGCCGACCGCCTCCCTCCGCCGACCGCCTCCGCCCGCCTTCGCCGGTTCCTCCTCCGTCGACCGCCGACCGCCTCCCTCCGCCGACCGCCTCCGCCCGCCTTCGCCGGTTCCTCCTCCGCCGACCGCCTCCCTCCGCCGACCGCCTCCGCCTCCCTCCGCCGACCGCCTCCGCCAGCCTCCGCCGACCGACCGCCTCCCTCCGCCGGTTCCTCCTCCGCCGACCGCTTCCATTTCTGGTACGACTCAGAAGAAAAATGGAATTCTTAAGTGATGCTCTTTAGGCGTTAATTCTGGAGTATGATATTACCTAGTGTGTGAAGAAAAATGGAATTCTTAAGTGACCCTCTTTAGGCGTTACTTCTGGCGTTAACGATGCCTGACGTCGCTCGAGTCGGGAAACCCTAGCGATTAGCGAAGGATTGAGGCGACACGGCGTTGCGCCGGTTGCGCCGTCGCGGTCGCCGGTCGCCCAAGACGCAGGACTGCGGGAGGGGAGGAGCTCGTCCGCAAGACCGCGACCGCCGCGACGCCCCCAAGCAGCCGGGCCCCAGCCCCGCACGGCGAGCAGGTCGTCCCGGTCCTCCTGGAGTCTGCCGCCACCCGCCGCCTTTGTTGCCCCGGCGTTGCGGTCTCCGACGAGCAAGGAGCTTCACCGAATCGCCATCCGATCTGCCTCCCGTCGGCCATCGGCCCGTCCCCAAGACTGCATCGTCGCCCTCCAAGGTAATGCCTAATGAGATGACTCCCTGAAAGAAAGTGATTGCTAATGTGCTATTTATGATTATTGGTAGCAATATGCCCTACTTTCTGGATGACTGGATCTGGCTGTTTGCAATCACCATAGAAAAACTCAGCTTATTCTGTGTAGTTGTAGTCTAGTGGTATGAGGATTTCGTTGCTATCGTCCTGCTGACCTGCTGTGAGTGCTGTCGAACACGTTTATTGATACCCTTGGGTGAGGATTTATACCACAATGATCGGTTGGCAGATTGTGGCGGCACTGAAAATGTTTAGGTCTATGTAAAATAGCATGTTCTGATTTGTCCTGTTTATGAGCTTATTAGAGCCCCATTTTATCTCCTAATGTTTGTGTTTATTAGAGTTAGTCCTAACTAGTGACCCTTCTCGTGAATTCCATTCTACTTAGTTGGGTGTTTGTCATGTTTGTGTTTATTAGGGTATTTATCTTTAGGCTTCAACCTTGTACTTAAAACTAGAAGACATCTAAATAGTCATAATAATGTTCTTATGCAATCTTTCTGATAACCAAAAAAAAGAACCTACGTTGCTATTTATTTATAGCAGAATTAACAATATCCTTTTTATAGTTTCACAATGGATTTGAATATCATCAAGCTTCTTTTGCGCTATCCTAAAGATTCCAGTCGGTACTTAGCTGGTGTAGAAGGATTTGTTGAATTTGCATTTAAAGATAAGGCACATGATGCCAAGATATACTGTCCATGTCATACATGCGTGCATACTACTCTATTATCAAGGGATGAGATCTATGGACATTTGATATGCAATGGGATACTTGAGAATTATGAAGAATGGGATTTTCACGCTGATAATTCAGTGCAGCACAATGTTGATCAGCAACCACAGTCTCAGAATGAAGAAAGGCATGCCAACATGCAGCAATTGATTCATGATGCATTTGAGCATATGTATGATGACATACCTATGACTGATGCCACGGAATTTCAGAATCCACCTGTCAATGGACCAAATTTAGAAGCACAAGAGTTTTATAAATTGATTGAAGATTCAAAGAAGCCTTTATGGACAGGATGTGAATTATCACTACTAACTTTTCTTGTGCTTTTGTTTAATATAAAATCTATGAACAAATGGTCAGATAAATCACTTGGTGATCTGCTTGATATTCTGCATATGGCTATTCCAAACGGACAGGAATTGCCAAAAAACTTTTATGAGGCTAGGAAAATTATTTCAAAATTTGGTCTGGGATATGAAAATATTCATGCTTGTCCAAATAACTGTCAGCTATTTTGGAAAGACAAGGCAAATGATGATTTTTGCTCAACCTGTAAGGCTTCTAGGTGGAAAGGTAAGGAACCTGAAACAAAACTAACAAAGAAGGAAAGAAGGAAAGCAAGCCCCAATAAAGTATTACGATACTTTCCTATTAAAGAGAGGTTGAAAAGACTGTTTATGTGCAAAGAAACAGCATCTCTCCTAAGATGGCACGATGAAGAGCGCATCAAGGATGCTGTGCTACGACATCCAGCTGATTCTCGAGTATGGGAGACATTTAATGAAAAGTTTCCATGCATTGCATCAGATTCTCGTAATATTCGGTTTGGCTTGGCTACCGATGGGTTTAATCCGTATGGAATGTTGAGTTCTAAGTACAGTTGTTGGCCAGTTGTTTTAGTAATATATAACCTACCTCCATGGTTTTGCATGAAAGAACATTATCTGATGTTGTCATTAATAATTCCTGGTCCTAAAAGTCCTGGAGATCGACTTCATGTGTTCCTTCAACCACTTCTAGAGGACCTAAAAGATTTATTTCAAAATGGCATGTCTACATATGACGCAGCAAGAAATGAAACCTTTAATTTGCGAGGAGCTGTGCTAATGACCATAAGTGACCTACCAGGCTTGGGAATGCTTGCTTCTCATATGGTTCATGGGGAATTTGCATGCCCACCCTGTGGTGAAAATGCGTGGTCGAAACGTCTAAAGTATGGTGGTAAATCTTGTTTTATGGGTCATCGTCGATTTCTTCCTTTTGATCATCATTATCGTTTAGATGGAAATTCATTTGATGGAACAACAGAGCTTGGACCAGAGCCTCTAACATATTATGAGCGCCCGATTTTGGACGAAATCACCGCACTTGGTGATTTCAGTAAGTCCAAAACTTATAAGTCAGTAAGTAGTCTTTTCACATTACCTTATTGGGACCATAATATTCTTCGGTACAATCTCGATGTCATGCATATAGAGAAGAATGTGTTTGAAAATTGTTATGGTACACTATCTGGTTTAGATGGAAAGTCAAAGGATAATCTCGAAGCTCGTCAGGATCTCAAAGAGATGAACATTAGAGAGGACCTCCACATTATGTTTGTATTATTTGTAGATACCAATGCTACATCTATTGCTTTTAAATCTCCTGACTTGTGTGTCATTCTAGAACAAAGAGACTTTAGTACATCTTGACATTATATAACATGCAAATTCATTTATACTAGATTTATGGTTCAATAATTCAATTTTATTTTGTTACCATTGTATAGTACTGAAAGTCACCTATTGTGATTGTTTGTTGTATCTAACTGAAGAGCAAGGAAGCTAATGCCCGTGATGAAAAATTACTACAAGCCAATAGAGTTTCTGCTGCACATAAGGTTAATTCATATACTTATTTCTAGCAACCCATACACTTTGCACAAATTGACTACTATTTATGATTTTATTATAGGCCAAATCAAACCAAAATGATATAAGATTGGACAAAAACAAGTATAGTACAGCCAAGGTGATCAGTGTCATTTCTTTTGTTATGAAGTTTATCAAATTGATGACCAGAGTGTTGTAATCAAACTAGCATATATTACAGGTTGTGGACCAGGAAACATCTTCCAATTGCTCAAATCATGAAGCATCTTATTACCAGGTAAATAATCTCTTAGCAATATATTGATGTTATATGCAAATTTCAAATTATTAGCTAACCTGCAGTGACTTTTTATCTGCTCTAGAATAAGAAGATGTCAACAGGAGCTAGTGCAGCTGTACTTGCTAGTGTATAAGACAAATCTTCCAAATCCTTTATACTAACGCGTTATATATGTACTTGCTAGTGCATAATAAACCCTTGCTATATATGTACTTGCTAGTGTATAAGATAAATCTGCTACAATGATGTTATGTTGGATAAAAGCAAGTGTACTAATGCAATCAAGGTGATCTGTGTAAATAAATTTCTGTTCTATGAAGTTTATCAAATTGTTGAGCAAAGTGTTGTATTTAAACTAGCACATATTACAGGTTGTGGCAAAGGAAACATCTGCTACTCCCTCAAATCTTGAAGCATCTCACTACCAAGTAAATATTGTTTTAGCAATGATATTTTTGTTAAATGCTTATTTTCCATTACTAAGTTGTCTGTTTTGACTTGTTTCCTGCAGAACAAGATCTCAACAAGGCCAAGTGCAACAGTACGTTCTAGTGTATAAGACACATCTCTTAAAACTAAATAATGTCCTTTTCTTAGTTGTTCTTACAGCTGGAGACTAAGAATCCCCATATATACTTTTGTAGAAACATCATCATGGCACAACAAATTGGTCAACTGCCAATTCAATGATGGTATGATTGTTTAATTTCTTGCAAGTAGTGTGATCTATTATGTACTTATTTTTTTGCACGCTTATATATGTGAACCAGGTTGGCACCACAGTATTCTTACAGAGCTGGAAAAATCAAAATAAGTCTGTTGCATTGGCTACAATAGTAAGTTGTGATCCAACACAGAAACTTGACGGTGTTCAGCTAGGCAAAGAATTTTGGATGGTGCATGTTAGTATTGCAATCGTAGATGATGAACCATTGATACGACCATACAAAGGCTACAAGGTTATTGGAGACATAGAAGGAGTTACTATTGCATGGCCTTCAACTTTTGTACGGTCTTTTCTATAACCCAATATGATTTTAGTTCTCGTATGTGTCATATTAAATTAATCCAACTTTCATCTGTAGATCAAGAAGATAAATGCATGATCACATCAGTGGAACGCTAAACTAAACTGATGGAAGGAGAAAGGAGGGCTGCTGGCATACTAAGGGGATCCCTTAATGTTTTATATTTTGCTCACATAGGAACTTGTACTCTGAACAAAAATTATGTCATGAGTTATGTGGATGGTACTCATTGTAATGCAACAAATCCTTTATACTATATATATATAGCTAAGTGTGCTTATTTTCTATGTGTTGGATGGTCTTGCATTTCTCAATAAATTGTACATGGATTATCTCTATATCTGTCTCAAAAATTAAATAATTATATGATATTAATGGCTGAATGGTTTATTCCTTACAACACATATAAGTGTTGCAACAAACTAAATCTACATGTTGCAACAAACCATAGAGGCCGTTCACCCATGGTTTGTACAAACACATATAAGCGTTGCCATGATCCATCATTATGCGTTGCAACTTTGCAACGGTTATTTGTAGGTGTTACCAACACATATGTAAGTGTTGCAACAAACCCTTGCAACGCCACTTCTGGCAACGCATAATAAATGCGTTGGTATAGACCCCACCAACGCATATATGGACTTTTAGCAACGCATATATGCGTTGCAAAAGGGGGGGTCATCTTGTGGTGCAATGACACTACCCATGTCATGGCAATCAAATTTTATAACTGTAGTTAACCACCACATTCAAGTATATCATTAAGTCAAGATTAATTAACCACATGTGATGATAGACCCAACGTACTACAAGCATGGCTAAGCAATTCTAAATGTACCACCCATATGACAACTAATATTGTATCACTAAATAATTTTCCATCCTATGGTGACAATAGAATCATGGCAACCAATTTATCAAGGAGGAATTAATCAATTTGGACAATAACTACCAATACAAGGGTTTTGTAATAAAGTAGCAATACATGATAATTTAAAACAAATTAATACATAGTAGATTTGAAAATTAGGTTCAACATGATCAAAGGACATGACTTGCCTTGGCCTTGCTCAGTTGGTGGCTCTTGATCCTCGAATCCGGCTTCAGCTCCTTCGAAAGCATGATCTAACGAGAGAGAAAGCAAAACGGAACACAAAAATAAATTCAAACAAAATTCAAAACAACTCCAAAAACTTCAAAACTAGATCCAAATGATAGAGATCAATTTTAGAAGAATTTAGAAAAAGAATCGGGTCAATCGAGTTCGGACGAGGGAGAGCAGGCTCTCGGAAAATCTAATCCAAAGAAAAAGGCTGAAAATCGAAAAAAGTTATTGTGCTGTGGAGTCGGTGCATGGTAGGGCTAGTGTACGGTAGATTCGGCATATGGAATAGTGCGTGGCTGATTAGGCTTGCTGACGCAACCGCTGACTAAGCTCTAGGGCTTGCGTGGCGTGCTGACGTGCCAGTTGGCTCACGGGTCTGCGCATAGTGCACCCGACCGGTGGGCCCCAAACGTCAGAGGCTTGGTGCACTATGGACCGTGCGCACAGGGAAGATGAAGTGACACTGGTGTGCGGGTGCGAGGCGAACGGCTAACGGCGCACGACGCGAGGCGGATGGCTCGGGAACCAAGGCGGCGGCGCACAAACCGAGACAACGGCGGTGACTCAACAACGTCTAACCGGCGGGCAAAGGCAGATGATGGCGGCGGTGACTCACTGACGGCAGCGACTCCGGCGGCGGTGAGGGCGAACTTCGGCGAACCATGGCAAGACGGCCAGCGACCTTTAGCGGCGGTTCTCAGCGAAGACGGCGCAAAGGCGGCTAGCGGTGGCGAGGGCAGCGGCTTTGGGATGGTGGAAGACCACGAGGTCGGCCCCCTTTTATACCCGGACCTCGAGGCCGACTTGGTCCTCCAACTGCGGAGTCTGGGGTGGGCACGGCCGAGGTGGCAGCAGAGGCAGAGTCCTGGTCGGAGACGGAGACGGCGATGTGAAGACGATGAATAGTGATCGGCTTCTTCGATGGACGACGTGTGGCACGGTGCAAGATCGAACGGCTGCGGCAGAAGGCGGAGCGGGCAGTTGGATGCGGGCGGCGAGTGCTGGATGGCCGACACGTGGCACACATCGAGCAGGTCCAGGCAGGCGCGGACTGGGCTGGGTAGGCCGGCTGCGGGGCGGCATGGGCCGAGGCGGCTAGTCTGGGCTTTGGCCCAATTGGGTTTTGGAAATTAGAAAAATCATTTTCTTTTTCAGAATTCAAATAAATACTTTTGAGCTCTAGAAAATAGCAAATAACTCCAGAAAAATCCAATGAAGTCCTTGGGACTCAAGGGACTCAAATAAAATATTTTTGACAAATATTAATGTTTAGTTTAGTCATATTAAATCCTTTTAATTAATAAAAATTCCAATTAAGCTTTAATTAATTCCAGAAAAATTGAAATGGTGAATTTTATTTTAAAATCTCAAAAAGACTCTGAAAAATCAGGATGTTACAAACCTCCCCCCTTAAACGGAATCTCGACCCCGAGATTCTGGCTCACTAGGGAATAGGTTTGGAAACTCCATTCTAAGATCCTTCTCACGCTCCCAGGTGGCTTCTTCCTCAGAATGATTGCTCCACTGAACTTTGCAAAAACGAACAGCCCTGCTTCTGGTCACACGCTCTGCCACTTCCAAGATTTTGACAGGATGCTCCTTATAGGTCAAATCCCCCTGGAGATCCACAGCCTCCACTGGCACTGCCTCCCTTGGCACTCTCAAACACTTCTTTAGCTGAGATACATGAAAAACATCGTGTATCCCGCTCAAGGTCTCAGGTAGCTCCAGCTGATATGCGACTTCTCCCTTGCGCTTCAATATCTTGAATGGCCCCACGTACCTTGGCACAAGCTTTCCCTTCATTTGAAATCTCTTAACACCTTTGAAGGGCGTAACCTTGAGATACACATAGTCATTTGGCTCAAAGCTTAAATCTCTGCGGCGAGTATCAGCATAACTTTTCTGTCTAGCCTGAGCTGTTTTTAACCTTTCTTGAATCAATCACACTTTCTCTTCTACTTCCTGGAGACATTCTGGGCCAAAGACTAGACTTTCCCCTGTCTCTTTTCAATTGAGAGGGGTTCTACATTTCCTGCCATACAAAGCTTCAAACGGTGACATCTGCAAACTGGCCTGGTAACTGTTATTGTAGGAGAACTCTGCGAAAGGCAAACAACTATCCCACTTGGCTCCGTAATCCAAAACACAAGCTCTTAGCATATCCTCGAGGATTTGATTCACACGCTCTGTCTGACCATCAGTTTGCGGATGATATGCTGTACTGAAGTTCAAATGAGTACCCATTGCTTCATGAAAACTTCCCCAAAATCATGAAGTAAACTGCGACCCACGATCTGATACTATTCTCTTAGGTACTCCATGAAGACTCACGATCCTGGACATATATAACCCAGCCAACCTATCACCGGTATAAGTTGTTTTGACTGGAATGAAGTGAGCGACCTTCGTCAACCGATCCACAATTACCCATATTGAATCGAAGCCTTCTTTTGTTTTGGGTAATCCCGTAATAAAGTCCATTCCCACTTCTTCCCACTTCCACTCGGGAATTTTCAAAGGTTGCAGCAAACCTGCTGGTCTTTGGTGTTCAGCCTTCACTCTTTGGCACACATCGCAAAGTTCTACGTACTCTGCTATCTCACGCTTCATACCTGGCCACCAGTACTTATGTTTAATGTCCTGATACATCTTAGTACTGCCTGGATGGATTGAATATAATGACTCATGCGCTTCCTTAAGCAATAACTTCTTTAACTCCTCCTTATTTGGTACACACAATCGTGCCTTGTACCACATGATACCCTGGTCATCCTCTACAAAGCCTGATGTTTTGCCTTCTTTTAAACTAACCTTGATTCGTTGAATATTTTCATCCTCTGACTGCACTTGACGGATCTGACCATCCAAGGTCGGCTATAAGTCCAAAGTGGCTAACATTCTTTCCTCAACCAACTCCAGACTGAGCTTCTGAAATTCATCGTGTAAAGCTGGTTGGTTTTCCTTAACCACCACTGTATTGCAATACACCTTTATGCTCAAAGCATTTGCCACCACATTGGCTTTTCCTGGGTGATAGTGGATCCCGATGTTATAATCCTTTATCAATTCCAACCATCTTCTTTGCCTTAGGTTGAGATCTACTTGCGTGAAGATGTATTTCAGACTCTTATGATCCGTGTAGATTTCACATCGATTACCCATCAGATAGTGACGCCATATTTTCAGGGCATGCACTACCGCTGCCAATTCCAAGTCACGCGTGGGGTAGTTTTCCTCATGTGGCCTCAACTAGCGTGATGCATAAGCCACCACTCTCTTGTCCTGCATCAACACACACCCCCAAACCCTTGCGGGACGCGTCGCAGTAGATTTCAAAATCCTTCTTAATGTCTGGCAAAATCAATACTGGGCTGTAGTCAGGCACTCCTTTAACTTCTGAAAACTCTTCTCGCATTCTGGCATCCATTCAAACTTCTTTTCTTTCTTCAACAGCTGGGTGAGCGGTCGCGCTACACTGGAAAACCTTTTGACGAAACGGCGGTAATAGCCAGCCATTCCAAGAAAGCTTCTGACTTGAGTCACTGACGTTGGTGCCTTCCAAGTAAGCACATCCTTCACTTTCCCTGGGTCGACAACAACTCCTTCTGCGGTCATGACATGGCCCAAAAACGCAACTTCCTTCATCCAAAATTCACACTTGCTAAACTTGGCATACAACTTATGCTCTCGTAACCTTTGCAATACTAACCTCAAATGCTCTTCATGCTCTTTCTCATCTTTGGAGTAGATCAAGATGTCATCAATGAACACAACGATGAATTTGCCCAAGTAATCCATGAACACCTTGTTCATCAGGTACATAAAGTAGGCTGGGGCATTGGTTAGGCCAAAGGATATAACCGTGAACTCGCACAATCCATAACGAGTTGAGAACGCTGTCTTAGGTATATCCTCTGGACGAATCTTCATCTGATGGTATCCCAATCTCAGATCAATCTTGGAGAACACTCCGGCCCCTTTAAGTTGGTCGAACAAGTCATCAATTCTAGGCAAGAGATACTTGTTCTTGATAGTAACTTCATTGAGAGCTCGGTAATCCATGCACATACACTGGCTGTCGTCTTTCTTTTTGACGAACAAAACTGGTGCTCCCCACAGAGAGGTACTAGGCCTGACATAACCTTTATCCAACAATTCTTGTATCTGCTTCTTCAACTCTGCTAACTCGTTTGCAGGCATTCGGTACGGTCTCTTGGAAATCGGCGATGTACCAGGTGCTAACTCAATCGCGAACTCCACTTCTCTGTCTGGCGGCATCCCAGGGAGATCGTCGGGGAAAACAGCTGGATACTCTCTAACAACTGGCACTTCCTCTAGCATGATCCCTTTAATTTGGCACACCATCAACTCTTTTGGTTGTTTCATGCTGGCTTCAAATTTCACTTTGCTTCCATCTAAACTAACCAAGATAACGGCTCTGCTTCCGCAATCCAACACTGCTTGGTGCTTCTTAAGCCAATCCATACCCAGAATTACATTCAACGATTGGATAGCCAACACAACCAGGTTGGCAGAGAATTCTATTCCCTGGATGGCTATCTTAACTTTGGGGCAGCCCAGGTTTGTACTCAACTCAGAGCCCGGGGATTGAACCAGTAGAACAGAACCAAGAGCAATGGTTTTCAACTTGTGCTTTAGAGCAAAACCTTGAGAAACAAACGAATGTGAGGCTCCAGAATCGAACAAAACTATGGCATGGACTGAATTTACTTGAAACTTACCAATCACGACATCTAGCGCTGCCTGAGCCTCCTCTGCGGTGACGTGGTTCACTTGACCGCGCACCGCGGACTGTGATCCTCTGCTGAGTTGGTTTGATGCTTGAGGTGCTCCGCGTCCTGACCCTGAAGCAGGGGTCCGGTCTGGTGTAGCTCCCAAATTGAAGCAAACTGGTGTCAAATCTTGATTCTGCGGGCATTTGTTGGCGTAGTGCCCCGTTTCATGGCATTTGAAGCAAGTGACTGCTGCCGCAGGCTTGACATTCCTCTGCTGTTGGCTTCCCACAGAAATTGGCTTGGGCCAGACAAGAACTGGCGAGGGGCTGGTGCAGCGGTTTTGAATCCCGACTGTTGAGGGACACGGGCCGACTGGTATGTACTAAAGCGGGTCCTCTGAGCCTGGTGCATCTGCGATCCCTGCTGCATCATCCTCCGTTTACGAGATTCTTCCAGCTCATGACGACTTTCCTCGATGAGCATTGCCTAATCCACCATGTTTTGAAAACTGGCATAGTCATTTCCCACCACTTGAACTTTCAAACCAGGGTACAATCCTCTCTTGAACCTCTTCTATCGGGCATCATCTATAGCAACGCCCTCCGAAGCGTAGCGGGCTAGCTGAGTGAACTTATTGAGGTATTCACTCACGATCATGTTCTTCTGCTGCAACTCCTGGAATTCCTCCTTCTTCATTTCAATCACCCCATCCAGAATATGGGCATGATGAAATGCTATTGCGAACTCAGCCCAGGTGATATTATCTTGGTCCTCATGTGCAGCACAGTAGTTTTCCCACCACTCGGCTGTAGCTCCTTCTAGCTGGTGGGCTACATACAACACCTTCTCGCGATCAATACACTGAGCGAGGTTAAGCTTCCTTTCCACTGAGTGCATCCAATCGTCAGCCTCCAAGGGTTCGGAAGACCTTGAGTAGGTGGGTGGCCTTGTCCTCATGAACTCTGCGAACTTAGACTGTTGGCGAACTGGTTGAGGCATTGCCATTTCTTGATTCTGTCGGTTCATCATTGCGTTCATGTTCTACATCATGGTGTTCATAACTGAGTCTGGACGGCCATGAACTGACTCAAGGTCGGATCTAGACCTGTTGGAGTGGCATGTTGTTCCTGGGTTGCTTGATTTCAATTGCTACCCTCCGGGTCTTGATTCATCTGATTGCGTCCCGCGGAGTTCCGGGTATCAACCATCCTGCTCTGCTCTGAAAAGAAAGTCCATTTTGCTTGAGAACTAGCTTCACAAGGCTTAATAGGTAAGATAGAAAAGCAGAGGTAAGCGGTACATTCGTCTAAGGGGGATAACTAATGGCAATCCTAAACTAAGCAAACACTTAGCCAAAGAGCCAACAAAAGAACCAAATAAATTGCTCCAACAAAAAGGTTTGACATGACTGCAACATATTGCTTTTGAGGGCAAAACTGCAGCTCATATCACAAGCAATTACAAATAAAACTCCACTTCTTAACCACTTCTTAAACTACGCAAGGGTCTAGTCTTCTGGCTCCCACTCGGGTCCTGTGAGGTACGATGTGCGCATTTCTTCCTCTGAATCGCTGTAGACCACCCATCCGTTGTGAACTCACGGTGCATGCGCTTCTGCTGGGATGATGTGCTAGAAATACTCTCGACCGTCGTCTAACATGCGTTGCCTCTCCTCCGGACTAGGCGGCGAAGGCGAAGGTAGGGGTGTCGGCATCTGCGGTGGATACTCCTCTGGTCCGTACCTTTCCTTGAACTTCCGGATGAGCTTGACCATGCTGATCTTGTACAATTTGCAGAGGCGACGGATGGCCTTGTGTGTGGCTCCTTGTGCTGACCACTCCCCGCAAGCACTTGTGCACTTGAAGCTGTGGTGTAGAACTCGACCGCTGATCTTGATGGTGAAGTATAGTCTTGTGATGCTCCCAATACGTTGTCCTTTTGCTCCTTCATCCATGGTGCAATAGACTGGTGTTCTCATTAATCTGAGACATTGTAATAGAAAGCAAAGAAGTCTCCTCCATCCTCCTGTCCATTTATAGTAATCTTGCGGCATCTACATAGTAGTAGGAGATAGAAGTCAGGTTAAAACAATAATTTTTGCAGAATTTAGTGCGAGAAGTAAGAATCCTTAAGAATAAGGGAAGAGAGTAGAGAGATTACTAAATATCAAGTTTAGTGGATTTGTTTTTAGAAAATACGTTTTTGAATTTTTGATATGGCGACAAAGCAAACTAGGGCTTCATCCAACAGTCGATATGGCTCTGATACCACCTTTGTCGAGACCCGAATATGCAAATCCGGACTCTCCTGTGTACTCTACACTAGTCCAGGATCACGCTAGTGCACATAGTGTAAATAAAGATAAATATCATCCACATCATGATATACTAAGAAAAGATCCAAATTTTATTAATAATTATCAAAGTACGACCTTATGGCCAAGCTTACAATTAATAGCCTGAAGGGCTTAAAGAAACTAGTAGCGGAAAACAAAATAAACACAATAGCCATTCGACTGGGAAGCAAAGTCCTAATCCGTGAAGTCGTCGAAGTATCCTCCCACTAACAGCTCCTGCTGATCTGGTCCTTCCTCCTCAACTGAGCAAGTATGCATGAAGCCGTGAGTATATAGAGTACTTAGCAAGTCGTTTGTTACAAAGAATGCAATATAATATGCAAGGCTTACCAAAGGATGGCCGAAAGGTTAATTTTGCAGAAAACAACAATTTAAAGTAAATACAATAAATAGAATGAAATGCTATCTTGAAAATGATAATGAATAAATAATCAAAGGTATTGAGACAAACCATAAGTGAACTGACCATTCACCCCAATGAATCACGCATGAACCTTCGTGACATGAACCACCAGTGAACTAACCATCACTTCCCAACTGAACCCAACCAGGTTTTTATGAAAACTCTACCCCTCGTGTGAAATCACCGAGCATTGTCCATGACCGAGGACACGGCTATTCGAATAGTTTTACACTCTGCAGAGGTTGCACAAATGTACCCACACAATGTGATCATCTTCACGTTAAAGAAAATCACAACAAGGCTTTTACAATGCTCCATCTCAACATGATCCCACTCGCTAAGGTTCTGCCGTCGAGTAGGGTAACCCCCTAGTCGATAATTGCCCCCTCTTGCGCCACAACAACATCAGTAGCGAAACCAAAGTTGAAACTTCACAAATTATTTTGCCAGGTCTATCCCATACGAGACATCTGGTTTGCGCAGTAAAGCTCAGATCAATGGCGCACAAAGTTATGTCCTTAAGTTTACCCAGGCGAAGCATCCACATCCCATGTGCAACCTGCACCCCCTTTACTGCACGATCATTCGCCCAAGTGAAAACCAAATTTGTGTGACCAATACCAATGACACTACCCATGTCATGGCAATCAAATTTTATAACTGTGGCTGACCACCACATTCAAGTATATCATTAAGTCAAGATTAATTAACCACATGTGATGATAGACCCAACGTACTACATGCATGGCTAAGCAATTCTAAACGTACCACTCATGTGACAACTAATATTGTATCACTAAATAATTTCCTATCCTATGGTAACAATAGAATCATGGCAACTAATTTATCAAGGAGGAATTAATCAATTTGGACAATAACTACCAATACAAGGGTTTTGTAATAAAGTAGTAATGCATGATAATTTAAAACAAATTAATACATAATAGATTTGTAAATTAGGTTCAACATGATCAAAGGACATGACTTGCCTTGGCCTTGCTCAGTTGGCAGCTCTTGATCCTCGAATCCGGCTTCAGCTCCTTCGAAAGCGTGATCTAATGAGAGAGAAAGCGAAATGGAACACAAAAATAAATTCAAACAAAATTCAAAAGAACTCCAAAAAGTTCAAAACTAGAACCAAAAGATAGAGTTCAATTTTAGATGAATTTAGAAAAAGAATCGGGTCAATCGGAGTTTAGACAAGGGAGAACAGGCTCCCGGAAAATCTAATCTAAGGAAAAAGGCTGAAAATCAAAAAAGTTTCTGTGCTGTGGACTCGGTGCACGGTAGGGCTAGTCTACAGTAGACTCGGTGTATGGAATAGTGCATGGCTGACTAGGCTTGCTGATGCAATCGCTGACTGGGCTCTAGGGCTTGCCTGGCGTGCTGACGTGGCCAGTTGGCTCACGGGTCTACGGCATAGTGCACTCGACCGATGGGCCCCGAATGTCAGAGGCTTGGTGCACTGTGGACCGTGCACACAGGGAAGATGAAGCGACGTGGGTGCGCGGGTGCGAGGTGGACGGCTAACGGCGCGCGACGCGAGGCGAACGGCTCAGGAATCAAGGCGGCGGCGCACGAACCGAGACAGCAGCAGCGACTAAACGATGTCTAACCGGTGGGCAAAGGCGGACGACGACAACGGCGGTGACTCACCGGCGGCAACGACTCCGGCGGCGGTGAGGGCGAACTTCGGCGAACCACGGCAAGACGGCCGGCGACCTTCGTCGGTGGCTCTCGGCGAAGACGGCACAAAGGCGGCTAGCGACGGCTAGTGGTGGCTTCGGGATGGCGGAAGACCACGGGGTTGGCCCCCTTTTATACCCGGACCTCAAGGCCGACTCGGAGGCTGCTGCGTAGTCCGGGGCGGGCACGGCCGAGGTGGCGGCGGAGGCGGAGGCGGAGTCTTGGTCGGAGACGGAGACTGCGACGTGAAAACGATTCATCGATTCCTCGAGGATCACCAATTCCAAGGTTTGTCAATCTTCCCATAATTACTTCATACTTTTCACGTTACATATATACGCACATTGATATTCCTATCAACAGGCTGTGTCCATCCCGTCAACTGCATTGAAACAGCCTGACCTTTCAAGAATTCGAGGAGAGTTGGCTTACTTTTTGGTGGCTGCAGTCATAAAGTCACAAGGAGAGTTCCACTGCGCACCATGATTTTTTATTGCTCTTATCACTCCAGAATCGAGGTCTCGTGAAAGGAACGAATCCATAATCAACGAACTTGTCAGCTGCACAAGCAATACTTGAATGGCTATCATGCACCATCCAAGTATAGCTTGTGCAGCCTGACAAGTTCGTTGATAATGGATCTGTTCCTTTTGCGAGACCTCGATTCCGGAGTGATAGAGCAATAAAAAATGCAATGTTACCATCTAAGTGCAAATGCAATGTACATCTTTTGTAATTGTGAATTTGTTAATGGATATTTTATTTCATTTCAATTAATTCATTTTGTGAAATGGATGCCTTATGTTTGTGAATGAAATGTGATGTGAATTGGATGTTTTATGTTTGTCAAATGAATTGAGATGTGAATTGTATGTATACATATACTTGTTCATCTGCTTGTTTTAGAGGGCATGGCTAGCATTTTCTAAGGCTAGCCAATAAACAGGAATATATTTAGGGGTAGAAAAGAATATCACAGACGGTTTTTAAAAACCGTCTGTGATAGGTGATATATCACAGACGGTTTTTACTTAAAAACCGTCTGTGATATTTGCACCACAGACGGTTCGAAAGCCGTCTGTGATGGCCTCATATCATTACTGACCCATAAATTCAGACGGTTCACAAAACCATCTGTGATGACGTTTTTGAACCGTCTGTGATAACCTTTTCTGTAGTAGTGGGGAACAGAGCTGAGTTCCCAAGCTAATCATGCAAGTAAATTAAGCCTTCATGCTGTCGTTTTTATGGACATGTTATCGGCCATATCTTTTTACGGTTTTGCTATTGCACAGTTGATTGAAATTTTTTTATTTCTTAGTCATCTGAAGTTGCACTCTTAGTCACCTAAAGTTGCAGTGTATTTATTCACCCCCTCCTGAAATTGCATCTCAATCACCTAAAATTGCAGTGCAAAAAAGTGACTGAAGATGAAGAGAAAAAACAGTTGCCTGTGCAATAGTTACTCCTGTTTTCTTTTGTCCGATTGATTGTGATGTACATAGAGCAACAGCTAACAAATTGTGAGCCAATCTAATAGTTCACTGGAATTTATGTAGAAGAAATTTATAATATATAGTTGTGCTATTTCTTTGTTTATTTGTTCGGTAGCATGTTATCTAGAAGAATTTTTAGCAGTCATCTCTTTTTAGTCTTATTCTACAGTCCACTTTCTTTGCTTGTAAATGTTGGTTTGTAGAACACTTAAATATGAAAAAAAAAGATCTAGTCTTTTTATGGAGTGCTCATTCTGCTCAAGCTGAAAATATTTTGTGATGTTAGTTGTAGTGCAAATATGTAATTTATCACATTTGAACTTATGTTATAACAGATATACCTTAAATTCGCATCCTCATCGCCTAAATCCTGGCTCTACCATTGCTCCGAGCAGAAGCCAAGACAACACCCCTAGTAAAAGGTTTGCACTATACCTCCCCAACAAACTATTAATATTTACTACTACCTCCATTAGTGTGCATTGATGCGATGGAAGAAAGCAACAGAAGATTTGCAGCAATGATAAGCAAACATTGTATGGACGAATCAAAGGTAGATACAGGCACGCACCTCTGTCTCGGAGAACAGCAATATGCAAGGCATTTTGCCCGTCCGGTCC
Organism: Dendrocalamus latiflorus; assembly: GCA_017311315.1. Lineage (NCBI taxonomy): Eukaryota > Viridiplantae > Streptophyta > Magnoliopsida > Poales > Poaceae > Dendrocalamus > Dendrocalamus latiflorus. Next base: position 17,269,353 of record CM029657.1, on the reverse strand, counting down.
TGAGAACAACTGATTGTCTATCCTATGCAGCTCCTCTGCAATATCCTTGTGTCCTAAAAAGATAGCAAGGTATAGAAGCGAAGTCCCTATACGCCAAATCTATGAAATGAAGTACCGCTGCAGTGTTCCCGGCCTTGGCAGCGCAGTGAAGGAACGTCGCCCCCCCCCCCCCCCCCCCTGTTTGGCACATCCAGGAGGTGTCTTGCCTTTCCGTAGATCAGGTCTGAACATGTGACACATGACCCCTTTGTTGCTACTTCATGCAGTGCAGAGTTCCCCTCCATGGTGACTCCTCCGAGGTGGAGCGACGCAGATTGGTCAACGCCGTCTGCAAGCACAGCAGCAGAAGATTGACGCCTGGGCGCGGTCGAGCTTGAGCTTGACCTTGCGTTGGTGTCGTCGGCTCCGTCCCCGGCGTCAACCGCAGTTGCTTGCGGCGTCGGCCTATCTCCCCCATTAAGAAGATCCTTTAGCTTCTCGCATTTGTTGGATCTGATGGCCATTAGCAGCTCGGGATGCATGAACGCAGCCAGCAAGTCGCCGGTGCTTGCCTCCAGCTCGGGATACATGGCTACTGTGGAGGCCCGCACGTCCTCATTCGCTGTAGCGACCGGATTCCAAGGTTGCATTTCGTTTTCTCCATGGCATCACCACTTCCATGAGCAAGCTACGGATCCTCCTTTGCAGAACGCGCTTCTCGTTTCTAACCTGCAGATTGCTTTCTGTGCACACCACACAAGCTACTGCCTACTTGGCTACTTGTGTGTGTTCGAATCAGACGCTGCTACATACTAACATACACTTCTATATAATTGTGCACAGAACACAATCTTTCTTAATTAATTCGACCACTTGAAATTAGTACGAACTAGTCGACAACGCGTGAATGTGCATGGGCAACATGTGTTGAATAATGTTTTCATTATAAATTGTCTGGGATCCGGAATTTGTATTCTAGACCTTATGTGTTTATCATATTAATCCAATGATCAGTAACTAATATACACATGTACATCGTTGTATCATATCCACACACAAATGAACAACAGAGCAGCTTATAATAATAAACATGCAAACATGGACTTATACAGTTGAGCTTTTGACAAAAGGCTGATCAGCCAAATAGTTCACATAACCGTAAATAGTAGCGGAATATACAATAAATGACACAAAAATTCAAACAAACATGTCATGGCTCACTACAGGCAACTAGTTAAACATCAGCAAATGGTGTCGCCTTTGCCGATACCCTCGGTGCGAAAGTAACAAGTCTGGAGATCTCCTTCTTCTTACTTGATAATGTTTAATAAGCAACAGTGATTACGAAAATCGTACTCCGCGAGATTTACATAAAATACTTTTAGTTACATGTTTGGCTTTGTCAAAAGAAGGCTATTATATCTTGTTTTGTTGCTGAAAGCAAATTTTGCTTTTATAATATAAATAGTAGATTGTAAGAGGCAATTGCAAAGCACCAAGTAAAAACAGAGTTGTAGTAGTTGAAAGTAAACATAATTAAACATAACATAACTACATAGTGTAAGTCCCCACAATACCTACACCAAAATGACCTCTCAAGCATGGACTTGTCCATACCGAGCCCAAAGCTTTTTACGTGTGTGTTTCATCCGATCATACCACTTTGCAAGACCATTTGAAACCAGAAAATCTAACCAAGTGTGGTATCATCAAGCGATGTCCATGACCAAGGATATGACTATTCAAATAGATTGAGATCTCATTCTATAGAGGATGAACAACTTTAGCCATAAGAGATAATTTGCTTGTCATGTCGGCCATTACACGCTACTCTGGGCGTGTAACTAAGCGATTATCACGAGGCTTTTACAATACATCATCCTAGCCCAATTCCGTCTGCTAAGATTTCACTGCCGAAGGACATCATCGCCCAGTTAGAAGCCCCCTCTTGCACCATGTAGGAATACATTGTCATCATCGACATCAACATTCATCTCAATGGCGAAACCAAAGTTGAGACACTGCAAATTATTTAGCCAAGTCTATCCCATAATGAAACATGTGATTGTACTAAAATGCTTGGGTCAACGGCACTAACGTTTAGTCCTTAATTGACTCGGGCGAGACTACCATAAACCTATTTCTCGTGCATACCGCACCGGTCTCCACAACCACTTGCCTAAGTCTAAAATATATTTTCTATCTTTTCTTTTCTATCAAATTAATTCAGATGTACTCCTTTGTCCAAAATGTACTATAAATTTTTCCAAGAGTTTATACAAATGTTCCAATCATTTTCTTATCAATTTGTATAACATCTATGATGAGCATGGCTAAGCATTTGCTAACAGAATCACTAATTCTCACTAAAATATGTCCTAAACCAGTGGGTAGTATTCCTAGGGTGACAATGGCTAGTGACATTCAACTCCAAGGAATATCTTATTGCGATATAGGATATAACTAATTTCCTAGGTATAAATAAAACAATTTATTCAAAGTAAACATACAAAAATACTTGTAATGAAATCACCATAGCATTTGAAAACATAGGAGCAACTTGATATAGGAGGTTTGCTTGCCTTACTGTTGAACTCTTTCTTCTTCTTCCTCTGAACTAACCTCAAAAGTATCCGACACATCGATGTCTAATAGGAAAAACCACAAAACACAATAAACACTGAATAAATTCAAACGAAGATAAAAATGAAATATTTTCTATATTCTGAAATAACATAATTTTAGAAAAATATAGAGATAAAAATTACATAATTTAGAGTTCTTATGCAAAAGTTATGGCCATTTGCATTTTGTTCAGTTTGAAAAATCCAGGAAAAAGAAAAATGGATTGACTGTTGAATGTGTGCCCCATTTGTTAGATTTTTTCATTTTTATGAAATTCCAAAAACTTTTGCTTACAAGTGGGTCCTACATGTAAGTCTTCACTTAACCTTACAAGTGGGGCGATTGTCATACACAGAGAGCTTCTTCTTCATTGGGTGTAGGGGAGGAGAGAGAAGCAGGGCAACAGCCATGGCTACCCTGGTGGAGCTCTGTCGGTGGCAAGGGAAGGGGGGGGTAGCGAGGACTAGCAAAATAGATTGCTTAGGTGACAACGATTCCAATGGTGGTGATGGCACGCTTAGTCGTGGCTCATGACGTGCTCACAGCAGCAACAAGCGATGGCCAGTACAGACAAACAATGGCGTGGCTCATCGGAGAAGAGAGAAAGGAAATGGAGGGGCGTGAGAGCATCTATGGGCCAGGGGAAACTCATTGGACTACTCAAAGGAGATGGCGGAAGGCCAGTGTGGACTGTCCATGGTGCACCGGCGTCGGCAATAGTGGATGCTTGTGGAGGGAGGAGCCTCGATGATGGGAGCTTCAAACCGGTCTTCGCAGGAGGTAGAGAAGTCCAAGAGGATGCTCTAGAAGCAAGGAATCAAAGGGGGAGGTGCTCGGTGAGGAGCTGTAGCGACAGCAAGGTTCGTTGGCCAGAGGGAGGAAGATGTCGCGTTCCTAGAGATTCGTTGCACGAAAGTCAAAATCAACATAGAGCTATTGTTTCTTGTTAGAATGATCTCAGGGCATTTGGCCCAACGGCCAAATGCCCCCCACTCCCCTTGACCGCGCCCTGATCGGGGGCGCCCAGCCCAATAGGCTGGTGGGCCCCTGTCGCCAGCGCCACATAAATAGAGGTGGGGGCCGGGGCGGCATAGACGACGAGGTTCACCGTGCCGCCACAAACCCCACCGACAAAACCCTAGATCCGATCTAAGAGGGGGGCGCTCCAGCGACGGGAAGCACCACCGCCAGATCGCCGCCGCCAGGGAGATCGCCGCCGCCCGGGACACGCCGCCGCCAAGGAGCCCCGCACCTCTTCCCCGACTGTCGCTGCCCGTGCACAGACTTCACCGAGCGTACCCGCAATGGCCAACCCCTCCTCCTCCACATCGGACGGTTAGTCCCCTCTCTCCCTCTCGATTTTACCTCAAGAACCCGAACCCGTAATGAAACCCCGCTAGATCTAACCTAGGAGATCCTAAAAGCTATCCTAACAATGGTATCAGAGCACCCTAGGCGTAGATCTAGACGGAAAAGAGAAAAGGAGAACGAAACCCCCTAACCCTAGAAAATGGCAAAAGAACAGAGAAGGGGAACGGGTCAAACCCTAACCCTAGATCTGAAAAGAACTCCCCTGGCCGTCGTCATCGCTGGCGTGCGGGAGATCGGCCGAGCCGTGGGCTCGCCGGCACTCCACGTGCGGCCACCGTCGACGCGCGGGACAGGGCGCCAACACGGAGCCGCTCGACGGCGGCGCGCTCCCTCTCAGGGGAGCGCGCACGCCGGCGAGAGGGCCCACGGTGGCGCCGTCTCCTCCTTCTCCGGCGGCGTGGATGAAATCGCCGCCGCCGCCGCCGCTTCACTCGCTCGGGTGAGACGGGAGAGAAAGGGAGAGAGAGAGAATGGTTAGGGTTAGGGTTTTCCGCCGCGCGAGCGCGGGTTTTGATCGGGCGAAAACGCCGCTCAGCCGTCGATGGCGATCGGACGGCTGAGATTCGCGCGGAGGCGAATTCGGCCCAGGCGAGCGAAAGGTTTCGCGGCCCAGGCCCAGGTTGCGCGCGAGCACGCGCGGCCGCGAGGAATGAGAGCCGTCGGATGCGAATCCGACGGTTGACGGATCGCGCGGAGGCGCCAAAGGCCGTGGCCGCGCGGGATTGAAGCCGATGGATTCGCATCCAACGGCTAAGACCGCTGCGGCGCGGGGGAGCGAGCGGCGGCGCGTGAGGCCGGCTGGGCCGGGTGAGCAGGCCGCCGAGGCCGCGCGCGCGCGGTGGCCGGAGCAGGCCGCCGTGGGCCGGGCCGAACAGGCCGAAATGCCTGTTTGCACAGTGAAATCCCGAAAATTGAATTTAATTTTTTTTCAGAAGTATTTTTTTGATGAATTTCAATGAAATTTGATTCAAATCTCTGTAAAATTTTGCACCAACGTGTTAATTTTTCAGAGATTAAATGTGTACAGTATAATGCTTCTGAATAATGAATTATTTTTAGAATAATTACAGTTTCCGCTGCAAAAGTTAATGTTGATTAATTTTCATTATTAAATTCGAACCAACGGGAGAATTTAATTTTGGAAAAATAGATATAATTTCCAGAGATTTGTGATATTGTTATTTTCTGACCAATGTTGATAATAACAGTATTATAATTTTTTAATTGATGATTTTATGCATTATTTCTATTTCTGCCCAACGGTGATGTAGATTTAATGTATGATAAAATTGATTTAATTGTATGTCGTATTTTTGACCAACGTTGGAAATAAGGCATATAATTTTGCTGTTACGTTCTCACTTTATTTGAACTAAATTTTCAGGCGGATACAACTTGATGGGTTGTATCAGAGAGATCCCCACTCTCAAAGGAGATAATTATGGAGAGTGGAAGATAAGGATGGACTTAGCGTTTATCTTGGCTGAGGTGGACTGGGTCCTCACTACAGCACGTCCCACTGAGTCTATGGCACCGGTGAGGGATCAAAATGAGTAGGGGTGAAAACGGGTCGGGTTAATCCCGACCGATCCGGCACCGAATCCGATTGGTACCGAATCCGACTAGTACCGAATCCGGAGAAAAAAATATGGGTTAGGATATGGTAACAGCAATATCCGTCCGAATCCGAATATCCGTCCGAATCCGATACGTCTTCAAGTATGATTTCAGGTTAGTGCTACTATTTGACGTTTCATTTTCTTTTGTAATGGTAAAATAAAATCTTCCACATCAGCTATTAAATAGTAACATCAAGTCAGTGCGTCCTACTCCATTTACTGCACTGTATGCATTCCTTACAAACAAGTAGGGGTGCAAACGAATTGGGTTAATCCCGACCGATCCGACACCGAATCCGATTGGTACCGAATCCGATTGATACCGAATCCGGAGAAAAAATTTGGGTTAGGATATGGTAACAGCAATATCCGTCCGAATCCGATCCGTTTTCACCCCTAAAAATGAGGATGATACTGCTTGGCAGAAAAGACGGAGGGATCATGCTCCCTTACAGATGTCTTATGACCTTGAGCATAAGAAATGGACCACAGCCAACAAGAAATGTATGGCTGTGATAAAGAACACAATTGAGCCTGCTATTGTGGGCTCAATCGCAGAGTGTGACACTGTCACAGAGTACCTTGATAAAATAAAGAGTCAGTTCACTGGCTCTTCAAAGACTTATGCTACACAGCTGATTAAGCAGCTTGTGACAGAAAGGTACTCTGGTAATGGCTGTGGCATAAGAGAGCACATACTAAGGATGAGCAACTTGGCATCCAAGCTTAAACCAATGGATTTGGCTCTCAAGGATGAGTTCCTTATTCATTTGGTTTTTGCCTCCTTGTCGAAAGAGTTTGACACTTTTGTTGTCAACTACAATATGCAGCCCGAGAAATGGGACTTGGAAAAGTGCATAGCTATGTGTGTGCAAGAGGAGGAAAGAATTAAATCCTCACATGGTAGATCTATCAACTATGTGAAGGATAACAAGAAAAAGAACTTCAACAGTACCTCCTTCTCAAAAAACAAGGGAAAAGCCTCTGTCCATCAGCCTCAACAGAATAAATTTGCCGTAGACAAAGATCAGTGTCTTCACTGCAAGAAGACAGGACACTACAAGAAGAACTGTCCTGATTACTTAAAGATGATAATGGCAAAGAAAGGTGAGAACATTATTACCTTTATAAATGAATGCCTGTATGTGCAATATTCGAAATCCACTTGGTGGATTGACTCAGGAGCAACTGTTCATGTTGCTAATTCCTTACAGGGATTCCGTTCGACGAGGACTACGCAAAGAAACGGAAGATGCATTAAAGTTGCAAATGGAGTCCAAGCTGAAGTTAAAGCCGTTGGCGATCTTTCATTAGAGTTAGCTAATGGCTCCAATCTTTTACTTAGAGATGTCCTTTTTGTTCCCTCTTTACAGAGGAATTTGATTAGTGTTTCAAATTTAGACAAAGATGGTTATGATTGTAATTTTGGAAATGGCAAGTGTGAAATAATGTTTAATAAAGAATGTGTTGGTCTTGCCATCTTACAGAATGAGCTTTATTTGTTATTATTATGTGATGATGTGAATGTCGTATGCGATAATGGGAACGTCGCGTGCGAGAAAGTGATTGAATCCTCGTCTACGAATGTAAACAGAAAACGAAAGAGAACTCTAGATGAGTCGTCGAAATTATGGCACTGTCGTTTAGGCCATATTTCGAGGGGGAGAATAGAAAGACTAGTTAAGAATGATATTCTTCCTCCATTAGAGTTCTCAGACTTAGAACAATGCAGAGAATGCATTAAAGGAAAATATGTAAAGAAAATTAAAAAAGACGCTAAAAGAAGCACATGAGTTCTACAAATTATTCACACAGACATTTGTGGTCCTTTTCCTGTGAAAAGTGTGGATGGTTATGACTCGTTCATAACATTCACAGATGATTACTCCCGTTTTGGATATATTTATCCAATCAAAGAAAGAAATGAAGTCTTGGATAAATTCAAGATATTTAAGGCTGAAATTGAAAACCAACATGATTTAAAGATTAAGATAGTCCGATCTGATCGTGGGGGGGAGTACTACGGTCGACATACCCCATATGGACAAGTTCCTGGACCTTTTGCAAGGTTTTTACAGGAAAATAGAATAGTGGCCCAGTATTCTACACCGGGCGAACCTCAGCAAAATGGAGTAGCTAAAAGACGCAACCGTACCCTGATGGATATGGTGCGAAGCATGATGAGCTACTCCACACTGCCATTGAGTTTATGGATGGAGGCGTTGAAAACCACCATTCATATTCTCAACAGAGTGCCTAGTAAGTCGGTGCCCAAAACACCGTACGAGATGTGGACAGGAAGAGTTCCCTCACTAAACCACTTACGTGTGTGGGGGAGTCCTGCTGAGGTTAAAGTATTTAACCCAAACCTTGGGAATCTTGATCCCAAAACAGTAAGTTACCATTTCATTGGCTACCCTAAAAAGTCAAAAGGGTTTCGTTTCTACTGTCCAGATAGATATACAAAGTTTGTAGAAACGAGACACGCTGTCTTCTTAGAGGATGAAATGATGAGAGGAAGTATGGTGGCTCGTGAGATTGATCTTGAAGAGAAGCGGGTGTATGCGCCCACTCCGATGATTCAAGAGCCATTCTTCACACTACCTGCTGTCGCTGCACCGACGGTGCAAGACACTGTGGTGCCAGCACCTGTTATTGTTCCTCCTGTGGCAACAATGAATGATAATGAGGAACCTGTTCTTCAGGATCCTATAGAACCTATTGCCACAGATGAGGGGGAGGAACAGCAGCCTCAAACAGAAGATGTACCAAATGAGGAGGCCCCGAGGAGGTCTCAAAGAGTAAGAAGATCAGCTATTTCTGATGATTATCAGATTTATCATACAGAGGAATTTCAAATGGAGGATAATCCCACCTCATTTGAAGAAACCATGAGAAGCGAAAATTCCTCAAAATGGCTTGAGGCCATGGAAGAGGAAATGAGGTCCATGAAGACTAATAAAGTCTGGGACTTGGAAATTATTCCTAAAGGAGCCAAAACAGTAGGTTGTAAATGGGTCTACAAGACAAAGCATGACTCCCAAGGGAATGTAGAAAGATACAAAGCGCGACTTGTGGCAAAAGACTTTACGCAAAGAGAAGGGATTGATTACAATGAGTCCTTTTCTCCAGTCTCATGTAAAGATTTCTTCAGAATCATAATGGCATTAGTAGCACATTATGATTTAGAGTTACATCAGATGGATGTAAAGACGACATTTCTTAATGGGGATTTGGAGGAAAATGTTTACATGGCACAACCAAAATGTTTTGTCATGGAAGGAAATGAAAGAATGGGATGCCGCCTAAAGAAATCGATTTATGGGTTAAAGCAAGCTTCAAGACAGTGGTACTTGAAGTTTGACAGTACAATAAGAAAATTTGGGTTTAAAGAAAATGTAGAGGACAACTGTGTTTATGCAAAGTTTAAAGATGGGAAGTTTATCTTCCTAATCCTGTATGTGGATGATATCCTACTAGCTAGTAGTGATGTTAGTCTGCTACTGGAGACAAAGAAGTTTTTGTCCTCAAACTTTGATATGAAAGATCTTGGTGAAGCTTCGTTCGTTCTAGGGATCGAAATTCACCGGGATAGAAACAAAGGGACATTGGGACTATCGCAAAAGGCATACATAGAAAAAGTCTTAAAGAAATTTGATATGCATAAATGTAGTCCTTCACCTGCACCTATAGTTAAGGGCGACAGATATGGAGATTTTCAATGCCCTAGGAACCAGTATGAGATCGATCAAATGGAAGCGGTTCCATATGCTTCAGCTATCGGAAGCTTACAGTATGCACACGCCCTGACTTAGCATTTGTTGCCGGGTTACTTGGCAGATTCCAGAGCAATCCTGGAATAGAACATTGGAAATTGATAAAGAAAGTCTTGCGTTATTTGCAAGGAACAAAAGGCCTCATGATGACATACAGAAGATCAGATTCACTCCATATAGTGGGGTATACAGATTCTGATTTTGCGGGAGATGATAGAAAGTCTACATCTGGATATGTATTCACTCTCGCTGGAGGAGCTATATCGTGGAAAAGCTCAAAGCAAACTGTCACTACATCGTCCACAATGTATGCCGAGTTTGTAGCATGTTATGAGGCTACGGGGCAGGTGAACTGGTTAAAGAAGTTCATACCCGGTTTAAAAGTGGTTGACGACATCAATAGACCACTTAAGTTGTACTGCGATAATGAACCCGCAGTAATGTATGCCCACAACAATAAGTCAAGTGGTGCTGCCAAACACATTGACATAAAGTATTATGTTGTGAAAGATAAAGTTCGGGATCAAATTATAAGTCTTGAGCATATAAGTACCGCAAAGATGTTAGCGGATCCGCTTACTAAAGGCTTACCACCCAACGTGTTCAGAGAACATATAGCCGGCATGGGTTTAAGGGAAAGCCTATGATTCCTGGACTAAAAGATGGCCCAAAAGATTAAAGTAACTATTTCAGAACAGAGAGGTGTATTGTAGCTGTTGAATCTATCGGCGATTGACTGTGACGATGAGACATGTTCTATGCACTAATCTGTGATGGAATGTGTAAAGGCAAAAGTAATTAAAGATAAAGTATAGATTGAGACCAAGGGGGAGAATGTTAGAATGATCTCAGGGCATTTGGCCCAACGGCCAAATGCCCCCCTCTCCCCTTGACCGCACCCTGATCGGGGGCGCCCAGCCCAATAGGCTGGTGGGCCCCTGTCGCCAGCGCCACATAAATAGAGGTGGGGGCCGGGACGGCACAGACGACGAGGTTCACCGTGCCGCCACAAACCCCACCGACAAAACCCTAGATCTGATCTAAGAGGGGGGCGCTCCAGCGACGGGAAGCACCACCGCCAGATCGCCGCCGCCCGGGACACGCCGCCGCCAAGGAGCCCCGCACCTCTTCCCCGACCGTCGCTGCCCGTGCGCAGACTTCACCGAGCGTACCCGCAATGGCCAACCCCTCCTCCTCCACATCGGACGGTTAGTCCCCTCTCTCCCTCTCGGTTTTACCTCAAGAACCCGAACCCGTAATGAAACCCCACTAGATCTAACCTAGGAGATCCTAAAAGCTATCCTAACATTTCTTAGTGCGAATAACACATTGTAATGCGAACGTCTTGGCTGAATACTCATTGACGGAGTGGGAATGGTGATGTCGTCGCAGCAGCTATGGTGGGCGCGCTCGCCAACATCAAGAAAGACATCCGCATTTTGGCTAATTTAGTAGAGCTCAAGAGCTCAAACTTGAGCAGAAAGGGGAGGAGAGAATGGCGAGGAAAGTTACAGGATTGGAAGTTTAAATAGGGCGAGGAAATAATAGGGAACGAGAAGGAAAAACCATGGGCGTGTCAATAGTTATGTAGGCAGTAGCGGTGGCCCTTGCCGGCATGGATGCGCTAGGACGAAGTGATGACGGCTTGGGCGATAGAGGGGCTGAAAAACTTGGGCAGGGTTTTCAAGGAGGTCAGAGGCTCGGCTTTTGCAAGTGGCATTGTTCTTGTCGATCACTGCCGAGCTACATCCATGGAGGCATCCTAAGGTGGAAGAAGGCACTTGCAGGTGGGCCCCATGTGGCAATGAGAGAGGTGAGGGAGATGAGGTGGCTGAGAGGTTTGAGGAATTTTTAGACATAGCAAACAACTTCTAAAAATTATGATTTTTTTGTGAAGACTCCTGACATAGTGCAGATTCTTTTGTAGTTTTTGCAGAATTTTCGCTGCTTTAAAGTTTTTTCTCAAAAATTCTTTGAAGGTCACTGTTTTATTAAAAAAGGACTATTTGAATATGAAAATTATCTACCTACACTAAGAGTTTGGGGAATTTTCAAGTATAGAAAAAGAGTTCAAAAAATCATAAAAATATTTGGGGTGGTTCCTAGATTAGTCTAGTTTTTAATAAAATTTAAGCCCACCATTTACCTGTTGCAGTTTTTCTTGAAAATTAATTGGTTCCTGCAGCTTTTAGGTAGGATTTGTAATTGTTCAAGAAATGCAACAAAGGTTCAAAATCAAGCCAAAATATTTTTCATTCACTTGCAATAGAGAACTCAAATAAATAGTTGGAAACTCTGAGACATTTTATTAAAGTTGTAAATTTAATTTTTTCTACTGAAAATTGCAAAACAAATTTGAAATTCTTGAATAGAGTTTTGAGCCCAGATAAAAATACTAAAGTAGTTCCCAAAAATCCTACAGTTTCTTGTAGACACTTTTTTAAATATTTAGAATTTAATTAAATTATTTCCAAGCTTTGCTTAACTTTTTAATAATTGTTTTAGAAAAATCTATTTCTAGCTGCTAGAAATTAGAGGAACCTTTTAATAAATTCTCAAAATTTTGAAAATCCACCAAAATATAGAAAATCATGATTTGAGCACATTTGAATGTGTAATCTAGATTTTGGGATGTTACATAAATCACTTTAATTTTTTACAATAATTGGTATAAATTGAGATAACAAAATTAAGTTCAAAATTTTAATTCAAAATTTTGGTGTATCAAAATTCTTGGAATTTAAAAGTTTTAGTTTCTAATTATATATATATATTGCATACTATATCTTGCTTTTATTTTTAAAAATTATTTATACCTGAATAACACAATTTTCTAAAATTTTTATGCCAAGTAAAGAAATATATGCTAATTATTAGATTATATAGTTATTTATTCTAGAAAAAACTTGTAATTATTTTTGAAAAGGACGTTATAACCAAAAAAACGCTCGCAAAAGAAAAGTCTCGAGTACACTTATTATCGAATATGACATCTCACAACAGGGCACGGCAGGACCTTGGCAATCCACGACAGGCCAGCTGGACCCTTAAATCATGAAACAAGATGATAAAAAGTAAAAAAAAAACCATATGACATAGAAAAAGAAATGGAGGGAGTATTACGTAACGTGGGATTAGCTGGTGCATACTTCTTATCAACGCGAAAAAGTATTTGTTAGCTGAAGGTCCCAGTGCCATTGTTTTGCTATTACCTAGAGAACGAACAGGAGAGGGAAGCCACGAAGGAGGTGACTCAAGGTCATTTTCTTTATGATTATTTTCAGCATGTGGCCATGTGGGAGAAGAACAGATATTAAGAGTGAGTTCATCCTGGTTACGGCTAATAACTTTTGACCTTAGCATAAATATTTGTACAAATAAATCGAATACCGATAAGCCGCTTCGAAAAAACTATTATGATAAACCGATTCGAACTAAGGCTCCGCTTTTTCGGCTTGAGTTTATGATTTATTTTTTACTATTCATAAATTTCGTCTTTTTCTGAACTTTTGGCCTTTTTTGAGCTTTTTTGCTGGTTCTTTTTCCCTGTATTCGTTTGCGTTGTCCGTGATGAGCTAACATATTTTTTATATTTTTATATTTTTTAAAAAAATTTAATTACGCCAAATAAGCCATCTTCAGCTACAGTGTATTTTCAATCAGTTACAGTGCAATTTCAGCCATAAGCCACTATTTTTCAGCCCAACCGAACGGGGCTTAAGAAACCCTTGAATTCTGCAAGGATCACACGTTCTCTACTCCAATGCAATGCTCATATGAATCTTCATCCATGACACGTTCACCAGAGGTCAATTCTTCCAGCCTTAACAGATATAAGGCTTAATTAAGGTCCGCTCCTATAGATTTCTTCCCCATATATAACAAAATACTGTACCACACAAATTAAGTTCACATTATTTCGACAAGTTCTTCGTAAATGATACGCATCCACTAGATAATATAATATAGTTTTAGGCAAATACAATAAGAATGTTTGCATAGTATTATATGAGCGCAGAAGATCGATGACACAACGGAAATTTTCAGGAATTGTTACGAAGAAATTAATGCCGATGAATAGTACATCACCCGCTTATTTAAGTCAATTCATCATCTACCTTCATCACCTCTCTGATTCCTCCTCTTCAAGTCATTTACGTTGTACTTTTGTTGAAATTGCCGCCAAAATGAAGACAGGTATCAAAATATTATAGAAGTTGCAGACCTTAGGGCACTCCCAATGCAGAAACTATGAGATAGTTTCTATACTTACCAAGTAATGTAGACACTACTCATAGAAACTATACTCCCAATGGATAGTTTCTACAAATAAAATTTTCATCCAATCATCTATCTTCTTTCTCCTATCATCTACCTATCACAGCTCTTTCTATCTTGGTTCTCGTGTAGACATAGTTTCTTGTATAGAAACCATTTCCTTATCTCTCCTCCTTAACTCCAATGACACATCAGCATTTTGCCTACTTAGCACCTTATTTAATGCCATAGAAACCACCTTAGTTTCTGTATTGTGAGTGCCCTTAGCGCTGCCCGATTCCCAATTCTAGTACGTAAGGCTCTTGCTATAATTATGGTATCAAAAATTTCTACATGCCCGAAGTAGAGCGTCATAGCACACACCATCACACAAATTGTAATGGCAGTGATGTGAGCAACTGGAGCCAGCACCGTATACACACCCAATGCAAAGGCAGCAGCCATGCTTGTGACTGAACAGCCCACTAAAAATAGAGATGATTGGAAGTGCCAGCTGCGGACTGGCAACTCAACCATAGCCATTCCGGAGTACATGAGACTCATGGTAGATAAAGCGGAGAAAATGAATGCAAGCGTGTTGGCCACCATAAATGCATTAAAAGTGAACCTCCCGGTAAGTGTCGGTGTGCCCCCATTAATGTGGTCGTCGGCTTTGTAACCTCCAGGCAAGGCAAAAGTTGCACCAAATGTGACCGTCGCAATTAACACTGAACCAATGGCCAAAGTTTGTGTTGAATCTTTCAATTTATCAGACTCTTTGGGTTCATCAAATATTTGATTCCTGTACTGTTGGATAAAGTGATCTTTTCGATAATTTCCATACCAACTGTGAGCGTAAGTTAATGAACTATGTATCAGTACCCTTCGGTTCTGCAAAAACAAACAGGAAGAACAAGCAATGTAAATCCCTACTAGTTTCTTCACCATAAGGGAGCAGTGTCGGAAATACAAATAGTACAACATATATTACCCTCGCATAAAAGAACCCTCGAGGAATCATACTGTGTGACAGATGGCGAGCAGTTTGCCCATTGTAATTTGGTATATTTAAACCAGCTTGCGAGTTACCTAGCAGAGAACAAAAGATCCGCAGATTCCCCGCCTGGACAGCTAGGTGAATTGCAGTGTTCCCATCGAAGTCCTGCATATTCAAGATAGGCGCAAACCTTGGTTGTTGGCAAGCATATGCAACTATGTTATTCCTTTCCTTCTCAACAGCGACATGAAGGAAGGTCCTTCCCCGAAGATCGCATAAATTTGCGCAATCAGGGCACTTGTCAAGCAAACTAATGACTGTCTTGAGCCAACCTTGCGATGCAGCAGTGTGTATGGGGAATGAACCAGTTATGTCTGGCTGATATGCCGATGATGGATTAGCTTCCAGTAGTAGAATAGTAACAATAGTTCCTTCTCTCCCCCAGGAAACAGAAAAGTGAAGAGGGGTGCTTCCATATTTGTCGCTCTGTTTTGTGAGATCCTTGTTCCATTCTAACAACAATTTTGTCATACCTGTAATAGGGCCCTTTATGTCAAATCAAAAAGAGAAAAATACACTCGCTTCAACAAACTAAATTGAAAAGGCAAAGAAGCTTGCTAGATTCCAAGCAAAAAAGAAACAGCTTGCGAGATGATTAAAATATTCCAGTTATGTACATTTTTCGGTGTCAATTCCTCACGCGTAGATGTAACCCCAAACTGTACCGATGAGATTAGATTTATCTGCTGGCACAAGAAGCAGGTACGAGCCAAACCAATGCGCACTCAACTTAATGAAAAAGTAACTATATCCACTAGTCATCAATCGGTGCACCTTGCAGGGCTAAAATATTTTAAATAAGTGTATATTTTCTTTTGTAAAATATAATAGGCATTACGTGTAAGTGGATTTTTTTTAATTCCAAGAAGCTATATAGAACTTCGAAATTTTTCATACTCTTTTTTTGCTGACAATTAAATTTGTATAACCTTCCTCGTTGCTTGAATGTTGGCGATGCATGTGATTAGAACTCCTTAACCTCAGCCATATATATATGTCCTAGACGGAACATATGCATTGGTTTGAAGGGTTGGCCGAATATGGGCCTGTTTGGATCCACCCAGATTTTAAGAATCTGGTTTTTAGAAACTGGGTGGGATCCAAACAGACCAGTTTTTGGGGTAGTTTTTAAAATCTACCTACCCAGATTCTTAAAAACCAAGAAGCTGTTGATACCCAGCTTTTGCCAGTTTTTTTTGCACAAATACCCATTTACCCTCATTAAAGACCACGCATGGCTGTTTAATGTGCTGTTCAAGAGCAATAAATGTAAGGGTATAATAGTCTATTAGCACCAATCATAAATGAAATCAGCTTTTAAAAACTAGAGGATCCAAACACCCCACCAGTTTTTTGCTTAGAAACCAGCTTTTAAAACTAGAAGTAATAGCTGGTTTTTAAGAATCTGAAACTGATCCAAACAGGGCCATAACACATAAGATTTTTTTCCTTTTTTCTATTAATGTGAGGCTTTTCACATTAATTTTTTTATGATTAATGTAGTAATTTATAGCCACCTTACTCCTCCTAGGAGTAAGGTGGAGACTTCTAGAGGAGCCTTCAATTCCAGTATTTGTGCATGGCTTTTGTAATTTGAATTGGACATGGTCAATTATTACCTTATTGCCGGACATGCCTCCAATTCCGATCTGTTAAACTTTTTCTTTGAATTGTACAATATAAGCTGTAAGATATATCACTTAGAGAAATTGGATGAACATGCATGATATTTTCCTTTTCCCCAGTACGTGTTATCTTTTCGGTTTTCATGTTTATATTAGTACAAACATGCACTTGAATCCGGCCCTATCTCCATACGTTTTATCTTTTTGGTAGCATGGTTCGGAAGAATTGATGGTCTCTTGGGCACGAGTTCTTTCTTAATCAACTCCGATTCTATGGAAGACGCCCGCACGTTTGACCTCTAGGCAGCTTGGACGGCGAACCAAGGCATCATGGCTCACACATTCACTGATTGTTCTCTGAATGCCTCTTCTTCAGGGCCACATGCTGCCTCATCGTAGTCCACTCGCTACAAGGAAAGGGCTAACCTTTAGGTGCTGCTGCACCTAGACTTCATTGAAAATTACTCCGCAGCCCCACCAAGGCAGACCTCGGTGCAGCCGACTACGTGCCGTTCAAGCTCCCAAAGGATGGGCTCTCCTGGCGCCTCTGGGTCACACTACTAAAAAAAATCTAATATTAGACGCTATATCACAAGCAGTTCCCTAAAACTATAAGTATTAAATACAATCATATATAACTTTAGTTTAAAAACCGTCTATGCTGCTGCCAGCGATAAAAACCGTCTGTGAAGAGATAATATCACAGACGGTTCATAGTGAAAATTGTCTGTAAAGTATCACAGACGGTTATTAATAAGGACTCTCTGTGATATTGCCAAATATTACAGACGGTTTTTCTTTTGAATCGTCTGTAATACTTACAGATGGTTTGTACTACAAACCATCTGTCATAATTAAGTTATCATAGATGGTTTGTATAAAAAATCGTCTGTAATATTTCCACTATATTAATTGTGCAGACCAATCGACCCTCTATCTTAAAGTCCAGATCTACGCTGCTGCTTTTGAGTTAGAGGAGGGGCTTTGAGGTCATTTGGTGAAAGGAGACTATCTGGCAAGAGTAATTGTAGATCTACTAAGTTCTTGACTACCTATGGTTAGTAATTTGTTCCTAATTACATTATAATTTAGATCTAGCTTTTGGTGAAAGGAGAATTGAAGATGGTTTAGATCTAGCTATCTTGATGTAGAGAGAAGATTACTTTACATCTAGTATGGTTTAGGGTTTAGTCAATTTATAGTATATCTCTACTTAATTCAATTTAATTAATTATTATTGCTACATATAGTTACTTTACATCGTATATATCTAGCATACTAATTAATTAATTTAGTATTTAATACTGAATTGTTATATGCGTAATGTAGGACTGAAACTAGATATACACTAGGAATTGTGTGAGTGAAGAGTATATTAATAGTGTGTCTGTTTTTACAAGAGCTACCGAGGAGAATATGTTGAATGGGGAAATATATGTACTATATCTATACATTAACTGCGAGAATCTAAAAATGTTAAGAACCGAACACGGACTGAACCTCACTTATATTCAAACCAGCTTGCGTGTTACCTAACAGAGAACAAAAGATCCGCAGATTCCCCGCCTGGACAGCTAGGTGAATTGCAGTGTTCCCATCAAAGTCCTGCATATTCAAGATAGGCGCAAACCTTGGTTGTTGGCAAGCATATGCAACTATGTTATTCCTTTCGTTCTCAACAGCGACATGAAGGAAGGTCCTTCCCCGAAGATCGCATAAATTTGCGCAATCAGGGCACTTTTCAAGCAAACTAATGACTGCCTTGAGCCGACCTTGCGATGCAGCAGTGTGTATGGGGAATGAACCAGTTATGTCTGGCTGATATGCTGAAGATGGATTAGCTTCCAGTAGTAGTGAAATGGTTTGCGTTCTCCCCCAAGAAACAGAAAAGTGAAGAGGGGTACTTCCATTTTTGTCTCTTTGTTTTGTGAGGTCCTCGTTCCATGCTAACAACAATTTTGTCATATCTGTAATAGGGCCCAAATCAAAAGGAGGGAAATACACTCGCTTCAACAAACTAAATTAAAATTGACCCGAAAAGGCAAAGCTTGCTAGATTCCTCGCAAAAAAAAAAAAAGCAGCTTGCGAGATGATTAAAATATTGCAGTTATGTGCAGTTTTGAGTGTCAATTCCTCACGTGTCGATGTAACCCAAACTGTACCAGTGAGATTGCATAAAGGGAAATGAAATTTGGTAGATTTATCTGCTGGCACAAGGTGTAGGTACAAGCCAAACCAATGAGCACGCAACTTAAGAATCAAAGCCACTTTTGGCACATTTTTATATTGCATTTACAAAAATAACCGTATGCGCAGCGTATTGACAAAAATGTTATTTATGCCATCCGGTGGGCGGGCGACAGCGCGGAGCAGACGACGCGTGGCACCTCTCTCCCCGTGAGCAGACGACAGGCGCCTGCTGCCCGCCTACGGGACGATAGGTGATTAAGCCGGCTAATTAGCCGACTTAATTACCTGTCTAATTCGTAATTTATATTTTTTTTAAAATTTGTAAATATAGCAAATGAGCTCAACAAATTATGAAATTTTTTGTGAAGCTTTTTGAGGTATTGTGGTATGTTGTGTAATTGTTTTGTAATTTTTTGATGCCATTTTCTATCTCTAAAAATTCTTGGAACAATACATAATTAACTAAGCGATTAAACAGTTATGTGCCGCTCTAAGAATTTGTAGAGGTAGTAAATGGTCATGAAAAATTATAAAATTTCTTGTGGAGCTTCCCTATAAAGTGTGCTATATTATATAATTTTTATGTAATTTTTTGCACCACTTTGCTAACTCTAAAAATTATTTAAGCAACACGTAATTAAATCAGATGATTAAGCACTAACAGAGCGGGGCCTAATTACCTGCCATCTAGCTAACAGACAGCAGGCCTGGTGCCGCTCACTGGTTAGATGGCAGGTCATTAGGCCCAGCTCTATTGGTGTTTAATCATCCAATTTAATTACGCGCCACTCAAACAATTTTTATAGATAGTAAGGTAGTGTATAAAATTATGTAAAAATTATATAACGTAGAACACTATATACGAAAGCTTCACAAAAAGTTTTGTAATTTTTTAGTATCATTTGAAACCTCTAAAAATTCTTAGAGTGATACATAACAGCTTAATCGCCTGGTTAATTATGCTCATTCGAAGAATTTTTAGAGATAGCAAATAACCTGACAAAATTGCAAAACAAATTATACAACATACCACAATGCCTCAATAAGTTCTACAAAAAGTTTTATAATTTTTTAGGCTCATTTGCTATATTTACAAATTTAAAAAATTATAAATTACGAATTAGGCAGAAATTAAGCCGTCCCGTGAGCGGGCGGCAGGCACCTGCCATCTGCTCACGGGGCGACAGGTGCCACACGTCGTCTGCCCTGCGCTGACGCCCGCCCACCGGACAGCAGAAACAATATTTTTGTCAATACGCTGCGTATACGGCTATTTTTTGTAAATATGATGCGAAAACATGCCAAAAGTGACTTTAACTCTGCAACTTAATGAAAAAGTGGAAACCTTATATACACCAGTTATTAATCCATGCACCTGTACAGGCTAGCATATTTTAAAAAAGTGTATATTTTCTTTTGTAAAATATAATGAGCATTACATGTTAGTGGATTGTTTTTAATTCCAAGAAGCTATAGAACTTTGAAATTTTCATACTCTTTTTTGGCTGGCAATGAAATTTGTATAACCTTCCTCGTTCCTTGAATGTTGTACGATGCATGTGATTAGAACTCCTTAACCTCAGCCATATATATATATATATATATATATATATATATATATATATATATATATATATATATATATATATATATATATATATATATATATATATATATATATATATATATATATATATATATATATATATATATATATATATATATATATATATATATAGGAATGGAAACGGAACAAATACGATCGAATAGTCTCAAATACAAATACGAATTCAAATGTTCTCAAATATGGATACGAACATTCTTGAATACAAATACGGATATTTTTTAATATGGAGTTTGCTTACCACATTCGCGTTTTCTAGGATACGAATATCGGATAAAATGGATTCTTAGCAATTTTGCCATTTTTCACCGGTTTTTGACAGGTTACCAGTTTGAAACAACCTAAATTCAAATTTTGAATCACAAAATTTGTGAGTGTTTTTCATGAGTTCCAAAAACAGATCGAATACGAATCAAATAGTCTCTAATACGAATATAGATATCAATATTCTCAAATATGAATGCGAACACGAATATTCTTGAATACGAATACGAATATTTTCGAATATGGATTTTACTTACCACATTTGTGTTTTCTCGGATACGAATATCGGATAAAACGAATTATCTGTTATCATTTTCTACCCCTATATGGTCCTAGCCGGAACATATGCATTGGTTTGAAGGGTTGGCCGAATATAGTGATAAGATTTTCCCCCCCTTTTTTCGATTAATGTGAGACTTTTTGCATTAATTTTTTTTACGATTCATATAGTAATCTATAGCTTTTTCTCCTCCTAGGAGTAAGGTGGAGACTTCTAGAGGAGCCTTCAATTCCAGTATTTGTGCATGGCTTTTGTAATTTGAATAGGACATGGTCAATTATTAGCTTATTGCCGGACATGCCTCCAATTCCGATCAGTTAAACTCTTTCTTTGAATTGTACAATATAAGCTGTAGAATATATCACTTAGAAAAATTGGATGAACGTGCATGATATTTTTCCTTTTCCCCAATACGTGCTATCCTTTTGGTTTTCATGTTTTATATTAGTAGAAACCTGCATGTCTGTCTGGGACAATTTTTTTTTGAACGGGCAGAAAAATTGCCTTATATTAAAAGTAGAGAGGAAAATTATATACAGAAAAAGGGAGTTGAGAGTGCCTGGCCAAAGACAGGCCGCACCCTAGGGATAGAAATTAAGGTGTTACAGAGGTAGGTGCTAGCTCCGTTAGCCTCTTCGCCCCTGTTAGAATCGACGTTTGAATCTCCTTAATTTTGGCGATCAAGGATGTGGGAGAGGACTCTACTAAATGGAAAATGCATGAGTTCCGTTCTTTTCAGATTTCCTTGATGAGAATCATTAGCGTGGCTAGTGATTTCCATGGCACACCTGGCTTTAGGATAACGGACTCCCACCAATGCCAGATGCAAACGGACGTGTGCCAAGACACAGGGTGTATGGAGTCAGAAGCAATCCAGTGGGCGATGAGGGTCCAAATTGTTGTCGTGTAGCGGCATTCAGTGAAGAGGTGGATCTATAGACGGAACAAACCGATTGGTTTGGCCACCCTCTCAAGGATAGGCGATCTGCAGTCCATAGCCTATTTTGTAGAGCCAGCTATGCAAAGATTTTATATTTTTGTGGGGCCCATGCCTTCTAGACTAGTGGGTTCATGGAGGTGTTTATAGCGCTGAAAAACTGCGCTTTGTATGTTGAGGCCGCGGTGTAGCTTCCATGTGAAGTCAACTTCCATGCTGAATTTTAGTTGGCTGACTGAGAGAGAAAAAATTCAGTTGGCTGTGCTATAACAAAACCGAATTTTTACCAGTCAATTGTTGATAAACATGCCCACAAATAGACAAGCAAACTAATGTATCGATAAACATGCCCACAAAATAGACAAACAAAACAAATGTATGGTAGTACAGTAGTTACCTTTGTTCCGAATAGCAGCGGCATGTAACGCATTTTGTCCGTCTGGTCCAGAGTATGATAGTTGGTTGTCTTTCTCGTACAATTTCTCTGCAGTGTGGTACTTCCCTAGCAGGATGGCTAGGTACAATGGTGAAGTGCCTAGACTTGGGACACGGGCCAATTCTGAATCCTCTGTCAATAGCAAGATGGCTATATCCTCATTGCCACTACGGATTGCCTCATGCAACACTGTCTCCCCACGCTTGTTCTGCTTTCTAAGTAATGTCTTCAACTTCTCACTGCCATCTGCCTCACATTTCGCCAAATCTACAAGATAAGACACCATTCCATAATTCCCGGTCCGAGCAGCACAGTGCAGCGGCGTGTCGCCCATCTCGTTGGTCGCATCCAAGAGGTGTTTGGCTTTGTTGTAGATCACATACACGCTATCTAGGAAGTTATCCCCCGAGGATCCTGCCACAAGAAGCACGATATTTTTTGGGACCAATTCATGTTGACTGACTATTGTGTGCGCTATATGTGTAAGCAGTCTATGCGTACCAGATTTTGCTACGACATGGAGGGCGGTGTCTCCCACAGGTGTCGTTCCACCCAGGATCGACTCTGAAGGGGGTACAGCAGGTTGATCAACACCTTGCTGTACTGCTTCAGAAGGAGTTTGCTGCATGTCTGAGCTCCAGTCGGTGTTGTTGCCTAGCTGATCAGTACCAGCATCAGTCGTAGAAGCTTGCTGCAGGGTCAAGATTCCGTCGGTAGCATTGCCAGCTGGCTGATCAGTGACTTCCTGGGAAGCCAAGCTTCCATTGGAGGCGTCGTTAGGCTGATCCGGGCCTTCTTCGACTGCATCAGTAGAAGTTGGCTGCACAGCCAAGCTTCCATTCGGGACATCGTTCACGTCGAAGGCGTCTCCGTCGGGCACGTCAACGACGACCTGTGGTGCCACCGTCGCTGGGCGCACCGGTGTATCTCCCCAGGTCAGAAGAATCTTTAGCGCCTCGCAATCCCCACTGCTCGAAGCCATTAGCAGCGAGGGTTCCATGATGCACGGGGATAGGGAAGATATCGCGACCTCACCCACTGGGGTGATGGGGTTCTGTAGTAGCTCGGTGTTCATCGGCTGCTATAGGAAACCTCCGTTGTCGCGCTGTAATAATTTTTCTCGAGCAAGAGGTTCAAGATGGAAATGTTTGATTCTCCATGTATATAAAAATCTATTCGAGTCTCCAGAAACCAACCTACTACGTTAAATGCTACTAGTAAAATGTCCTTGTGTTCCAACGCACGCTTTCGGGATGACGTTGTTGGGACTCGGAACACGGTCGAGGGCCGCTGCTTGGTGGTGCGTTGGTCGGTCAACCGGGCGAGTCCACGCGACGTGACCTCATTTTATCGAGTAAATAAACTACTCAATAATTAAGTTTTCTAAGTTATCTAGTGGAAAGTTGAAAAAGTTTCGAAAGTAAAGAAGTCTGGTTGGAAGTTTTCTATCTATAATTAAAAACTACAAAACTAAAAAATCGCCTAGAGATAAATTAATTCATTATTATTGGCATTTGGCACGAACCAATGGCACAATTACGCCCAGAGCAACAACAATAGTGAACTTAGTTTGCTGAAAGAGAACATGACAAAAAAAATACTTGGGTGTGAACACCCGTGACCCGGCGGTCACGGGGACCACACGCGGTGGGTTCGAAGAAAAGGAGTTTGCACAGAAGGGAAGCGCGTTTGTGGTTTTTAATTCCATAAGTTCAAAACTCTGTATTATTTAATTTGAGTATCCGATTTGTGATCCATTTGAATCATCGTATTTGTTACAACGATATCTTTAAAACAAGATCAAACTTCAATATATTTTGACAACCAAACAACTTTCAACTGGACACATTTTAACTAGACAATTAACTTTCAACTACACAAATTTCATCTAGACAGCTTTCAACTGTAGAACTTTTAACTGGACATATTTTAACTAAACAACTTTCTTTTCTTTAAGCTTTGCGAGATAACATTCAACTACACAATTTTCAACTAAAAAAATTCGGCACCTTTGAACTTAAAAAATAGTCTATTAAAAGAAACAGTGGTTGAAGCTTTGGGTCAAGATTCCATCGGTAGCATTGCCAGCTGGTTGATGCGTGACTTCCTGGGAAGCCAACCTTCCAAGGGAGGCGTCGTTAGCCTGATGTCTCCGTCGCCCGTCGGGCACGTCAACGACGACCTGTAGCTCCTCGCAATCCCCACTGCTCGAAGCCATTAGCAGCGACGGTTGAATGACCGACGGGACGGGGATAGGGATCGGAAGACCGTTATACACACATATACACACACACAAATATATATATATATATATAAATAAATATATATATATATATATATATATATATATATATATACACACACACACACTACTACAGAAAAGGTCATCACAGACGGTTTTGTGAACCGTCTGTATTTATAGGTCAGTTATAATCGAAGGTCATCACAGACGGTTTTCGAACCGTCTGTGATTGTTTGCTATCACAGACGGTTTTTGAGTAAAAACCGTCTGTGATAGGTTATAATCACAGACGGTTTTTAATTACAAACCGTTTGTGATACTGATCATCACAGACGATTTATGAGTAAAAACCGTCTGTGATAGCTGATAATCACAGACGGTTTGATGCGGATACACACATGCTTATCACTTTTCAGTCAAATACATTATTTCACTGGAAAGAAATATTGAGCCGCACTAAATATTGTCAGGTGAATTTATTTCTTAATGAATTTCCTTCAATTCGTGGGAACGATATATTACCTTATGCCAAATTCTTGTTTATTATTAGGTTTGAATATTATGATGATTCCGGGGCCAAAGCAATAGAAAAAGCCAAGCAGCCCATGCAGCTGATCAAGGAGGAAAGAAGCCCATGCAGTGGGAGAGCAAAAGGGGAGAAGCCCAAAGACTTAAACTACAAGTTTTGGATAAGATTTTCAAGCCAAATTCAGACATCCCACGTGCTCAACCCAATTCAAACTCGGATTCAACTCAGGATTCAATTCAGATTTTGTTCGGGACAGCCTGACAGGCAGTTACTAAAACGGCCATAACTTTCACAAACGGAGTCCGATTCAGGTGTTCTTGTACTCGTTGGAAAGATAATTTCAAAGGATACACAATGGATCTAGTCCCACCTTCAAATTCTTCACGGATAAAAAGTTATGACCGAAACTATATGACAGGTGAAAATTATAGTTTCCTTTTTGTGAGAGTTTGTATCTAAAACCATATAGGGTTGAGTTGTACTTGGTTTGTGGACCATATGGACGTTTCAAGGGCTATATAAGCCTTGTATTGGCAGCCTTTAAGGCTCAGATCACGTTTGATAATAAAATAGTCTTGTTCCTTTTGATGGGCGACCCGACTTGAGAGAATTGGGAGTTTGCTGAAATCAAGATCGTTCAACCTTTCCGTTGGGAATTGGGAGCGCGATGGAATTCTTCGGTGGTCGTGAAGTTCAACACGTGTGGTTGGGCGAATTATAGAGTGCTAACTCTTGCATTGGCAATGGGAGATCAGTACGGTTCATCAAATCCACGTGAGTATCTTGATCCTACGTCGAGAAGATCGGGCGACCCCGTATCATCTTGGTATCAGAGCGCGATTTACTCGGTAGGATTATTTACCCTTAGTTTTAGATTTATTTACTTCTGTCCTATAGTCCATTAAAACCGAAAATTGCAACAAACAAAAAATCCAAACCCTAGTTTTTGCATATGTTAATTTTGTGAGTTTTGTTGGGTTTTGATGCATTAGAATTTTGTTTAGGTGCTGATCGTTCATGTTTATTTGCGTAGCTTAATCTTTGTGTCTAATCCAAAATTCAAAAAAAAATCTTGCTGATATTTTTTTCATCAATTGAGACTAGCTGTTGAATATTGCATCTAGGGCTGCTCTTGAGTATTTTACACTTTGCTAAATACTTATGACCTGCAAAAAAAAAGAAATCAAAGGAACAATTAAAGCTAGTTCGGCCTTTAAAAAAACAACAATAAAGAAAGAAAGTAAGAAAAAGAAAGCATTGGCCGAATTTGGGTGAGTTCTTAATCCATAAATTCAGATTGTGTAATTTAATTTCTTGAGCAATCTCGTGCCCTTACATTCATATCATTGCAATTGGCTAGCGTCTCTCCTAGTACTTGGTGCAAAACGAGCTATCTAATCTTTAATTTCAGATTGCCTCTAGTTAGCTCATTCCTTTGTTTGCATCGAGTCACATTGATCTTTGCGTGTGCGTTCATATACTTCACTTAAATCTTTTGGATCAGCACTTAGGCAAAGTATTCTAGCTTGGATTATTACTTAACTTTACAACATCAAGAATTTCAGATTGCTAGGATATACACTTCCATACCAAGCTCCACCATATAACCGTTGTTGTGCAAGTAGTGAACACTCTTGAATTCGCTTAATCATCACGCTGCTGTTGTCACTTCTACCAGGTGTAAGTTTTTATTGGCCTTAATTCACTTCGGAAGGGTAAGAACTTTACTTGGGAGAGAAAATAGTGAGGTTGAGTGATTTCCACATATATATATGTTGCATAACTAACCATGATAGGATATTCAACAATTCGTTCCTCTTGGTGTGAGCCAAATGAAAAGGAATTTTCAGTATTCCGTTCCTCTTGGTGTGATTCCAAACCCAACAATTTGTCTCTTCCGTTCTATGGAAGTGAAGATCCAGAGGAGTATCTTGAGTGGGAATGGCGATTGGAGAAAGAGTTTAGATTTCAGAAGCTTCCCAAAGACCAAGGAGTGATGCAAGCCACTAAACAGTTTACAAACTATGCTTATAGTTGGTGGCAACAGTTATCTGGAAAACGATTCATTAGATATTGGTCAGATTTGAAGGCATTCATGAGCAGCGAGTTTGTGCCATCATATTATGCGCGAGGATTGCTTCACCATCTGGAGAGTATCACACAAGGAAGTAACACTGTTCAAGATTACTATTTTGAACTGCAAGATGCGATGCGTCGTTCCGGTGTCATAAGTGCATTAAGGGAGAAGGCATATTTCAAAGCAGGCTTGAATTCTGAGATCACCGCTGCACTTCAGCATAAATATTTTAGTAGCTTGCATGATCTTGTGAATTGTGCTATTAAGGAGGAGAAGAGACTTATGGAGAGACGTACATCACGGTTCAATCCATATCCATACTTCAGCTCTTATGGTTCCACTAGTGCGACACATGAGAAGATGACCGAGCATGGGACTTTCCCTTCGGTAAAGGAGACATCTTGTGCTGCCCCAACGACACATACAACAATTGAAATGCATCAAAACCCATGTGAGAATGAGAGCCACATAGCCAAATTGAGTGAGAGTGTTAAAAAGAGTGAGCTGTGTGATTCCACCATATGTGAGTTTGAGAGCATCCAAATTGAGAGTGTGAGAGATACACCAAAAGAAAAGAGAGAAGTAGAAGACACACAAAGTGAGGTTGATCTTGAAACTAACACATTAATATCTACTTCTAGTGTTGTTTCTCACATTGTGCAGGTTGAAATTGAAGATGAGGAATTAAACATTCAACAACCGGCATCATTGAAAGTCAGAGATGAGGAGATAACCACGGTTGAAGATGAAGAACTTGCTGTTCCGTTGTTACATCATGATGATTTAATACCTACAACACCTATATCAACTGAGGAGAACAATAGAGGTAACAATATTGGCGCTGAAATTAATTGTGAAACGGTGAGTACTTGTGAGAACTCATATGTGCGAATGAAAATTCTATGTTCTGAAATTTCTTTGCTCAATTTACATAATGTGGAATTGATTATTCATAAGGAAGTTCTTACTCGAATATCTCCTTGTGATTCTTTGTACTATATCATGTTTGATGATCCTAGAGAGCTATCTAGTGTGATTAAGAATGTTGCTGAAATTTCATGTTTAAAATCACTAGTTAGTACCTATGCCTGCACTTTCAATTCAATTTGATTGGAGATTATGGTGTAGATGACAAGTTTTATGTTTACCGAATATGCATTACATGTGATGAGCTTGCTGAATTGAAATTGCATATTTTGGACAAACAATATTTTGTGCCATATCATGATCACAATGAGCTGCGTTTCAACTATAGTGCTTCATGCTTAAAAAGATTTCTTAAGCCTAATTATTCATCCTTTAATGTACAATCATGTACAAATAATCAGAGTAGCGCAGTTGAAGCATGGAAGGAACTAAAAATTTTTTCCCCCTTATTTGAACAACTTACTTTGGTTTTGCCCATTAATGACTTGTCCACGTACTTCGCAAAGTCGAGGATGACTTTTTCTTATGGGAGGGAGAATGGTGTGAATGAAAACATTGCAATGTATGCATTTGATAACTGTTGTAGTATCAATTGGTTTGTGCAAAACAGTGAGAATGAGAATGACACAATAATTGATTCATACATATACCACGCATATGTGTTGTTCTTTTTGCATACTACACCTCCAAAGAAGTATTGAGCCGCACTAAATATTGTCAGGTGAATTTGTTTCTTAATGAATTTCCTTCAATTCGTGGGAACGATATATTACCTTATGCCAAATTCTTGTTTATTATTAGGTTTGAATATTATGATGATTCTGGGGCCAAAGCAATAGAGAAAGCCAAGCAGCCCATGCAGCTGATCAAGGAGGAAAGAAGCCCATGCAGTGGGAGAGCAAAAGGGGAGAAGCCCAAGGACTTAAACTACAAGTTTTGGATAAGATTTTCAAGCCAAATTCAGACATCCCACGTGCTCAACCCAATTCAAACTCGGATTCAACTCAGGATTCAATTCGGATTCGGTTCGGGACAGCCTGACAGGCAGTTACTAAAACCGCTATAACTTTCACAAACGGAGTCCGATTCAGGTGTTCTTGTACACGTGTGGTTGGGCGAATTATAGAGTGCTAACTCTTGCATTGGCAACGGGAGATCAGTACGGTTCATCAAATCCACGTGAGTATCTTGATCCTACGTCGAGAAGATCGGGCGACCCCGTATCACGGTTTTTGAGTAAAAACCGTCTGTGATTATCACCTATCACAGACGATTTTTACTCACAAACCGTCTGTGATTATCAGCTATCACAGACGGTTTTTGAGTCCAAACCGTCTGTGATATTCCCTTCGACCCCTACATATATTTCTCTTATTGGCTAGCCTCAGGAAATGCTAGCCATGCCCTCTGAAACAAGCAGATAATCACAGACAAAAAACATACAATTCACACATCTCATTTCCTTTCAGATACATTTCACAGACATAAAACATCCAATTGACATCGCACTTCATTTCACAAACGTAAAGCATGCATCCATTTCGCAAATCGATTAATTGAATTGAAATGAAATATCCATTAACAAATGCATAGTTACAAAAGATCTACACTGCATTTGCACTTAGTGATAAGACCAATAAGAAATCATGGTGCGCAGTGGAACCGTCCTCCTAGCTTTATGACTTGAGTCAGCAAAAAGTACGCCAACTCTCCTTGAATCCCTCCAAGATCAGACTGTTTCAGTGCAGTTGACGGGATGGACGCAGCCTGTCGATAGGAATATCAATGTGCATATATATGTAACGTGATAAGTATGAAGTAATTATGGGAAGAGTGACAAACCTTGAGATTGGTGAGCCTCGAGGAATCGAGGAGTAGTTCCATATGTTGGCAAACGTAGTATCCACATGTGTTGCCCGGCTGCTGCTGGTGGCACTGCAAAAAATGGAATGTGTTAGTTCAAGACGCATTAGTACCAACTGTTGCATAGGATTAACTAATGTGAAATAGCGAATACCTTAAAATCTCGAACATGTGTCAGCAGGCTTTTGGCCCCGCGCTTCGAGTCACCTCCCATTTCAATGTACATCGCGAACGCCCTACGTAATTCGAAAAAGTTAACCTTAATCATTCGGAAGGAAAGAAAGAGTACAATGTAGATATGTATGGGGGAATAAGTGCTTACCTATCGATTACTTGGCTGACAACTGTGAAGTCCATTTTATTCTTACTTAGGGAATCAAGGTAATATACCTTGTTCCATTTTGGTACAATTACTATTAAAATCCAATGAAAGTTCTGGTGGAAGGGCATAAGTACATATTCCTTATTGCGGCAACCCAGCAGTCCTGATGCAATGTATCTCTCGACGAGGGGTGTATCCTGGTCGATGGTATCCTTGGCGACCAATTGTGGGTCCAAGAAACCAGCTGATGAGTTGGATGATCTAGCTTTAATCAGCATGTGTCTATATATATACGCACGAAAGCAAAAAAATAGATATGGCATTTATCGGTACGACATTAACGGAGACTGTGATTGTACACACTTACAGCGTCCAGCATCGAATGATTGAGACGTCAAGAGCGTTGAGCGTGAACAGATCGAATAAATCCTCAAAGGCGACCACGAACATACACTCTTGAAAACTGTGGTGTAAATCTTCCAACGTGAATTTGACAGTGATACTTGAAGTCCGTTCTCCCTCTAGCTTATTGGACTACTGCATATACCACGTGTGCAATTGCATGCAACTATATGGTAGCTTTT
Source organism: Dendrocalamus latiflorus (assembly GCA_017311315.1). Lineage (NCBI taxonomy): Eukaryota > Viridiplantae > Streptophyta > Magnoliopsida > Poales > Poaceae > Dendrocalamus > Dendrocalamus latiflorus. The sequence goes on along the minus strand of CM029657.1, from coordinate 17,238,769 downwards.
GGAGGTCTTTTTGCTCAAGCAACGACTCGCCAAGCACGAATTTGCGGGCCAAAGGTAGGTACGGAATATCATCATTGGTCTTCTTTGCTTTGCCCTTGCTGGCCTTGCTGCCTCGGCTATAGCTCGACTTCACGGCAGTCGACTTTGAAGGTAGCAGCGGTGCAAGTTGTTCAGGCGAGAATAGGACCCGTGGAGATAGCACCGGTGCAGTATCCGGTGGTGGAACCGACTGGTCTTGTAATGGAGATGGCACCAGTGCATGTTGCTCTGGTCCTGCCACCGGTGAAGAAGCCTCCAGGGAGATGTCGCTTTTGGGCCACTGGATGAATGTTCCAATGGCCTGTCCTAGAGTCATGATCTCGTCGTTGGGGGGCTTCGGTAGCGGGACCACCTCAAAATTTACATACACACCATCCACATTAACTTTTGCGAAGCCTGGTGCTAAAGCTTGACCGTGCACCATGGCCCCGATACCAGACGAATATGCTTGGCCCCAAGCAGCGTACAAGGGAATGGAGCCATATCTCACTTGGAGCTTGCACTTCGTAGGCTCCTACATAACGATACAAAATTAGCTACTCAAATAGGCCTACCAATGGAGCAAACATTCGAGAGGTAATAATTATTACCAGGATGTCGTCCATAGGAAATTTGGACTGGGCTTGCGTCGGATTGGACGCGCAGCTACTCGGATGGTTGTGCGGGCTAGCTAGCACAGGAGCGGCGGTAGCAGCCTGCTGACTTTCAGCTTGTTTCCGCACCTCATCTCTGATTACACCAGCCAGCTCACCCATTAGCTCCTCTCTAAGAGATTCCTTGATCTCTTCTCGTAGCTGTGCGTCACGCTCGGTTTTGTTTCTCTTCCTACGCCGATACATTCCGGAGTCATCTTGGAAACCATGTTTCCAAGGAACGTAAAGCCCAATGCCTCTCGTACGACCCGGGTGCTCCTTGTTTCCCAGGGCCACGAAGAGCATATCATTCTCCCTTGTTCCCTGGAATGATCCCAGGGTAGATTGAAAACTCAGCTCTTCCTGCACGAGCACAACATGTCATTTCAATTCGTACGAAGTTGTGGAGTAATTACATGCTACGTAGTTCGATCGATATCTTACCAGGCGCTGGGACACTTGCTGGTCTGCAGGGTTTTGAAAGGAGACATCCCCCGATGTCGTTGTAGATGACCTTGCTCTAATCCAATTTCAAGCGCGGTCATCCGGGATATTGGAAAACGGCGGGGCGATGTCCTGTGCAGCTGCCAGGTCATCCTCCTTCCTCCACTGCGGGATTTTACCCGCATACCCAGATGTGCCAAGTCTGTGGGGGTGTGTGTTTTTTGCCTGGAGGGCCTTGTGCGCCACACTTGTACTTTTGAAATCTTCGGTCGTTTTCATTGCCTTGAACTCTTCCCATTGTGGTTCCAGGAATGGGTATTTATGAATAGGCGTTTCGTCCGTCTCCACGTATTTCCTAAAAAGCGTGCTCTTGAAGTTCTTCCATGCTTTGCACACCGCTTGGTAGGTTTGTCGTTACACAGCGTGTAGGTGTTCTTCTGGGAACTCGAACGATGCCAAAATTTTGGTCCACAGCTCACGTTTCCGAGTGTCAGGCACGTTCTTCCACGAATTGTATGTGATCTCAATTCGTTCTCGTGCAACTATTCCAACCATGGTTCGGAATGCGTTTACTGCTTTTTGAGGAAGGATAGGGACCCCAGATGCATCCACCGCTGTGATGGTCTGTCGGCCCTCAGGCTTCTTCGATAGCCCTCTTCCTTGGCGTCTTGATGTTGGAGCAGACGCCTCCGGTGATGATGTTGAAGAATGTGCGGGTGACATGTTGCTCATTTTGTGGGTCTATTAAGATAAGATGAGAAAGTGATCATATTGAATTGGAAGAGAGGAGAGGAGTAGAGGGGAGGGGGAGAAGGGAGGGGGTGATATGGACATAGAGAGGGGTGATGTGCCTATCTTAGCACCTACTTTAGTTGCTAATACTATAAACCAAATAGCAAAGTCCCTAAACAAAGTTCTATGAAGCAAATGACACAAACAAAGTCACTTGCTTCATGCCCCTTGAAGGGATTAAATAATGTTACCCATGACCTTTGAAAATTCAAGGCAATTTTATGATAACTGTGCAAAAAAAGACATTACCAGATTCTTCGGTGAGCAGCCGACATAGCCGACTTCTTCGCTGAGCGACTATCCATCTGCTTCTTCCCACTTCTTTTCTTCATCTCTGGTCTCTGGATCATGTACGCCAGTAGCGAGTTGAATCATCGCTACTGGCGTACATGATCCAGAGACCAGAGATGAAGAAAAGAAGTGGAAAGAAGCAGATGGATAGTCGCTCAGCGAAGAAGTCGGCTATGTCGGCTGCTCACCGAAGAATCTGGGAATGTCTTTTTTTTGAACTTTTGAAATAAAATTACCTTGAATTTTTTGCTTGGAGTGTGTCACTTGCTTCATGCCCCTTGAAGGCCTATGTGGCATATACTATTACTACAAGGTCTCTAAACAAATGTCTATGAAGCAAATGACACAAACTAGTGTATCCGGTTCATTGAACGGGAACACTAGAGTATGTCACTTGCTTCATTTGCTGTTTTTTGGCTAGATACATGGAGCATTTGGGTGGAAAGATGAACTGTTTTGTCAGGCGTATGACTGCCGATTCGAAGCATAGCAGTCATGCGCCTGACGAAACAATTCATCTTTCCACCCAAATGGTCAATGTATCTTTTGCAACAATCGCAAGATTTCTTTATGCGCAGGTGATGCATGTTGCTCATTTTGTGGGTCTATTAAGATAAGATGAGAAAGTGATCATATTGAATTGGAAGAGAGGAGAGGAGTAGAGGGGAGGGGGAGTGTGTCACTTGCTTCATGCCCCTTGAAGGTCTATGTGGCATATACTATTACTACAAGGTCTCTAAACAAAGTTCTATGAAGCAAATCACACAAACTAGTGTTTTAAGGTCATTGAACCGGATACACTAGAATGCGTTACTTGCTTCATGCCCTTTGATCATATACTCTTCCTTGATTGGTTAATTTGTGCTCTCAAATTGTAGGGTTTCACAAGATTAATCTTGGCCGTCCCGCTACTAAATCATATACTCTTCCTTGATTGGTATGCCAAATAATGAATTCAGTATTTTGAGCTCTAGATACAAACTCTACAATCTCAAGATCAAGATATATTCAGCATGCATATATTCAGACAGCAGTATTCATACAGATCAAGACCATACAAGTTAACTTTGCCCAATAATTCAGTCTTTTAACTTGTCAATATTAAATCCTAACAGATCAATTTAATAACATGCTAACCTGAAAACTGCATGAACCGACAGCTATTAGAGCTCAAAAATCGAATGAACCAATCTCAGTATATGAATTTATCATCATCGAACAAACTGTAAATCCCACAGGCAATCTCAGTATATGGAAGATTAACAAATTTGAATATACATGAATGCAACTAAGCAACTAACCATAACAGTAAGCATAATAAACTTGAATATATAGTAAGCATATACCATAACAGTAAGCATATACATGAATGCAACTAACCATATACATAACAGTAAGCAACTAAAAGTAAGCCCTAAACCCTAACACTAAGCATCAAGCATCAACCCTAAACCCTAACAGTAAGCATGAAGCTCGGGGAGGGATTTGATGACCTTAGGGTTTTGGTGACGGAGGAGGAGGCGGCGACGACGGAGGAGGAGGAGGTGGGGACGGAGGAGGAGGAGGAGGCGGCGACGCAGGAGGAGGCGGCGGTGACGGAGGAGGAGGAGGCAACGGGCTCGGGGAGGCGGCGACGGAGGAGGAGAAGGCTGCGGCGACGTCTTCGTCTGGGGAGGCTTTAGATCTAGATCGAATAACTGCAGCGCACACGAGAAACCCTAGCGAGAGGGTATATATAGGGAGATTATCACAGACGGTTCTTAACTTAGAACCGTCTGTGATATCATTTCACAGACGGTTAAAAACATAGAACCGTCTGTGATAGTAACTATCACAGACGGTTCTAAGTTTAGAACCGTCTGTGATAAGCCTTTGCCGGCTGTTGTTATTGAGACAACACCAATAACTATACAGCTGCATTCATATCGACCACCAAACAGCTGCATTCATATACAACACCAACCAGCTGCATTCACATAGTGTAATTCTTGATACATTTTGTCATTCTCAAATACATCACACATATACATCACATATACATAAATGCCAATACACATATACATTTTCACATATACATTTTGTCACACATTTTCACATATACTTCTCAAAATTGACTACATCACACATTTTCACATATACATCTCAAAATTGACTACATCACACGTTTTCACATATACATCTCAAAATTGTCACATATTTTCACATATACATTCTTATTGTACTTGCTTATTTCCTTTAAAAATTAGCCCTTCATCGTGATCAATGCGTACGTAACTAGTTTCGTCACGTTGTTCATCGTCGACCCTTATGCCATTTCCAAAAGGAGGTAACTCGTCAAATTGATTGTATTCCTCCTCGTCCACTACATTCTCCACTCCGACAATTCTCCTTTTTCCATGAAGAACTACATGGCGTTTCTTATTTGCCGGGTCGCTTACATAGAAAACTTGAAAAACTTGATTGGCGAGTACGAATGGTTCGTCTTTGTACCCGACACGTTGGAGGTCCACGGTCGTGACACCGTACTTGTCAACCTTCACCTGTGGGAGATGCACCCAACGGCAGCGAAATAAGGGGATCTTGAAAACCACATAGTCGAGCTCCCAAATCTCTTCTATGAAGCCATAGTACGAGTTTCTCGACCCATCGGTACTGAATGCATCTATGCGGACACCGCTGTTCTGGTCAGTGCTCTTGACATCCTGAGACTGCGTATAGAATGTGTACCCATTTATGTCATATCCTTGCCATGTCACAACTGTAAATGTCGGCCCTTTTGCCAACCATGTTAGCGTCTCACTCGGCGAGCTCCTAGCGATTTGCTCCTTCAACCATTGGTTGAACCAACGGTTGTGTTGCCTCATGATCCAAACATCCGGCCGCTCTGGATTCTGTTGCCGTAGCACATCCTTGTGCTGGTCCACATAAGGCGCCACTTCACTCATGTGTTGCAACACCGTGAAATGGGCTTGAGTATACGTGTCCATATCTGGAGCGATTGCTTTCCTTCCGATAGTTCCGAGACCCTTCAGCCTCCCCTCATGACGAGATTGAGGGACACCTATCGGTTGAATCTGAGCCATATAATCGACACAAAACTCAATGACCTCTTCGCTTGCATAACCTTCGACGATGCTGCCCTCCGGCCGAGAACAATTCCGTACGTAGGACTTGAGAATTCCCATGAATCTCTCAAATGGGTACATGCTACGTAGGAATACGGGCCCGCACATTTTTATCTCCCACACAACGTGAACATTGAGATGGACCATGATATCGAAAAACGAAGGAGGGAAATACATTTCAAGGTGACATAGAGTCATCACCACCTCGTCCTGCAGAGCATCTAGTCCTTCGGGATCGATGACCTTCTGAGCAATTGTGTTAAAGAAATAACATAGCCTCATGATTGTCTCTCGGACTTTGATCGGTAAAATATTTCTAATTGCAATAGGGAGCATCTGTGTCATCAGCACATGACAATCTGAGACTTCATGCCATTTAACTTCAAATCTTGCATCGAAACAAGTTTCTTCACGTTGCCGGAGTAACCAGACGGAACTTTGACACCATGCAAGCACTGACACAGTTCTGTTTTCTCAGCCTTGGACAGAGTGTAACACGCAGGGGGAAGGTACGTTCGTCCATTATCAGTGCATGTCGGTGCTAACTCAAGCCTAATGTCCATATCAGCCAAGTCAAGCCGTGCGTTGACGCCGTCCTTTGTTTTATCACGGATGTTCAGTAAGAGACCAATCAAGCTGTCGCACACATTCTTTTCTACGTGCATGACGTTGATGCAGTGCCGAACATCTAGGTACTCCCAATAAGGTAAGTCCCAAAATATTGATCTCTTCTTCCAGGTGTTCTTCTCATGAGCCCTCAATTTACGTCCCTTTCCGAGGACAACATCTAAATCCTTAACCATATCATAAACCTCGTGTCCCCTTAAATGCCTTGGAGCTGAACCGTGTTCCTTCTCTCCGTCAAATTGTTTCTTCATCTTCCGGTATGGGTGAGCCCTCCGAAGGAACCGACGGTGACGCATGTAGATGGTTTTGCGTGAGTGTCTCAGCCACACACTCTCGGTACCATCTAAACAGTGAGTACAAGCTTTGGCACCTTTTGTACTATGGCCCGATAGGTTACCAAGGGCAGGATAATCATTTATGGTGCAGAACAATAAGGAGCGCAGAGTGAAGTTCTCTCGTTTGTATGCATCCCATACCTGTACCCCTTCGTTCCACAGTACTTTTAGATCTTCCACCAACGGTGCTAGGAACACATCGATATCATTCCCAGGTTGTTTTGGCCCTTGGATAAGTATCGACAGCAAAATGTACTTTCGCTTCATACACAACCAAGGAGGAAGGTTATAGATGCAGAGAGTCACAGGCCATGTGCTATGTCGGCTGCTCATGCTACTGAAAGGATTCATTCCATCTGTACTCAGTCCAAACCTTATATTCCTTGGTTCTGCACCAAACTCTGCAAAACTCCTATCGATGTTTCTCCACTGCGCGGAATCAGCAAGGTGCCTTATCATTCCATCCTTCTTGCGCTCATCCGAGTGCCAACGCAGCAGTTTTGCCTCCTTTGGATTTGCAAAAAACCTTTTCAAACGGGGAATTATAGGAAAATACCATGCCACCTTAGCAGGAGGTCCTTTCTTCGCCTCTGTTCCCTCGCCATCATCTGATTGATTGTTACGTTTGTATCGGGATGCGTTGCACACCGGACATACATGCATGTTTGCATACTCTTTACGGTAGAGGATACAGTCGTTCGGGCATGCATGTATTCTTTCTACTTCCATTCCCAACGGACAAAGAGCCTTCTTGGCTTTATACGTGGTTTTAGGCAACTCATTTCCCTCCGGAAGCATGTCCGCTAAAAGACCTAGCAGCGCTGTGAAACTCTTGTCGGACCAACCGTTGCTTGCCTTCAATTTCAACAGTTCAAGCACGGCCGACAACCTCGTGTACTTGCAGCCCGTGTACAAAGGTTTCTTTGAGTCCTCCATCAAGCCGCAGAATTTAACATACTCACTCTCATCATAGTTCTCTTCTACATCGCAAAGCATTTGATCCAGATTATCATCGTGCAACCTATCCGAATCCGAACCACAATCGACATCAGCCGGCGGCATGTCATTCACTTCACCGGCGATGTCATCCGGGGGGCATATCATTCACTTCACCGGCGATGTCATCCGGCGGCATATGATCATTCACTTCACCATGACTGGTCCAACATGTATAATCCTTTTTGAAACCCCTCCGAATCAAGTGCGCTTCAATTTGCCCTCGGTTCTTAAACATCTTCAAATTCTCGCAGTCAGTGCATGGACAACACATATATTCCACCCCCTTATTCAACATATCCTCCTCGGCGGCTCTTATAAAAGCAGAAACGCCATTAATGTACTCTTCACTCACACGGCTCGCGGCATACATCCAGCTTCGGTCCTACATTACATACATATATAACAACTTAGTATTAAAATCTAGATTAACTAATTATAACTACATATATACCGGCCACATTTATTATATTGAGACTTAATTTGCTAGCTCAATTCATATTACAAACACAACAGCTATTATATAACCAACAATTTTGCAAATTAACCATCTTCAATTAATAACACTCACCAATTACTTAGATCTAAATTGTAATGCATGCAAAGAAAAAATAAAATTCATTACTAACCATATCTAGAGCAACCAGGAATGTATAAATCTTCAAAGCTCAATATCTGCCTCCTCCCACCAAATTAAGTGGCATGAAATCGCCAAGCTTGCCTCCTCAGCGAAAGAGTAAAGCGAAAGAGTAAATTTGCTAGATCTGGATCGAAATGAAGTCAGATGCGGTCTGAGCAGCGCAATAAATGCCCACTGCCATTATCACAGACGGTTTTTAATAAAAAAACAGTCTATGAATTATCACAGACGGTTTTTTGTTTAAAACCGTCTGTGATAACCAGCTTATCACAGACGGTTTTTTATTAAAAACCGTATGTGATAATCTGGGATTATCACAGACGGGTTTTAATACAGACCGTCTGTGATACTGAATTATCACAGACGGTTCATCGGTACGAACCGTCTGTGATACTCCTTTTCTCCGACGTTGCCAACACAGACGATGTCCAAATTAAAACCGTCTGTGTTAGTGTTGATCACAGACGGTTTGACATAACCGTCTGTGATTGGCCGTCTACTATTGGCCTTTCTGTAGTAGTAACATATACATATGTATATATGTATACATATACACACACATATATGTGTGTGTACATACACATATAGTTCATATACCTAGTGCAAATGGCTTTTTAATGCAAACATGCAAATGCGAACATGGAGTATCTGATCTAGCCCGAACAGTCTGGATCCCCCCCACTCCCCTCTCCATCTTACGACCTGAATCCTGTTGCCTCCCTTCTCCTCCCCAGCTCCCCGACTCCAAGTCTCCAATGCCAGGCGTACGTCCTCTACTCCTGCGCCGTCGCCCCACCCTACCACTCCCCACCTTCACTCCCTTCTCCTCCCTGTGCCTTCCCCTGCTCTCCGACTCCAACGTCATGGGTAGCTCCTCTTCTCTTGTCCCGCACACCCCCATCTCCCCTGCCGTCGCCCCCCAGTCCCTCGCCGTCACCCTGCCCCTCCCCCTGTCGCCGTCCCCCCTCCCCTGTCGCCACCCTTCCCCCTTCTCCCCGGCTAGGGTTAGGGTTGGCCCCCACGCACCGCCACCTGAGATGCGCCGCCCCTCCCCAATGCCTCCATGTTGCCCCCTCCCAACCTCGGTTGACTCACCCATTGATGCCATCTCGCCAGTGACAAGACCAGACATCGGCAACCTTGTGGTGGTATCATCATCATGGATTTCTGTACATTTTCAGTAGTCGTACTACATGTATTTGTGACAAAATCTGCAAAATGAGTGTATGGAATGAATCATTGAATGTCCAAGATTGATCAATGATTTATGTATGTGAAAGCTTCAAATGTCTCTGTTCTCTATGAAATGAATGTGTTGAATGAATTTGTGAATGAGTTTGTTCAATGAAATTGTTGTGATTGTCCAATATTGATTAGTGATTTGTGTGTGTCAAAGGTTGAGATGCCCATATTCTCTATAACTTGTGATTTGTGACTGTTTTGTATGTCCATGTTGTCTGTTACTCTGAGAATGCTTGACTGAATGTAGCAATGTTGTCTTTCAAGTGAATGAATTGAAATGGCCATGGACTTTGTGTACGGGCAGCTTGTGTTAACCATCCTCTCATAATATATATGTTCTCACAACCTTTCACATTACAAAACTTAATACTATTCATTGTCAAGGAAACTATAGGATTGATGACAACAATCAGAGGGTGTGAATGATTGTCGCCGCTTCTTAGCACCTGAAAACAAATTTCAAACCAATAGATAAACAATCTAACTTATAGACATAGAATTCGACGGTGAGACGCTCTGCCCGACCGCTTCGAACGCTTGATCTATTGCTATGCTTTTCCTAGTAGCAAATCAACACCTTTGCACATGGTCATATGCTTCAATCCACCTACAATTACTGGCAATCTTCAATAAAAACACGAACTAGATTGATTCAAGATGATCTTTATTACTGGATTTCGGTGGATGTACAAAGTGCCTTCTCAAGCACCCCTAAAAGCCTTCTCAACGAAAGCCCTTCTAAACCGACACAAGCTTTCTCCTCAAAAGCCCTACTAAAACCACCTCTAAGACCCATACGTTAACCCATAGCCTCTCCCTGCTTTTGTAGGTTAACGCTACAAACTGTGTCTACCTCAAACATGGACTCAAAACCTTATCTCTTCCTCAAACCAAGAGACCCAAAACCCTTCCTAGCACGGGTTTTACCAATCTCCAAATCTTCCACATTACGAACTCCTTCCATAACATTTCAAATATCATCACATGATGAAGCCTCTGGGAACACACATCCTGTATCTTCATTACGCACCATCACCATATGTTGAAGACTCCGGGACCGCACCTTCCATATCTTTTCCACGCATCATCAACCTCCGTGTTGGAGCCTCCTGGATAGCACCACCGTAGCTTCTCCACGAATCACCACCTTTGATCTCCATATGCCCTAACATGAGCCCGACCACCTCGCATGACATCCTCGATCACCTGGATCTCAGACTTCCCCATCCTAGTCTCGATCCTTCTTGTCACCGACCACGATCGTCTCCACACCCACCTGCACATCAAAGACCAAAAAACATTTTCCTCTAGCACAAGTTCTCCACAACTTGACTAACATCAGTACACACAAGCATAACACACCCTTTTCTATCCATAGACAAGAACCAAACCATCCACGAGTACCAACCAGGTCGACCACAACCACAAATCTCATCGCTATCCAGAAATCAGCCTTAGATCACTCAATATGACCGCTAGCTCAATGAGTACTCGAAAACAATAAGTACATGGGAATTACCATCGCTCCGCTCTGAACACTCAAGAATACCATGCATCGCCACTGACCATGATCATCGAGTACTGACTATTGAGTACCGATCACATACCACAAGTTTTCAAAAACCGATCGTAACACTTACGACTGCTGATCACCGACCACCGAGTACCGGCCCCTTCCAACTACCGAGTATCGAGTCCTTCGACTATCGAGTACCATGACCACCTAACCACCATGCACCAACCATCCATCCCGCTAGCCTAACATGAGTACTCAAAGATCTCAAGAGTTGAAGCACTCGTACCGACAATGAAGTCTATGAGTACCGACCATGAAGCTAATGGCAACCGATCGCAAAGCCTTTAACTATAGATTGTGATGTCTAAAATAATCGACCAGAAAACCAAAGACAATGACAGCAGACCGCGAAGACTACAACTATGATAGTTGTCTATGAAGTCTGTGACCATTGACCGCAAGTCTACGACTATCGATCACAAAGTCTACGACCATCGATCACAAAGTCTATGAGTATCGATCACAAAGTCTATGACCATCGATCACAAAGTCTACAACCATCGACCGTAAAGTCTATGACTATAGATCATAAAGTCTACGACTATTGACCTCAAAGTCCCTGTAGCTTACGACCGGTTCCTTGTTTCTTATGACCAATTCCCTGTTGCTTACGACTGGTTCCCTGTAGCATACCTGACCGCTCATAATCGTAACCATCAGTGTGGTTGTAACCAACAAACAACGTGGTCGTAAATGACTTTGAGTGAGCGTGGTCATAACCAACAAACAACGTGGTCGTAAACGACTCTGAGTGGTCGTAAACCTTATCTGGGCCATCACTCTTTGAGGTCGAAGCAGGATGTGGTCGAAGTCTGTTGTGCTCGAAATCTACAGTAGTCAACTTACTGTGGTTGAAGCGAGCTATGTGATCCTCCGATGCCACTCGAGTGCCATCTGATGTTCTGATGGCACTTGAAAGCCGTCCGATACCACTCGGAGCAGACCACAACCACTCGGAGCAATCAAAACCACTCGAACCTAAGCAAAACAACTCGTAGCAGACCAAAACCACTCGGAGCAATCAAAACCGCTCGTAGCAGACCAAAATCACTTGAAGCAACCAAAACCACTTGGAGCAACCAAAACCACTCGTAGCAGACCAAAACCACTCGAAGCAACCAAAACCACACGGAGCAGATCAAAACCATTCAGACCTGAGTAAAACCACTCGTACGTGACCAAAACCACTTGAACTCAAAACCTTCAACTGCGATTGATCGAAACTTTCACAAATGCAAATTCCAAAGCAATCCAAATGTCAATTGTTCATCGTCACTTTTAATCACGAGAATCCACATGGTCTAACAATCAACCCCTTGATGAATACATTGACAACACCTCGAAAAACACTCAAATGAAAGAATTTGCGAGAGAATTTTGCAAAAGAAACTGACCACAACCAAAAGAGCACAACAGTAAGCACAGAACAAGCTCAGAAAACTCCCCCTCAACTCCAGAGAGTGATTTTAACTTCTTAAAATTCTCCCCCTTTCTTAAGCAATTGAAAATTCCCCCTTTCTTCTAATTTCCCCCCTTTGGCAATGTAATTATCCAGAAATTCAGAGAAATAACAATTCTAAGAAGGAACAATGAGAGTAAACATCTAAAAGCTTTGTAGATTATCCAGGTCACTTTGTATTGATTTAAGAATTTAACAAAGCCATCTTTTAAAGTAGAGCTTCCTAGATCATATAAAATCATATATCATATATCAAGGTCAAAACAAGCCTTTTAGCATGATAAAGTGATTTATATCTATGACAGGCTTTTCAACAATGACTAAACCAATTGAAAGAGCACAATGAGATATCACATCAAAAAGTCAAAGCATAAAAGTAAAGCAAACTCTAAGTCTAGATGAGCTAGCAATCTCATATAGCAACCTATTGCTGCACACTCGAATCTTAGGCATGTGACATGCTTGTAGTATACTTATTTTCATGATAACATGCATGAAGCATTTTCTTTTTCTCTTTTTTTTAATTGTGGCATGCTTGAAACATACTTCTTTTTACTTGTATAATATTTGTGCTTTTTGTTTTGTTTGACCATGGCATGCTTGAAGTATACATTTTTTCATTTGTGCACTTTTTGTGTCCCTTTTTTATTTGTAACATACCGATTGAGTGATCATATAAAGATTGCAATATAAAACATACTAGACTCATGGCCAATATTTAAAATAAGACTCACAATCAAGCTATTCCTTTTAAATGAACATCACAAAGTACTAGCTTTAGTCATTCTAGTTAAAGTTTTTCTGCCATGTCATATTTTAGTTCAAGTATAGCAATTTAATTATAACCTATCATGATGAAAGCTATACAAAATATGAGTAAATATGATAAAGAAAGCTCTTTTACTCTTTTGATGAATTGTTTGACAAGTATAATAGACAAAGCTCCTGTAAAATTTAAACAACAAGCCCTCCTCAGAATAATCCCATCTCACTCAGCGAAAGAGCAAAAAGAGAAGAAACAAGTATTTGAGAGAAAACAAGCAATCTGAAAAAGAACCTCAAAGACCACTTGTAGGACAACATTACCTTTTCTGCATGGTCTAACCAGAAGGTGAAACTCTTGGAAGTCGTCAAAGAAAGTGAAGAACCAACAAGTATTCTAGTCAAACAATGATGAAAATGACTGAAACTCACTCAAGCGCATGTTCTTTGTCCCGTGATATCTGGTCTTACATAACAGAAAGCGTCGGTCTAATTGTACTGGGGTAAGTGAGATAAGCTTTAGGAATCCAATACTGTGACACTCGACGAACAGGAGCAACAGCAGGCAACGATAAAGATCTAAGTGAAGAATTAGCCTCTGTCAAATTTTGACTAAATGGTTGTTGAGAAGCTTGTTCGACCACCAGGCAGTCGACTTCCTCAGCAGAGCTGGTCTAACCATCGATCGGTTGAATCGTATAGACATCACTTAAAAATGACCCGATTGCTTAGGTAAAGTTGGTCGAAAGTCTCTTGAGATGTTGGTCTGACCACGGGAAATAGCAGGTCGAAGTGCTGGTTCGATCATGGAGCATTCGACAGGACATCTGACCACACAGCGTCTAACCGTGGGGCATCTGTCCACAGGGTGGTCTGACTGCTGCACGACCACTTGTGATACCCGAGGCCAATTCGACCACATTGAAAACATCAGTTTGATCGATCGTATTGCAAAAACTCTTGAACATGCAGATGATTGATTAGAGGGAGCAAAGTGACGAGAAGGAGCTTGCACAGATCCTATTCGAGAACACTTTCTTAACTTGTCTTTCTTCTCCTTCTTTACTTTTTGAAAATAAAACTGAACAAGATGACCATCTCTACCATAATGAGTGCATTGATACTTGACTTGATAAGAAATCATATCTGTTGACTTTATAGTACACTCTTTTGTGGAGAATTCCTTTGCAATACCAACAAATTTAAAACAACATGTTTTGGTTCAGATTCTACTCTAAACTTTCTAGGTTCGAGAAGCTCAACAATCTTAGGAGGATTATTCTTGGTATGCTCAATAAAATTGAATTCTAGACCACGATTTTTTACACTTGCTTTTGATTGATCTAGGATTATATTCAAGTTCTTCTTGCCAAAAGAAAACCTTTCTAAGTGTTCTTAAGGTACTCGATTTCCTTAAATAGGGAGGAACACGACGAGCATTTAACTGATTCATTAGCAAGACTCTTACAGACACTAGAGTGAACCAATCTCTCCTTTTTGCAAAATCATTGAGTTGTCTAGTCAACGCTTCTATTTCAGTGTTAAGCTTATGACAGTTAGAGCAAGAGAGAGTCTCATGATAAAGCATCTATTGAATTGATTCCTAAGAAGAATTAAGTCTAGCTTGCTTCAAATCACACTTAGAACATGCTCTAGAAGAATTAGACTTAAACTTTTCAATTTCATCATTTGCATGTCTTAACTTTTTATCACAAGAGTCATGTGCCACACTTAATTATTTAAGTTTAGTGGTTACATCACTAAGTTGAACCAATTTTGATGCATTAATTGACCTAACAGTTTCCAATTCAGAATGTAAAACTTGACATGACTCATAAAAATCATATTTAGGAATAGATGCTCTAAGTCTTTTAATCTCAGAGTTCAACCTCTCGACTACAAGATTGTTTTCTTTCAATTTCTTTTTAGTCTTTTTTCAATTCAAGAGCAAGTCTAAATAGATCATCTTCAAGCTGATCATATGACCGTCTTACCTTATCGGAATCGCTGCAGATGTCATCATTGTTGTTGTTTGCTATGAAGCACATGCTTGTGAAGTCATCCGTGTTCTTCTTGCCTTTGACATTATTATTGTTGTGGTCGTCATCGTCGCAACTCTCAGAATCTACATCATTCAAATCAAGATGCTCGATACATGCTAGAACCTTGTGATGGAAAGACCCACCCTTGGGGTTACTCTTGGATGGTCGACGATGATAAGTCATGCCTTCCTTTACCACTTTCCCCTGGAGCTTAGGGCAATCCATTTTAATGTGACCTGACTCACCACACTTAAATCATCTGATCGAACCTAGAGCTTCACCTCACTTTCTCATCCTCTGAAAGTTGAGAGCCTTGTGTGATCGTGAGGATATTAATACCAAGTCCTCTTCAGGAAGCTGCTCAAATTGATCTTCTGAAAAAGAGGTCAAAGTAAACAAGGAAATACAAGACAAAGCACTCGATGAAGCAGCCTGCATGGGATTAGTCACAAGTGCTAAAAATGAAGATTTATTAGACTTAGATGGCAAAGCTTCCATCTCATATGTTTTCAATCTAGAATAGAGATCATCCATAGTTAGAGTATCTAGATCGACTATGATTAATAGTTGTGACAACCATCAACCACTCATGACCTAAAGACCTCAAATTTTTTGTTGCATTATCTCCATCGGCAGGTATAACACTAACTCCACGCAAGTTACTCAAAATCTTCTCAAAACAAGCAAAAAGATCATCAATAGATTCACTAGGTCTCATAGCAAAATCAGAGTACTCTTTTTGATACAGATTCTTGCGCACCTTTTTTATTTTAGTTGTTCCTTCATAAAGAGTTTTCCAAATTAAGTGGGTAGTAGCAATATAGCTACACGATCAAATTCTTTGTGAGAAATCTCTTAAAACAGCAAGTTATGAGCTTGAGCATTCAAATCATATTAGTTTTATTTAAAGTTGCAACCATAGTAGGAACATCATACGGACTAGAAACCTTATTCCAAACGTCACTACCTTAAGCCTTAATATATGCTTGCATACGACACTTCCAAAAAGTAAAATAGGATCAATGTGGTTCAAGATAAAGGTATAAGTAGTTTAGGATCTCTTTTTGATTTTACCGGTCTTAGGAGAAAGGGTGAAAGACTGGATTATAGGATAAATGCCATATTATTAAGAGGGATCATGGCTAGCACTTGACAGCATGTTCTTGAGCCATTTGGATCAATTTAAGATGATGCATGCACACAAAATTAAAATTGATAACCAATTGTGCATTGTCAGGGATATCGGAAGTACCGGAGTGAAATTGGTGGTACTTCCACAATCCGGAAGTTCCAATAAAACGAGCAGTACATTTTTTCCAGAGAGCACCTGTGAAATCACTTTGCTTCTCTGGAAAATAGAAATACCACAGTTTTAATGGTGGAACTACCGCAGAGAGGAAGGATTGGAACTCTTGAGTGGTACTACCGACATTCAAAAGTTCCAAAAATCCAAGCGGTACATTTTTCCAGAGAGCACCAAGTTTTGGGCTCGAGACAAACAGATGTACTGCTCTAGAATATGAAACTACCAAAAATTGGAACTACCACGATTACAACAGTGGTAGTACCGCGCTGACTTTCAACAGCTAGTTCAGAAGCTTTGATATAGTCGTTACTGTTGTATCAGAGTAGGTGCGGTAGTTCCATAATTTGTACAGTGGTACTACTGCTCACCCTAAGTTTTTAGGATTATTTTATGCAACAGCTATATTTGGTTGGTGAGGGTATAAATACTCTCCTACCTGCTCATGGATAGATGTTAGAGACTCCTCTGAACATCCTTGAATATTGAACATCCTCTCCACACCTCAATTTCACATTGTGCATTCATTTGAGGTAGTTGAGCCAAATCAAGTGCATACATTCTAGATTGATCCTTTGGCACTTGATTGCCGTCAAGTGAAGCTATGGTTTATTACTCTTAGTGCTTGCTGGCACCTAGACTACTTGACAGGAGCTTGTGAGGTGACTTCTTCAAAGAAGCCCGACGCCGACTTATGAGTGGTTTGCTGTCCACCATCTTCAGAGCGAGGGAAGGACAACCACTAGTGGATTGAGGAGTTGAGGCTTAATTCATGGAGCTGGTCTAAGTTGCTTGGGCTTTCCTCAATGTGGATTAGGGGGAATCGACAAGTTTTCGAACTCCACGGTAAAACATTGTGTGTCGATTAGTTTTCTCTTAACTCTTCTTTCCACACTTGTTTTCTACTATGTTGTGATCTTTGTGATTGTCATATTTACTTGTACTAGATTTATAGTTATAAAGAATTGTGCTTGTGGTGCCTTAGATATACAAGAATTGTGTAGGTTTAAATTACTTTGAAATCTAGCTTAGCAAAATTGTGACAATTATTGTAGAAGGCTTGAATTTTAGATCATCCTATTCATCCCCCTCTAGTTGGTTATCTTTGATCCTACAAGTGGTATCAGAACTTGGTCTCTTATTTATTAGGCTTCACCACATAGAGAGTAAAGGATAGCGACTAGGGAGATAGTGCACCTAGATGAACCACCTCTATTTGATGGCACGAATTATGCTAATTTGAAAATCCAGATGATATGTTATTTTCAAAACCGTCAGTGATATGTTTCCCGCCTTGCAATTTCCCAAAATTTCATAATTTCCCGCCTGAGTCCGAGTAGGATTCAGTTTTGAGACACCTTCAGTAAAATGGGCATAACTTTTGCATACGGTGTCCGTTTTTGACATTCCTGTACTCGTTGGAAAGCTAACGACGAGCCCGATCCAAAACAAATGACCTTCTTATGCTAGTCACTGTCCAAGACCATGAAAATCGGCCATCTTTGGACCTAAACCTGCGTCGCAAGTTTTTGGTTTCTGTTTTTGCCCTTTTTCTTGGTCTTCCTTTTGGAATTTGGATTTTGCTTCAACTGAAAAGTTGTAGATCTCATCGAATCCATTCAAATGAGTATATATAAGCCATATAAAACTTTGCTATTTTTCCTTTTCAGACTAGTTGTTTATATTGCATCGGTATATAAAATTTTGTGCTCTAATTCACAGACGGTTGGCATATAGAACCGTCTGTGATATTCATTCATCACAGACGGTTTTAGCTACCAACCGTCTATGATAATCTGACCGCTGGGCCCATCGATCCTCCTCAACCCAATCCTAGCCAATAGAAATCCACCAATTCTCACCCCACGGATCGTAGCTCCGCCTCTCCGTCCCCGCGCCAAAAAATTTCGCACTCCCTTCCCTATAAATAATCACTAGAACCCAGCCTCCTTTCTGTTCTCCTCCTTGCTGTTCTCCTCCTTCTCCTCCTTGACCCATACCATAATAGCCCCACGAAGCAGACGATGCACAAGGCAGCGCTCAATCAACGCCGACGATGGTGGGCGTCAAAGACATCCAGCTTGTGCGCTGCATTAGGGGCGAGAAGGCCTAGGCATAAAGGATCTTTGCTTTTCTCTGTTCTTGTGCTGTTAGCTAGATGGGTAACCTGTTTGTTGTTTTGGGATATTGTAATGTTAGGCTCTAATCTTAATAAAAATAAAATGTGTATTGTGTTTCATACTATATTTGCTTATTTTCATTTCAATTAATTGATTTGCGAAATGGATGTTTATGTTTGTGAAATGAATTGAGATGTGAATTGGATGTATACATGTACATGTTGATCTGCTTGTTTCAGAGAGCATGGCTAGCATTTCCTGAGGCTAGCCAATAAACAGAAATAGATTTAGGGGTACAAGAGAATAGCACAGACGGGTTTTAACTAAAAACCGTCTGTGCTAGATATCACAGACGGTTTTTAGTTAAAAACCGTCTGTGATATTTATACCACAGACGGTTCGAAAGCCGTCTGTGATGAACTCGTATCATTACTGACCCATAATTTCAGATGGCTCACAAAACCATCTGTGATGACGTCTCTGAACCGTCTGTAATACGGTTTTGTGTAGTAGTGGTACTTCCTTGTTTGCATGTACCTCAAATGATAAATTAGACCATGATTCTCTTGATTCACTGTCAACATGTACTATTACGTATGTGCCATCCTCTGTAATTTCTTGAGTAATGTATGATGCACTCATGTAGACCTGGTCACTAAACTTTTCAAATATAGTGTTTGTTCAAATGCTTGAAGCTTTCTTTTCTATTAGAGAACTAGACCTCGTACACCTTATGTCCTGATAATTAAAAAGTATATCCACCTTAGTAGTTAGCAAATACATAGAGCATGAAAATCGTACTTGTGATGTGTTGAACTCTTGTTTGTCCTTGGCTGCAATCCTATCGGCAATAAATTTGTCATACTGTACTACAAAGTTATGCATGGTGGACAATGGTGAAACATAGTATTTGAGCACATGATTCATACTCTCAATACGTTGTGTAGTTGACATCTTTGCAAAGAAAAATTCTTTGAAATAAGGTGATGCCCATTGACTGCGATCATCCCTTCCCTTCTGGAGGTATGTGTTGTTTTGCCGGTCATACTCATCAATTAGAGACAACAAACCATGTTCAAACTCATCTACAGTCATTGTATGGTTCAGAACATGGTGAAATTTATCCTTAAAAGCGGACCTCTTCCTGTATATAGTGCCCAAATGTTGTTTGGCCTTCCGAAGAACATGCCACTTACACCACCGATGAACAGTATTTGGAAATACGTCCTTTATAGCATTTTCCATAGCCTTGCATTGGTCTGGTTGAACAGAAGAAATGAGTAGGAATTTTCAATATGCAAATGGTAATTAAAAACCACATAATTTATTACGCCCACTTGAATGCTACATCTATTTCTTCTCTAATTAGTGCACATCCAAATACAATGGTTTGGAAGTGGTTGTTGGCACCCACAAAAGGAGTGAAATGCATTCCATAGAAATTTGTTTGATACGCTGGTGTCAAATGTCACTACGTCACCAAAGTGCTCATAACTAAGCCTAGACCAAGCATGTGACCAGAAAATGTTCTTAATCTTACCATCACTCCCAACATCAACTGCGTACAAGAAATTTTTGCTTGATCTTTGGATGTCTGTAAAAAATTGTAGCATCTTCTTGACATCATTAGTACTTTCATCTTTTTGAATGGCACGCTTGACGGTTTCGAAGTACTTTCTTGTGAAAGGTAACATGGATGCTCCTCTGTGAAAGCCACTAAGGTAGCCATACATTTGGGTGGTGTTGATGTGATTTTCCATAAGATTCTTCATCATGCATCTTGTACCTTCATCAATGTTGTTGTGCAAGCCCTAGTGATGCGCCATACCTAGAGTACATGAGAGGGCATGATTATGAACATCTACAAATTTAGACACCATTCACTGATCATCTGCAACTCTGCGTATGCACATCATGGCTTTGCAACCATTTTTCACTAATTTTTGGACTCCAAAACTAGGCTTGCCCTAAAGAAATAAAATAATGATATGACATCAGTTTACCGATATAACATGGTTAACATTTCTATAGAACTCGATGGATGCGATGGTACCACCAACATTTGTGACACGCTTCCTAATTCTTATACCAAAACCTTTTGTCAAGGCGTACATGTTGTAGAACTGGAAAGCATCTATTTCGGTATAGAAAAGTTGGGTTCAAAAGGTTCTAGAATTTCTGGATTGCAATACTCCATGGGCATGGCTCCATCTATGTGTATCATTTCAGTTCGATGGACCACATTTGTATTATCACTAACAAGTGAGTGGAGAAATAATCAATTAGTTCACTAACCTACATAAAAGAAGAATGGATGCCCCATCAGATGAAGGTTGATGTTGAGGAGCAAAATGAATAGGTTCTGCAGTATGAGTAGTCATTTTGTCATACTGATCATGACCAACATTCACATGCTTTTATATTAGCCATTCCCTACCATGGATAAAACTTTGAATTTATGGTAATTCATATTGTTTTCCATTTAAACACGTTACAAATCTGCATGTAATAACATCAGGATTACTGTAATTAATGTGGGTATGATTCAATGCCTAATAAGTATCAACATTAAAAATTTGGAAAACAAAACGGTATTTCATTTAATTTGAGAGTTGTACATGGAAGCTAAAAGGAAGCATTAGCATTGCTATAACATGGAAAGAACTCTTCCCCATGGAAAAACCACAGAGGGAATCATCATTTGGGATATGATGGAATTAACCATCCACTAGCCAAAAAACATGCAATAACTAAAAAAATCTTGAAATTGTAATAGAGGAAAAAGTAGAAAGGAAATGGTGATGGCGGTACTAGTAGTGGCGGTGCCAGCAGTGGTCCTTCAATCACGGCATAATATTCTTCCCTGTAGGCAATGTGGTCCATCGATTGTTGCAGTGGAGGCGGGAACAAGTGGAGATTTGGATGTAAGGTATGAATCCAGGTCATCTGGTGGTGGGAAGTAGAGGAGGCAGAGGCACCAGTGCTACAGTGGTCTGAAGCGCGTAGAGGTGGTGCAGGTGCAGATGTGTTGTTAACGGTGGTGCTAGCCGCAAGTGAAGCACCCAAGCATATTGGCATATTTGGGAGAGGAGGTGACGGGAGACATGTCTAGTTTAGGAATGGACAACTACGAGTATTGGTGGGTACATACGCTCTTTCATAGTAGTATGTATAGGAAGATAATGTCACATATCCAATACATGTAAGGGAAAACTTAATTTGTATGAGATAATCAATTCACATACCTGTTTAGCATCTAAGTACGACTTAATTTTAAATTAATTTACAAGCTAGCTATATTAATTGCAATTAGCATGCAACGCTAGTTGCTTCTAAATAAAAAGGCCCACTACTACAGAAAGCCTCATAGTAGACGCCTCATCACAGACGGTTTTGTGAAACCGTCTCTGATGAACACTATTACAGACGGTTGTAATTAGGAGGCCGTCTGTGGTATTTGTGGCGGGAAAATGGATTATCACAGGCGGTTATTACCGAAGTATCACAGACGGTCTGTATTAAAAACCGTCTGTGATAATCCCAGATTATCACATACGGTTTTTAATATAAAACCGTCTGTGTTAAGCTAGTTATCACAGACGGGTTTTAATCAAAAACCGTCTGTGATAATTCACAGACGGTTTTTAGTTAAAAACCGTCTGTGATAATGGCTAAGGCATTTATTGCGCTGCTCAGACCGCATCTGTCTTCATTTCGATCCAGATCTATCCACTGCTGCGCACTTTTTCACTCGGGAGGAAGCTAGGCGATTTCAGGCCAGTTAATTTGGTGGGAAGAGGCAGAGATTGAGCTTTGAATATTCAGTCTTTCCTGGTTGCTCTAGATATGGTTAGTAATGTAATTTATTTTTTCTTTAATTGCATTACAATTTAGGTCTAAGTAATCCATTAGTGGTTATTGAAGATGGTTAATTTGCAAAATTGTTGGTTATATAATAGCTGTTGTGTTTGTAATATGAATTGAGCTAGCAAATTAAGTCTCAATATAATAAATGTGGCCCGTATATATGTAGTTATAATTAGTTAATCTAGATTTTAATACTAAGTTGTTATATATGTACGTAACGTAGGACCGAAGCTGGATGTATGCCGCGAGCCGTGTGAGTGAAGAGTACATTAATGGCGTTTCTGCTTTTATAAGAGCCGCCGAGGAGGATATGTTGAATAAGGGGGTGGAATATATGTGCTGTCCATGCACTGACTGCGAGAATTTGAAGATGTTTAAGAACCGAGGGCAAATTGTAGCGCACTTGATTCGGAGGGGTTTCAAAAAAGATTATACGTGTTGGACCAGTCATGGCGAAGTGAATGATCATATGCCGCCGGATGACATCGTCGGTGAAGTGAATGATATGCCCCCGGATGACATCGCCGGCGAAGTGAATGATATGCCCCCGGATGACATCGCCGGTGAAGTGAATGACATGCCGCCGGTTGATGTTGATTGTGGCTCGGATTCGGATCAGATGCTTCGCGATGTAGAAGAGAACTATGATGAGAGAGAGTATGTTAAATTCCGTGGCTTGATGGAGGACTTAGAGAAACCTTTGTACACGAGCTGCAAGTACACGAGGTTGTCGGCCGTGCTTGAACTGTTGAAATTGAAGACAAGCAACGGTTGGTCCGACAAGAGTTTCACGGCGCTGCTAGGTCTTTTAGCGGACATGCTTCCGGAGGGAAATGAGTTGCCTAAAACCACGTATAAAGCCAAGAAGGTTCTTTGTCCGTTGGGAATGGAAGTAGAAAGAATACATGCATGCCCGAACGACTGTATCCTCTACCGTAAAGAGTATGCAAACATGCATGTATGTCCGGTGTGCAACGCATCCCGATACAAACGTAACAATCAATCAGATGATGGCGAGGGAACAGAGGCGAAGAAAGGACCTCCTGCTAAGGTGGCATGGTATTTTCCTATAATTCCCCGTTTGAAAAGGTTTTTTGCAAATCCAAAGGAGGCAAAACTGCTGCGTTGGCACTCGGAGGAGCGCAAGAAGGATGGAATGATATCGATGTGTTCCTAGCACCGTTGGTGGAAGATCTAAAAGTACTGTGGAACGAAGGGGTACAGGTATGGGATGCATACAAACGAGAGAACTTCACTCTGCGCTCCTTATTGTTCTGCACCATAAATGATTATCCTGCCCTTGGTAACCTATCGGGCCATAGTACAAAAGGTGCCAAAGCTTGTACTCACTGTTTAGATGGTACCGAGAGTGTGTGGCTGAGACACTCACGCAAAACCGTCTACATGCGTCACCGCCGGTTCCTTCGGAGGGCTCACCCATACCGCAAGATGAAGCAACAATTTGACGGAGAGAAGGAAGACGGTTCAGCTCCAAGGCATTTAAGGGGACACGAGGTTTATGATATGGTTAAGGATTTAAATGTTGTCCTCGGAAAGGGACGTAAATTGAGGGCTCATGAGAAGAACACCTGGAAGAAGAGATCAATATTTTGGGACTTACCTTATTGGGAGTACCTAGATGTTCGGCACTGCATCGACGTCATGCACGTAGAAAAGAATGTGTGTGACAGCTTGATTGGTCTCTTACTGAACATCCGTGATAAAACAAAGGACGGCGTCAACGCACGGCTTGACTTGGCTGACATGGACATCAGGCCTGAGTTAGCACCGACACACACTGATAATGGACGAACGTACCTTCCCCCTGCGTGTTACACTCTGTCCAAGGCTGAGAAAACAGAACTGTGCCAGTGCTTGCATGGTGTCAAAGTTCCGTCTGGTTACTCCGGCAACGTGAAGAAACTTGTTTCGATGCAAGATTTGAAGTTAAATGGCATGAAGTCTCATGATTGTCATGTGCTGATGACACAGATGCTCCCTATTGCAATTAGAAATATTTTGCTGATCAAAGTCCGAGAGACAATCATGAGGCTATGTTATTTCTTTAACACAATTGCTCAGAAGGTCATCGATCCCGAAGGACTAGATGCTCTGCAGGACGAGGTGGTGATGACTCTATGTCACCTTGAAATGTATTTCCCTCCTTCGTTTTTCGATATCATGGTCCATCTCATTGTTCACGTTGTGTGGGAGATAAAAATGTGCGGGCCCGTACTCCTACGTAGCATGTACCCATTTGAGAGGTTCATGGGAATTCTCAAGTCCTACGTATGGAATCGTTCTCGGCCGGAGGGCAGCATCGTCGAAGGTTATGCAAGCGAAGAGGTCATTGAGTTTTGTGTCGATTATATGGCTCAGATTCAACCGATAGGTGTCCCTCAATCTCGTCATGAGGGGAGGTTGAAGGGTCTCGGAACTATCGGAAGGAAAGCAATCACTCCAGATATGGACACGTATACTCAAGCCCATTTCACGGTGTTGCAACACATGACTGAAGTGGCCCCTTATGTGGACCAGCACAAGGATGTGCTTCGGCAACAGAATCCGGAGCAGCCGGATGTTTGGATCATGAGGCAACACAACCGTTGGTTCAACCAATGGTTGAAGGAGCAAATCGCTAGGAGCTCGCCGAGTGAGACGCTGACATGGTTGGCAAAAAGGCCGACATTTACAGTTGTGACATGGCAAGGATATGACATAAATGGGTACACATTCTATACGCAGTCTCAGGATGTCAAGAGCACTAACCAGAACAGCGGTGTCCGCATAGATGCATTCAGTACCGATGGGTCGAGAAACTCGTACTATGGCTTCATAGAAGAGATTTGGGAGCTCGACTATGTGGTTTTCAAAATCCCCTTATTTCGCTGCCGTTGGGTGCATCTCCCATAGGTGAAGGTTGACAAGTACGGTGTCACGACCGTGGACCTCCAACGTGTCGGGTACAAAGACGAACCATTCGTACTCGCCAATCAAATTTTTCAAGTTTTCTATGTAACGGACCCGGCAAATAAGAAACGCCATGTAGTTCTTCATGGAAAAAGGAGAATTGTTGGAGTGGAGAATGTAGTGGACGAGGAGGAATACAATCAATTTGACGAGTTACCTCCTTTTGGAAATGGCATAAGGGTCGACGATCAACAACGTGACGAAACTAGTTACGTACGCATTGATCATGATGAAGGGCTAATTTTTAAAGGAAAATAAGCAAGTACAATAAGAATGTATATGTGAAAATGTGTGACGTAGTCAATTTTGAGATGTATATGTGAAAATGTGTGATGTTGTCAATTTTGAGATGTATATGTGAAAATGTGTGATGTTGTCAATTTTGAGATGTATATGTGAAAATGTGTGATGTTGTGAATTTTCAGATGTATATGTGAAAATGTGTGATGTAGTCAATTTTGAGATGTATATGTGAAAATGTGTGATGTAGTCAATTTTCAGATGTATATGTGAAAATGTGTGATGTAGTCAATTTTGAGATTTATATGTGAAAATGTGTGATGTAGTCAATTTTGAGATTTATATGTGAAAATGTGTGACAAAAATGAATGCAGATTGATAAAATGTGTAAATGAATGCAACTGGTAGGTAGTTGATCATGAATGCAGATGGTTGGCTGTTGATCATGAATGACTACAGTTGGGCATAGTCTTATCACAGACGGTTCTAAACTTAGAACCGTCTGTGATATGAATATCACAGACGGTTCTAAGTTTAGAACCGTCTGTGATAAGCCTACTATCTCAGACGGTTCTAAACGTAGAACCATCTGAGATAGTATGCTTATTACAGACGGTTCTAAGTTTAGAACCGTCTGTGATATTCATATCCCAGACGGTTCTAAGTTTAGAACCGTCTGTAATAATCCGCTATATATACCCGTGTCTAGGGTTTTCCGTGTATTATGCAGTTATTCTAATATCTAAATCCCGATCTGCCTCCCCCGAGCCCTCGCCGCCGCCTCCCTCGAGCCCTCGCCGGCCGCCTCACTCGAGCCCTCCCCGGCCGCCTCACTCGAGCCCGTCGTCGCCGCCGCCTCCTCGAGCCCGTCGTCGCCTCCTCCTCCTCCTCCGTCGTCGCCGGCCGCCTCCTCGAGCCCGTCATCGTCGCCGCCTCCCCGAGCCCGGGGCCTCCTCCTCCTGCGTCGCCGCCGCCTCCTCCTCCTCCTCCGTCGTCGCCGCCTCCTCCTCCGTCACCAAAACCCTAAGGTCATCAAATCCCTCCCCGAGCTTCATGCTTACTGTTAGGGTTTAGGGTTGATGCTTGATACTTCATACTGAGTGTTAGGGTTGATGCTTGATACTTCATACTGATGCCTGTGGGATTTACAGTTGCTCGATGATGATAAATTCATATACTGAGATTGGTTCATTCGGTCTTTGAGCTCTAATAGCTGTTATATACAATCTTCCATATACTGAGATTGCCTGTGGGATTTACAGTTGCTCGATGATGATAAATTCATATACTGAGATTGGTTCATTCGGTCTTTGAGCTCTAATAGGTGTTATATACAATCTTCCATATACTGAGATTGCCTGTGGGATTTACAGTTGCTCGATGATGATAAATTCATATACTGAGATTGCCTGTGGGATTTACAGTTATGGCATGTTATTAAATTGAGCTCTAATAGATTGGTTCATTCAGTCTTTGAGCTCTAATAGCTGTTATTTGTTATATACAATCTTCCATATATTCCTGTCTGAATATATGCATGCTGAATATATCTTGATCTTGAGATTGTAGAGTTTGTATCTAGAGCTCAAAAGACTGAATTCATTATTTGGCATAACCAATCAAGGAAGAGTATATGATTTAGTAGCGGGACGGCCAAGATTAATCTTGTGCAACCCTACAATTTGAGAGCACATATTCATGTTGAGACTGTTATTGATTCTATTATTTGGTTTATAGTATTAGCAACTAAAGTAGGTGCTAAGATAGGCACATCACCCCCTCTCTGTGTCCATATCACCCCCTCCCTTCTCCCCTCCCCTCTACTCCTCTCTTCCAATTCAATATGATTACATTCTCATCTTATCTTAATAGACCCACAAAATGAGCAACATGTCACCCGCGCATTCTTCAGCATCATTGCCGGAGGCGTCCGCTCCAACATCAAGACGCCAAGGAAGAGGGATATCAAAGAAGCCTCAGAGCCGACAGACCATCACAGCGGTAAACGCAGCTGGGGTCCCTATCCTTCCTAAGCAAGCGGTAAACGCATTCCGAACCATGGTCGGAATAGTTACACGAGAACGAATTGAGATCACATACAATTCGTGGAAGAACGTGCCTGACACTCGGAAACGTGAGCTGTGGACCGAAATTTTGGCATCGTTCGAGTTCCCAGAAGAACACTTACACGCTGTGGAACGACAAACCTACCAAGCGGCGTGCAAAGCATGGAAGAACTTCAAGAGCACGCTTGTCAAGAAATACGTGGAGACGGACGAAACGCCTTTGACTAAATACCCATTCCTGGAACCACAATGGGAAGAGTTCAAGGCGATGAAAACGACCGAAGAGTTCAAAAGTACAAGTGTGGCGCACAAGGCCCTCCAGGCAAAAAACACGCACCCCCACAGACTTGGCACAGCTGAATATGCGGGTAAAATCCCGCAATGGAGGTTGGAGGATGAGCTGGCAGCTGCAGAGGACATCGCCCCGCCGTTTTCCAATATCCCGGATGACCGCGCTCGAAATTGGCTTAGAGCAAGGTCATCTACAATGACATCGGGGGAAGTCTCCTTTCGAAACCCTGCAGACCAGCAAGTGTCCCAGCGCCTGGTAAGATATCGATCGAACTACGTAGCTTGTAATTACTCCACAACTTCGTACGAATTGAAATGACATGTCGTGCTCTTGCAGGAAGAGCTGAGTTTTCAATCTACGGAGGGATCATTCCAGGGAACAAGGGAGAATGATATGCTCTCCGTGGCCCTGGGAAACAAGGAGCACCCGGGCCGTACGAGAGGCCTTGGGCTTTACGTTCCATGGAAACATGGTTTCCAAGATGACTCTGACATGTATCGGCGCAGGAAGAGAAACAAAGGCGAGCGTGACGCACAGCTACGAGAAGAGATCAAGGCATCTCTTAAAGAGGAGCTACTGGGTTCGATGGCTGATATAATCAGAGATGAGGCACGGAAACAGACAGAAAGTCAGCAGGCCGCCACCGCCGCTACTGCGCTAGCTAGCCCGCACAACCGTCCGAGTAGCTGCGCGTCCAATCCGACGCAAATCCAGTCCAAATTTCCTGTGGACGACATCCAGGTAATAATTATTACCTCTCGAATGCTTGCTCCATTGGTAGGCCTATTCGAGTAGGTAATTTTGTATCGTTATGTAGGAGCCTACGAATTGCAAGCTCCAAGTGAGATATGGCTCCGTTCCCTTGTACGCTGCTTGGGGCCAGGCATATTCGTCTGGTATCGGGGCCATGGTGCACGGTCAAGCTTTAGCGCCAGGCTTCGCAAAAGTTAATGTGGATGGTGTGCATGTCAATTTTGAGGTGGTCCCGCTACCGAAGCCCCCCAACGACGAGATCATGACTCTAGGACAGGCCATCGGAACATTCATCCAGTGGCCCAAAAGCGACATCTCCCTGGAGTCTTCCTCACCGGTGGCAGGACCAGAGCAACATGCACTGGTTCCATCTCCATTACAACACCAGTCGGTTCCACCACCGGATACTGCACCGGTGCTATCTCCACGGGTCCTATTCTCGCCAGAGCAACTTGCACCGCTGCTGCCGACTGCCGTTAAGTCGGCCTATAGCCGAAGCAGCAAGGGCAAAGCAAAGAAGACCAATGATGATATTTCGTACCTACCTTTGGCCCGCAAATTCGTGCTTGGTCAGCCGTTGCTCGAGGAAAAATACCTCGAAAAGCTACCATATAGTTGCACGCAATTGCACATGTGGTATATGCAGCAGTCCAATAAGCTAGAGGGAGAACGGACTTCAAGTATCACTGTCAAATTCACCGAAGAAGATTTACACCACAGTTTTCAAGAGTGTATGTTCGTGGTCGCCTTTGAGGATTTATTCGATCTGTTCACGTTCAACGCTCTTGACGTCTCAATCCTTCGATGCTGGACGCTGTAAGTGTGTACAATCACAGTCTCCGTTAATGTCATACCGATAAATGCCATATCTAATTTTTTGCTTTCGTGTGTATATATATAGACACATGCTGATTAAAGCTAGATCATCCAACTTATCAGTTGGTTTCTTGGACCCACAATTGGTCGCCAAGCAAACCATCGACCAGGATACACCCCTCGTCGAGAGGTACATTGCAGCAGGACTGCTGGGTTGCGTCAAGAAGGATTATGTACTTATGCCCTTCCTTCAAAACTTTCATTGGATTTTAGTAGTAATTGTACCAAAATGGAACAAGGTATTTTACCTTGATTCCCTAAGTAAGAATAAAATGGACTTCACAGTTCTCAGCCAAGTAATCGATAGGTAAGCACATATTCCCCATACATATCTACATTGTACTTTCTTTCCTTCCGAATGATTAAGGTTAACTTTTTCGAATTACGTAGGGCGTTTGCCACCTACATTGAAAAGGGAGGTGACTCGAAGCGCGGGGCCAAAGGCTTGCTGACACATGTTCGAGATTTTAAGGTATTCGCTATTTCACATTAATTAATCCTATGCAACAATTGGTACTAATGCCTCTTGAACTAACACATTCCATTTTTTGCAGTGTCACCAGCAGGAGCCGGGCAACACATGTGGATACTACGTTTGCCAACATATGGAACTACTCCTCGATTCCTCGAGGCTCACCAATCGCAAGGTTTGTCACTCTTCTCATAATTACTTCATACTTAACACGTTACATATATACGCACATTGATATTCCTATCGACAGGCTGCGTCCATCCCGTCAACTGCATTGAAACAGCCTGTTCTTGGAGGGATTCGAGGAGAGTTGGCGTACTTTTTGCTGACTCAAGTCATAACGCCAGGAGGACGGTTCCACTGCGCACCATGATTTCTTATTGATCTTATCACTAAGTGCAAATGCAGTGCACATCTTTTGTAAATGAGATGTGTTAATGGACATTTCATTTCAATTCAATTAATCGATTTGCGAAATGGATGCATGCTTTATGTTTGTGAAATGAAGTGCGATGTCAATGGGATGTTTTATGTCTGTGAAATGTATCTGAAAGGAAATGAGATGTGTGAATTGTATATTTTTTGTCTGTGATTATCTGCTTGTTTCAGAGGGCATGGCTAGCATTTCCTGAGGCTAGCTATAAACAGAAATAGATTCTGCTGGGGTGGAGGAGTATCACAGACGGTTTTTTCATTAAAAACCGTCTGTGATAACTTGGATTATCACTGACCCATAATTCCAGACGGTTCAGAAAACCGTTTGTGATGACGTTTCTGAACCGTCTGTAATGTGGATTTCTGTAGTAGTGGCCACATTTTTCCAACCAGATTTGTTTTCAATTAAGAAAGGTTGTACTGATGATTGTACCAGCTTGATCACTTTTATTCTTCCTTTGTGTTCTGCTATGCACAATTAGAAGTTGTGAACTACAATTCTTTGTTTCTGACTTGGAGTTGTGTGATGCTATTATGATTTGCCGAATTGTTCACGTATATAGCACTATTTTCAATTTTTGTTGTTGTGTGGTACAGAATAAACTCCATCAAAAAATTTGTATGGCACGTAATATAGACAACACAGAGTAAATTATGACATTTAAATCGACATACAAGGGAATTTAAATAATACATGTCTGCTCATGAGCATGATGTTCATCTGTATGATCTACATAATTGTCGAGGGTGTAAGTATACTCACGAGACAAATCATCTTCATTTGTGATGGGTTGTTCTGCAGTGGCCAACATTTTGCAAGCTTCTGCCTCCTTTATAATATCTTCCCTTGCCTTGTCTAGATTGCTAATATATGAAGCCCAAAGAACGTTCATCTTTTTGGCTTGGATTATATGGGCAGCATGCTCTATGGCATACAACAATGATTATACACACACACATATACATATAATTGGCCTACAACATATTTACTAGACTATTTGTCAATGCTTGTCTATGGACAAACATTGTATACACCATGATGTTCATATGTGCTTATAATTAAGGTAGTTTGAAAAAAAAACATGTGATTCTTTTTGAAGATTCACATTTGATGGGTCATCACCCTTCTCTTGAACTTGTTTGGCCTTAATTGTTTCATTAGACCTGTTGTAACATACTTTAATTTTTGGACGTAGCTACAACAAAATTAAGTATGTCGTTCCATAGAAATAACAGTAAGTGCCAGCCATAAATTTTTATTTTTTCTGGGATATCGATGTGTGTACTTGCATCCTCCCAAACTATGTAACCGTGTATTTATCCTTCAATGTAAGGCCAATGATGCACCTTTTCTTAATTTTGTCATGATCATAAATAGCAATTCATGGGAAAACATCATGCGAAAGACTGAGATGTTCAAAATCCAAGTTGTCCAAATAGAAAACCTGAAATGATCAATGCAATTCATCTTCTAGATTGTCGGTACCAGCAAATAGATGTAATATAATGTTACTGGTTACACTTTTAAATAGTTGTGTGATACTTGTAGGAATATTACACACCCATTCACATAGCCACATCTTTCACCTTGGAAATATGTTTTTAAACATCTTTAGCTACTGCTAACTCGTTCAAAACATACCCAGACCAGTTATAGTCGGATATGTTGTCTGGATTTATGAGAGTGGTGAAATATTTTGGACAAATGTTGTCCAAAAATTTCTGAGGTGCCAGGAATTTAGCCATAACAAGATTAGAAAAACTATTTTAAAAGCATCCTTATCTTCCATAAACATGCTGCCTGTATGGTTTTTTTTAAGTAGTTCCTCCAGGACAGCTCTGTTGACATGCTTGTAATCTTCAACCTCCAATCTGGTGCATATTAAGTTCTTAACCTGTGCAATTACTTCACTGCTAGGAGGGTCCAGTTCTTAACCTGAGTAATTACTTCACTGCCAGGAGGGTCCAATTCCTTTCCATCTGAAGGAATTCCAAGAACCTTATGAACATCATGCTCAAAAAGTGGAATTACAGTACCTTCTCCTACTTTTAATGCATGAGTATCACAAGATATTCTAGACAACAACCAAAAACTTATTGCTCTATGTGTTGTAATCTCCGGCATGCTCAACAAACCCCCAAAATCCATTTCACTTACTAAAAGCTCCTTCTCTCCCTTAAAATTCTTAATAATTGATGATATGGAAGACAGAACACATCTAGATATAGGTGGAACATATTTTTGACCTGTAATGTTCCTAGTTGGTGGGCACATGAAGTCATCATTATCGAAGTTAGATGTGGAAGGTCTAACTCCATCAGTCATGGAATTGCGCCTGCCCTTTTGTCTGGCACTTGCACCTGGTGGTAGTCTCGACATTCTAAGAAATCGGATGTTGAGATGCACACAAAATTGAAGGATCAAAACCAATCGGACAAACACTTAAAAAATTGTAAAAAAATGATTCACATAGGTTTGAACATGACATGCTACACAGTTCTTTGGGACGACATAGTAACATACCTAAACAAGGACGATCAAGCGCTAAATAAAACTGACAATGGATCAAATGATATTTGAACATCACATTGTGCACAAAATGATTACACCATACTATTTGAACACCAAAGATATGAAATGATCGGAGAGAAGTGCTGCTTTGCATGAAATGCCCAATGATGCACATGATTTGTGTCGGAACCCGGAGCAACAACTCCTGGATCCTCTGTGTAAATCGCACTAGTCCAGGATCAGCTAGTGCACACAGTGACAACAAAGATAAATACCAAGCACAAATGACTTATTATAATGAATAAAAGAGTATGGCCTTATGGCCAAGTCTTACATCCACGCCCATTGGCAAAGATAAATAAAGCAAATAACTACGGAAGCAAACAGAATGAAGCGAAGCCCAAGCCTGCCCATAGGCAAACGACAGTAAGACGCAACCTACTGGTCCAGGTCTTCACCGTAGTCGACAGCATCTTCCTCTGTATGGAGATTGCAAGGTGAGTACAAACTTGTACTCCGCAAATTACACGGAGAAATGCAACATAATGATAAAGGCTTCAATGGAAGGCTTATAGGGTTAGTTTGCATAAACAACATTTAATAAAATAAGTAGATAGATTGAAATTGCTGAATTTAATACAGTAAGTAAAAACAATACATGTAATTGAAAATAATACCGTTAGCGCAGGCTCCGACCAAACACCAACCTATTCTCGGGCATCCCACCCGAACCGTTTTTTCCAAAAAGTCATGTATGGCTTCCATCCATCCACACGCTTTCACTATGCAACTCTGATCGATTCCATCCATCCACCAGGTTTCAATCTCTCACAGATTCCATCCATCCGCAAGGTTTTCATATCTCGTAGATTCCATCCATCCGCAAGGTTTTCATATCTCGTAGATTCCAAAAAATATTTTTGAAAAACAAAATCTAATCCATGAAAAAGTTTTACTCAGCATGCCCATGACCATGGGCACGGCTATCCAGGATAGATTATACACTCTGCAGAGGTTGTACATGTTGGACCGAAATGGCGACAGAGGGGGGTGAATGCCGATCAATTAAAACTACAACCCCTCAAAAGTACTCACTTCAACTTCTCCAATAGCAACCAGTGCTTATGAAGAAATAGAGGACAATTGCCAACTGGAGCCAACTCACAGAAGAGAATTACCTTCGATAGCTATTGAAAGCTATGAAGAGAGACTCTCCTTCCAAAACAAAAAGGCTATGAAAGATATACTAGCACACCTGGAAAACCATGAAGATCAGAGAGGGAAGCTACCAAGATATGAAGAATAAACCATGGGAGCAAACCCTAAAAACACAGATGCAAAAGAACCTGCGAAGAGCATCTGGCCGGTCTGACCGCAAGCCTGGGGCCGGTCAGACCGCCCCCCATTTTCAGCAGCCCGAAAACTGAAATTTCAGAAAAAGTTCCAAGAACTTCACTCACAAGGGAAATTTGAGATTTTCTTCTAGTTATCTCTGCCCAGAATAGTTAGAAAACAACTATAATAAGTAGAGGACCTAGAAGAACAAGAGAAACCACCTTAAGACAAGTAATTTCAGATTTGAGACCAAAATCTGAAAATTACAGAGAGCTGGACTAAAAATCCAATTACTCCTTAACCGTTGATCCTATGGCAATGAAACTTTGCAGATACATTAGCAATAGCCGTAGAACCCTCCCGATCAAATCTCAGGCCACCTCCTCAAGAGAATCAACAACTGGACTAAACCCTAGAAATTCAGAATGAAGAACAGAAGAGGCCAAACCTGAAATCTGAGAATCAAACTAGGTTTGCTCTTGGGATTAAATAGCCAAATGGCTTTTGAGCATCACCCATGTCATAGCAACCCATTTTGGCACTCTCCAGCAAGCAAGAAACCAAAACAACGAAAATCAAGAAATCTTGCACAGAGGGAAAAGAAGAACAGAGGCTACGAACTGAAACCAAAACTCCAGATTTCTTTCATTGAATCACAAGGAATACAGAGGAGTCCCGATACGCATGTACATTAGAACGAGAAGGTTGATTACATGACTCTCAATCCATCTCCAACCTCTCACAAACTCTCGCACACCCATACATGCTTGGAGTGGATGAACACAACACACACCCTCACCAAGAAACCATCGATGGGGGACAGCAGGGAGCACACCTCTGCCTCCTCCACTCACTCTCACCATCTAAAGCCTAAAGCCAAAGCAAGCCATCAAAGCCTCTTTTGACTCTAAAACCCTAATCCTCTCACAAGTGCTCAAGGAGGGCATGCAGCCCCTCCTCTCCTTTTATAGCGCTTGGCTAACGGGTCTCCGCCCCGTTACGCCTGCTACGTCCAACGGAGCCCGCTCCCGCTTGTGCAGCCTTGCGAATTTCCCGATTCGCCCCTCCTGCACCTTCCGGGAAGCTTCCGCGCCCCTTGCCTCGCACGCCTCGCAACCACCTCGAGTCCATGTCGTCTTCGACACATCCCGACCGTTCTGACCTCAGCGCCACCTGCGCCTAGTCCGGTCCACCGTGTCTCGCCATGACTCCAACTCGACGTCCTACAGTCACACAGACAAGAAACACATCAAATAGCACCGCTCGACACATGAAAGCGTAAATACCATCACACTTACCACTGATGAAGTCCAAACATGTCAAAACATTAGAATATGCATCCTAAGCCCAAATGACCAAGTTTGACCACAGTTCGATCGAGCCCGATTGCGCCACGCAACGACTCGACTCCGAACCACTCAAACCAAACTCGACTGACCTAAACCCTTGTCAATTACTCATCACTCTCATGGAGTCACGACCACATGGTCTCTCAATCTCCCCCTTGATGAGTATATTGACAAACTCAGAAAAGGCATTATCGATATGCTTGACAAACTCAGTTGGTGAAGATGTCAGCCAACTGGTGGTCACTCTCCACAAAATGGAGCACGATGTCACCCTTCTCTACATGGTCTCTAAGGAAGTAAAAACGAATATCGATATGCTTGGTCCGAGAGTGCTGCACTGGGTTCTTAGCGATGTTAATCGCAGAAGTGTTATCACAAAAGAGTGGAACACTATCTAAGGCTAACCCAAAGTCCCGCAGGGTCGAAACCATCCAAAGTACCTGGCTACAGCAACTGGCTGCAGCAACGTACTCGGTCTCTGCAGTGGACTGTGCAACACCGGACTGCTTCCTCGAAGACCAGGAAACGAGAGAAGTGCCAATGAATTGGCAGGTGCCGGAAGTGCTCTTCCTATCTATCCTACAACCAGCAAAGTCTGCATCCGAAAAGGCTCTCAAGGAAGACAGGATGAGGAAGAGTACCAGATACCATAGTCAATGGTAGCTCGAAGGTACCGGAAGATGCGCTTCACCGCCTGGCGGTGAGATACGCGAGGAGAAGCCTGAAAACGAGCACACAGACACACGGAGAAGTGTATGTCTGGTCTCGAGGCAGTGAGGTAAAGAAGGGAGCCGATCATACTTCTGAACTCTTTCTGATCAACTGGCTCGCCATCCTCATCTGGGTCAAGATAGGCTGTAGAAGCCATGGGAGTCGACACAGGCTTACCATCACTCATGTCGAAGCGCCTCAGGAGGTCACGGGTGTACTTTCCTTGATGAAGAAATGTACCCTCCCGAGTCTGCTTGATTTGGAAGCCGAGGAAGAAGGTCAACTCACCCATCATACTCATCTCAAACTCGGTGCTCATGACATCCGAGAACTGGGAAACCAGAGTATGGGAAGAGCCGCCAAAGATAATGTCATCGACATAGATCTGGACGAGCAGAAGGTCAGCGCCATGCCGGCGGATGAACAAGGTCTTGTCAACTTTACCCATCTCAAAACCATGACTTAACAAGTAGGACTTAAGCCTCTCATACCAAGCTCTAGGGGCTTGCTTAAGTCCATACAAAGCTTTGGAAAGCTTGAAGACATGGTTTGGGTATTTGGGATTTTCGAAACCAGGAGGCTGTCGGACGTAGACCTCTTCCTCAATAAGGCCATTGAGAAAGGCACTCTTGACGTCCATCTGGTAATGCTTGAATCCCTTAGAAGCTGCAAAGGCAAGCGGGATTCTAATGGCTTCAAGTCTAGCTACAGGGGCAAAGGTCTCCTCAAAATCTAGACCCTCAACCTGGGAGAACCCTTGAGCTACCAGTCTAGCCTTGTTCCGAATAACCACTCCATCCTCGCTCTGCTTGTTCTTGAACACCCACTTAGTCCCAATAATATTGTGACCTCGCGGGGGCTCGACAAGCGACCAGACCTTGTTTCTTTCGAAATTTTCTAACTCCTCATGCATGGCATTGACCCAAGACTCATCAGATAAAGCATGAGAAACATCTTTGGGCTCAAAGGAGGCAATGAAAGCAGAATGGAGACAGAATTGAGATAAGCCAGATTTTGAGCGGGTAACACGCTCGAACAGGTCTCCAATGATCTGCTCTGAAGGATGAACTTTCTGGATATGTCTAGGAGGTCCAGGATGAGATGAAGAAGTGGCCTCTACCTCGTGAGCAGACGAGGTAGGAACAGAGCCACTAGCTCCAGAAAAAGTAGAAGGCATGGGCTGATCACCTCGAGGTGCGGTGGAAGACGTCACTTCAAGGGGTGGATGAGGGACAGGATCAGGTAGACAACCGTCGTCTCCATCGTCCTCATCATCCACGAAGATGGTCTCGGACTGCTCTAAAGAACCTGAGATATCAGGCCTTGTCCCCGGACTGGCCTCGTCAAAGGTCACCTCACAGGTCTCTACCATTTTGCTAGACTCGCAGTTCCAGACCCTATAAGCCCGCGAAGAAGTCGAGTAGCCTAGAAAGATCCCATCACAAGAACGTGACTCGAACTTATCTAGGTTTCCAGACTTCAAAACAAAGCACTTGCAACCAAACACACGAAAATGAGAGACGCAAGGCTTTCGCCCATATCTCAGCTCATAAGAAGTGCGGTGCAAGTATGCCCTCAGAAAAACACGATTTGAGACATGGCACGCGGTGGCTATAGCCTCAGCCCAAAACTTCTGCGGTGTAGAGTACTCATCAAGCATCGTCCTGGCCATCTCGACCAAGGTACGGTTCTTCCTCTCCACAACGCCATTCTGCTGAGGGACGTATGGAGAAGAGAACTGGTGCTCTACACCTGTCTCACCACAGAAACTCTCAAAGTAGTAGCTCTTGAACTCCGTGCCATTGTCACTACGGATCGCTCGTAAGGCACCTGGGAGCTCTACAGAAAGCCTACTAAAAAGACCTCAGAAATGCGAAAACGTCTCATCCTTTGAGGCTAAGAAAAACACCCAAGAATACCTCGAGAAGTCATCGACCACAACAAGAACATACCACTTCCCTCCTGCTGACTGCACTCGAGCTGGTCCAACTGTGTCCATGTGGAGCAGCTGTCCCGGTGCATCGGTCATGGTAACTGTGACCGGAGGATGAGAAGCGGCAACCATCTTGCCGTGCCGGCATGGAGCGCAAACAAGATCTTTGACCATCTCGAGTTTAGGCAGACCACGAATGAGATCATAACCGCTAACTCGAGTCAAATGGTCAAAGCCTATATGACCAAGTCTCCTATGCCAGAACGAAAGGTCGCGGGACTCAGAAGCAACTAAACACCTGAGAGGATCACCAGAAGACTCAAAAAAATCAGCACGAAAGATCCTCCCATAACGAGAAATCCCGCAAACCAGACTACCCGAAGAATCAAGAATTTTGCAAGCATTTTTCTTAAAGCTTACCTTGAAACCGTCATCGGTAAGCTGAGAGACTGAATGCAAATTGTACTGCAGCTTACTAACCAAAGCTACATCTTTCAAAATGAAAGAATCATTAATGTGCACTGTACCTTTGGCGATGACGCGCCCAGATGAAGCATCTCCGAAGGTGATCGTCTCATCACCTGGAGCACGGGCAAGGGAAGAAAACCAACGGGAGTCTCCGGTCATGTGTCATGAACACCCGGAGTCTACAAGCCAAACCTTTCCCTTCCCTGCCCGGCGAACCTGAGTCAAACAGAGAGTAAAGTCTCAGTACTGGGGTAAATTAAGAGTGATTTTGACACCCAATACTGAGTAACACGTGGAGCAGATGAAGTAGTCAAACACGACTGACCTCTATCTACCCTACACTCTCCATGACTTAAAGAAGCAGAAGGTCTGTGAGCAGACCTGAAGCTGTTGCGGGGTCCGACTGCTATGGGAGAGCTAGTTGGAACACCGGCAACACGCTGATCACGCCGCGGGTAGCTATCTCGATGGGGAAACCGAGATCTACCCTCAGTACGGCGGGAGACACGACCAGAGGCAGCATGAGGACAGAAAACAGAAAACTCGAAAAAACCAAGTCCTCTATGCTACCCAAACTCCGCAACAGGAGCAAACCTAGACCTCGTGTTGGTCTTAGGTGCACTCAGGATCTGGGGCTGACCCTGAATACCCCTAAGAGACTCAACACGGTCTCTACGCGCGATCTTGGCGCGCCTGAAGCATCGATCAACCGTGTGTCTATCCTTCTGACAGAAGGTGCAGTGATACTTCATCCTCTGAGAGGTAGAAGTAGCACGGTCAGGGTTCGCCTTCTGAGAGGCCGAAGCAGCAGGTGCCATCACCTTGCTGTCAGAAATCCCCTGGACATAGCCCGCTGACTTAAATTGGACTTTCTCGGTCCTGGGCTCGGTCTCGATCACACCTGGTGCTATGGGTCGGAGCACGGCAGGTGGATGCTTCCTCATATCCTCATAATAATCATATCCTAGACCCTGATTAAATCTGTAAATTTTAGACTGGTCCAGAATAAGATTAAGCTTCTTCTTGCCACCTACAAATCTCTCGAGAGTGTTCATAAGATACTGACACTCCCGAAAGAGAGAGGTGCAAGAAGAGCAGGGGGAAGAGGGAACAACAGGAGGTAAGGGAGCAGATGAAGAACCAATAGCAGAGGAAAGAATGGCTTGTGCACGCACAGCCGACTCTGAATGGGCAGTCCTACCGCTAGCCAGTTGGTTCACGTTCCTAGGCGTCTCCACCTTACCCTGGAGCTTCTCCCCCTTCTCAGCAATCACATTACAAGCTGATGGTTGCTTCTCTAGTAAGTCCTTAGTTAGCTTCACACATTTCTCATCCAATGCAATCAAATCAGATTTTAGTTTGTTACAGTTAATGCATGGTGAGCTAATAGGGTCCTTAGAAGCATACTGAGCCATTTTCCTATCATGATCAATCATATCTTGAAACTGTTTGGAGACAGCTTCAAGTTCAGTAGTTAACTTAGGACAGTTTAAGCATGAATCAATCGGCTCAAGTAGAGAAGCTTGTAGTTCAGCAATTTTATGATCTTCCCATTTTAAATTCATCTTCAAGTTATGGCAAGTTTCACAAGACTCGGGCAGATCAAGGAGCATGGCATAAGGTCCTCTAGCAGCAATGTCCTTATCCTCACATGAGGTGGGAGAAGTAGTCTCATCAGTAGTAAGTAGGGTAACAACCATCCTACTCAATTCTAACTCAGCAAGCAGACTAACATTCTCCACCTTAACAATATCGATCTCAGAGGACAAACTATCATGCGAGGTCCTTAATTTCTCCATATCAACCAGCAAAGCAGAGCATGTATCACAGTCGTCACGGGAGGGAGCAGATATAAGTGAAGTAAGCTCCCGTGACAGTTTATCTACTTCCTTCTCCAACTCGCTACACCTAGCTCTAGATCTAGCATGAAATCCTCCTAGCTTAAGGAAAGCTTCATTAAGTTGGTCATAGGAGGGGCATACCTCGTCTGAGTCGGAGTACAGCTCGCTGTCGCTGATCTCGCCCTTGAGGGCCATGAAGCACATGCCGGAGAAGTCGTCGCCGCCATCCTTGGGCTCTTGGTCACCCGTCCCGTCGTCGTCGCTCCATCCCTCCACCTCACTGAGGTCGAGGTCGTCGAAGGCGGTGAGGACGCGGTGAAAGAGCTTCTTGGCCTTCCCGAAGTTGCGGAACTTCTTCTTTCCCGGCGTCTGAGCTGGAGGCTTCTTGTTACGGTTCTTGTCGGTGTAGTCGTTCTTACCCGAACCGCCGTAGTCAGCTTTGCCCTTCTCCAGCTTGGGGCAATTTGCCCGAATGTGGTTGGGGCCACCACACTCGAAGCAAATAACGGGTCCTCCTCTCTTTCTGTCCCTCCTCCCCTTGTAAGCATGGCAGAATCTTCGAGCAAGGAGGGCGAGTTGCTCATCCGCAAGCTGCTCTAACTGATCATCAGTTATGTCACAGAGAGCAGCAAGGGAGAATCCGCAAAGAGAACCAGCAGAAGAGGAACCAGAAGCCAGCGTGGGATCAGTGACCAAAGCCATTGACTGTGACTTCGACCTACGAGAGACAACATCAATCTCGTGAGTCTTGAGGCGCGAGTACAGCGCGTCAAGAGTCAAGGTCGAGAGGTCTGTCGTGTCTTTGATGGTGGTCACTTTCATTTCCCAAACACACAGATCGAGAGCTGCGAGCATCTGTCGAGCATTATCCGAGTCGGCGTATGTGAGACCGACTGCTCGGAGGCTGCTCAAGATCTTGTGGAAGCGCGCAAAGCACTCATCAAGGGACTCACCAGCGTGTATTTCAAACTTGTTGTAATCACGCTTGAATTGGTCCTGTCGGACTATCTTGATCTGGGTGGTGCCCTCATGATATGCATCGAGGGTCACCCAGATGTCGAAAGCCGACGTAAGATGAGAGATGCGATCAAACTCGCTTCGGCTCAACCCCTGGATTATGATGTTCCTTGCCTTAGCATTCACCTCGACATCAGCCATGTTCCCGGCATTGATGTCCTCATCGGCAGGAACAACATACTGTACTTTGACCTTTCGCCAGATGGCGTACCCCTGAGCCTGGATGTATGTCTCCATTCGGCTCTTCCAGAAGGGGTAATCGACGCCATCGAAAACGGGCGGCTTGGTCGAGTACTTGTCCGTCGCCATGGCTCTTGAGACCGGTTAAGATCTATGAATTAGAGCTAACCGACTCTGATACCAATTGTTGGACCGAAATGGCGACAGAGGGGGGGTGAATGTCGATCAATTAAAACTACAACCCCTCAAAAGTACACACTTCAACTTCTGCAATAGCAACCAGTGCTTATGAAGAAATAGAGGACAATTGCCAACTGGAGCCAACTCACAGAAGAGAATTACCTTCGATAGCTATTGAAAGCTATGAAGAGAGACTCTCCTTCCAAAACAAAAAGGCTATGAAAGATATACTAGCACACCTGGAAAACCATGAAGATCAGAGAGGGAAGCTACCAAGATATGAAGAATAAACCATGGGAGCAAACCCTAAAAACACAGATGCAAAAGAACCTGCGAAGAGCATCTGGCCGGTTTGACCGCAAGCCTGGGGCCGGTCAGACCGCCCCCCATTTTCAGCAGCCCGAAAACTGAAATTTCAGAAAAAGTTCCAAGAACTTCACTCACAAGGGAAATTTGAGATTTTCTTCTAGTTATCTCTGCCCAGAATAGTTAGAAAACAACTATAATAAGTAGAGGACCTAGAAGAACAAGAGAAACCACCTTAAGACAAGTAATTTCAGATTTGAGACCAAAATCTGAAAATTACAGAGAGCTGGACTAAAAATCCAATTACTCCTTAACCGTTGATCCTATGGCAATGAAACTTTGCAGATACATTAGCAATAGCCGTAGAACCCTCCCGATCAAATCTCAGGCCACCTCCTCAAGAGAATCAACAACTGGACTAAACCCTAGAAATTCAGAATGAAGAACAGAAGAGGCCAAACCTGAAATCTGAGAATCAAACTAGGTTTGCTCTTGGGATTAAATAGCCAAATGGCTTTTGAGCATCACCCATGTCATAGCAACCCATTTTGGCACTCTCCAGCAAGCAAGAAACCAAAACAACGAAAATCAAGAAATCTTGCACAGAGGGAAAAGAAGAACAGAGGCTACGAACTGAAACCAAAACTCCAGATTTCTTTCATTGAATCACAAGGAATACAGAGGAGTCCCGATACGCATGTACATTAGAACGAGAAGGTTGATTACATGACTCTCAATCCATCTCCAACCTCTCACAAACTCTCGCACACCCATACATGATTGGAGTGGATGAACACAACACACACCCTCACCAAGAAACCATCGATGGGGGACAGCAGGGAGCACACCT
This sequence comes from Dendrocalamus latiflorus, assembly GCA_017311315.1. Taxonomy (NCBI): domain Eukaryota; kingdom Viridiplantae; phylum Streptophyta; class Magnoliopsida; order Poales; family Poaceae; genus Dendrocalamus; species Dendrocalamus latiflorus. The sequence continues at coordinate 17,195,691 of CM029657.1, read as the reverse complement.
CTGCCTCCTCCACTCACTCTCACCATCTAAAGCCTAAAGCCAAAGCAAGCCATCAAAGCCTCTTTTGACTCTAAAACCCTAATCCTCTCACAAGTGCTCAAGGAGGGCATGCAGCCCCTCCTCTCCTTTTATAGCGCTTGGCTAACGGGTCTCCGCCCTGTTACGCCTGCTACGTCCAACGGAGCCCGCTCCCGCTTGTGCAGCCTTGCGAATTTCCCGATTCGCCCCTCCTGCACCTTCCGGGAAGCTTCCGCGCCCCTTGCCTCGCACGCCTCGCAACCACCTCGAGTCCATGTCGTCTTCGACACATCCCGACCGTTCTGACCTCAGCGCCACCTGCGCCTAGTCCGGTCCACCGTGTCTCGCCATGACTCCAACTCGACGTCCTACAGTCACACAGACAAGAAACACATCAAATAGCACCGCTCGACACATGAAAGCGTAAATACCATCACACTTACCACTGATGAAGTCCAAACATGTCAAAACATTAGAATATGCATCCTAAGCCCAAATGACCAAGTTTGACCACAGTCCGATCGAGCCCGATTGCGCCACGCAACGACTCGACTCCGAACCACTCAAACCAAACTCGACTGACCTAAACCCTTGTCAATTACTCATCACTCTCATGGAGTCACGACCACATGGTCTCTCAGTACAATTTTACCCACAAGACACGATCATCCCGGATTGCCACGTGAGTTACACACTTCCTTGGGTGTACGGCGAGGAGATCATGATAAGGCCTTTACAATGCAAAACCTTCAACCTGGCCAAGCCAACTCTAAGGTTTCACCCCAGTAAGAAATCCACCAGACCGGGACCCCCTCTTGAGCCTAAGTGAGACATCACATGGCTTAACCACGCTCACTCAAGTGATACTTCTCATGGCACCAACCACGCTCACTTTCAACCTACAACTTGAATCAGGGTGGGACTTCGCAAATTATTCAGCCAGGGCTATCCCATACCAGCCATGTGGTAGTACGACAGGGCTTTGCAATAGTAGCTCACAAACCAGTCCTTAATTGACTTAGGCCCAACCACATACCCTTGTGCACGACAATCAACCCTGAGTCTCCGAACAACAGGGCATGCCTGCACCCACCATCTAACCAACTGCCTAAGTCTAAACCAGTTTTTATATTTTGTTTTCAAAATATTTCATAAACCTCCTTGACTCACCAAAGTCAAGAGTACATTTGAAAACTTATCATTTTATGTGAAAAGTTCATCATTTTATGTGAAAAGGTATCTCAACCCATAGTTATTTCTAAGCAAGACTAAGCATTTGCTATTCATAAAGTCTCTAACCATACTAGTGTACTAACTAGAGTTTTAATCTAGGGTGACAAGGTATAAGGAATTCAATATCAATGGAGGAATTAACAAGTAGGTGTTAACTATATTTAAAACTGAATTGAAATACGTTGAATAAAAATATGCATGCAGAATACTTTAAAACAACATAATTTTATTTTTGAAATTTGGGATTAATATGATCAAGGAGTGTGACTTGCCTTGCTCTTCAAATTGGTGCAAACTTTCGTCTCTGAATTCTCTCGAATCGTCGAAGTCCACGTGAAAATAACCCACCAAATTCAAATAAATTCAAACTAAATTTAAATTAACTTCAAATATTTAAATTGATGCTATAAATGGATAGAGCGGAATTTTTGATGAATTTAGAAATTTAAATGGGCTCAATCGGAGTTAGGATGAAGAAGAACGGGCTTTCGGAAGTTTAAAATCAGAGAAAATGAAATATCTGGATTTTTGAAATTATTTTTCTAAAGGAAAATGGGAATTATTACGTCAGCATGACATCAGCCCTGGGAATTTCATTTTGGCCGAATTATTTTCCTACTGGAAAATTGGGTGAGAGGCTGACAGTGGGCCCTGGTCCATGTAGACCAAGTCTATGGACCCGGGAGGTGGCACGGGGATGGCTCTTGCGCACGTGGCGCTGACGGGGGAGAGACGGCGCCGAGGTGGCACTGGCATGGCGCCACGTCTGTTGCCACGCAGGCACAGTGGCAGTGCCGGCCGGAGGCGCACGGGGACGGCAGCAGCGGTGGCGCTCCGATGGCCAGCGGCGGATGGCGATGGCCGGAGGAGGGAGAGGTGATCGAGTGGAGCACGGCGGTGGGTGCGGGGGTTACCGAGGGCGGACGGAAATGGGCCGACGACGAGGGAGGCAGCGGCGTGGCTCGGTCGACGACGGCGAGGGGGCTCCGATGGCGGAGAGGCCCGACCGAGGGGCGGAGGGTCTTCACACGGGCGCGGGGAGGCCGAGGGAGGCGACGGCGAGGCGCGAGGGCGACCGGAGCGACGGCGATTCCTCGCTGGAGTCCGAGGCGGCGGCGGAGGCGATGGCGCACGGTGTCGGGCCACTAGGGGGCTCGGGAGAGGGGGAAGGAGGTAGAGCGAGGTGGGGCGGAGAGGAGCGGTGTCGGTGGGGGGTTTTATAGGGGCGGAGGGGAGCGGCCAGTGCGAATTGCTCGCCGGAGTGGGAAGGTGGGGGCGGCGGTTGCAGAAGGGTGAGGCCGAGCGGGCTCGAGGAGTGGGGAGGAAGGTGGGCGCGGCTTGCGGGGGAGGAAAGGGACGTGGGTGGCGCGCGCGGGAGGCCGGGAAGGGCGGGGCAGCCGTTGCGGCTCGGCGGCGGCGCAGGAGGAAGGAGGCGGCGCGGGGTGGGAAAGACGACTCTGACGGGTGGGGCCGGGGCTCAGAGAGAGAGAGGGAGAGGGAGGCGCGGACGGCGGCGATGGCGCCACATGGTCGAGGGCGAGGATCGGGCGGCAGGGGGTTATGCGGGGCGGACGGGCCAGATGGGCCGGGCGGTTGGAGCGGGGCGACGTGGCCAAGATCCAAGTCGGACACGTGTCGCCCAAAGAGGAGGGGAAGGCGGGATCCAAGCGGGCGACGTGGGCGGAATCTGGCCGTCCACGTGGCGGCCGGAGGGAAAGGTTGGGGTTTTTATATTATGATTTTAATTTTTGATTTTCAGAAAACCCGAGAAATTCCAATAAAGCTCAGAAAAATATGAAATAACTTCCAAAAATTCTAGAAAAAGTCAAAGAAGTTTGTAGAAATGTTTTGGACTTAGTAAAGTTATTTCCAAATAATGTTGGTATTTAGTTTTCATACTTAAAATACTTTTTAGTTTCAAAATAGATTTTTGAACTCGGAAAAACTCAGAAAACCAAATAAAAGCCAAATAAATCCAAATAATTAATTTGAATTAGGATTTTTATAGAAAATCAAAATATCATTTTATTTAATAATATTTTTAGTTTTTACTTAAAATACTTTTCAAATCCAGCCTTTTCAAAAACAGAGATTCAGGGCAAATCCAAATTTAAAATTTAGGCACTTTTATTTTAAACCAAATTAATTTAATTTAAATTTTGTTTCCTCAAAAATTTGAAAATAAACAGTTGGGCTGTTACAATTTGCTCTTGTCCGCTTCGCTTGCGGCAAAAGCTTGCAGCACTAACATTTTAGAAGTAAAGGAGGAGGAGTGCTGCAGTAGCAGGGCTTTATCTCGAGCAATTCTAAAGAAGCAAAAGCTAAAAAAACCATAAAAATTAATGGGGAGTTAAGCTAAATGCTGCAGTTTTTCACTGAGATTGCAAAAAAGAAGCACAAGGGAGTAATCTAAGCAAAGTTTCATTATACTTGTTACAACATGTTGGGGGCTTCAACCTTCTTCAAGTTAATGGAGAGTTGAGCTAAATGGTGCAATCTTTCATTGGGATGAGATGCATGCATCTCTGTCATTTCACAACAAACATAAATAAAGAGGGGAAAACAAGAACATCAATCAATAATAGATATTGGAATCACACTTACATGGAAAGAACATCACACAGTTGAAAAAAAGGAATCTCATTTTCTGAAAGTTGTACACGGAAACTAAGGAATCATTAGCATTGCTATAACATGGAAAGAACTCTTCTCAATGTTGTAAGCACGGCAAGAATCATCATTTAAGATATGTGGGAATAAATCATCAATCGGCCCTTAATTCAGGAAACAAACTAAAAAAATCCCGAAATCTAAAAAAGGTAAAGTACAAAAGAAATGGGTGGCGGCGGTACTAGTAGCGGCATCATCTTCTTCCCTGCTGGCAATGGGCCCATCAATTGGTTGCTGTGGAGGCGGGAAGCGGTGAAGATCTGGATTTAAGGTATGAATCCAGGGTCGTTCGGTGATGGGAAGTGGTGGAAGTTGAGGCGCCACAGTAGTGTGGAGCGCGTAGGGGTGGCAGAGGCGCTGCGGTGTTGGGAACGGTGGTGCTGGGCGCCGGTGAAGCATTAGGGCGCGATTTGAGAGAGGACGAGGCAACGGGGAACACGTCTACATTAGGAATGGAAATTAATAATGAAACACACATGGACACTTTTTTCCTACGATGGATTGACCTGCATTGACATACATAACCGTTTGGATTGTCCTGCATTGACATACCCGATAATTTCCCACGAATTGTAAAGCAATCGGACGACTGTCGGTTTAGGTGCCCAGGCACCAAGATGCTCTCGTTATTTTTACTCTATATATATATATATATGTGTGTGTGTGTGTGTCTATATATATATATATATATATATATATATATATATATATATATATATATATATATATATATATATATATATATATATATATATATATATATATATATATATATATATATATATATATATATATATATATATATATATATATATATATATATATATAGGAAATGAAAAATATCTTTTACTCCCGGGTGTAATTACACCCACTTTTAATATACCGCCTAAACAAATTTGAAATACTCATTTAGCACTTTAGGTATACTCGTATACTAATTATAAGGTACTCCAGTGTGAACCGCATAAAAAAATTACAAGGGAGTTCATAGTTTTTAGTGTATTTTGTAAATACCTTCATATACACACATAAAAAGAAGTATGTTAAAAAAATATACATACCACCTTTGAAAAATTGTTCATACCACCTAAATCTAAACTAATAATGCACCTAAAAAACAATTCTAAAGCCACACAGAAAATTGTACCACACAGTCATTAGCTATCCTAAGTACACCCAGAAATTTACCACCAAACCCAACCAACGTTTGAAATGAAGGGACAAGATCCCATCTAACCTTGTCTTTCTCTTACTCACTCAGATCCAACGGATCAGATTGCTGGGACCAAACCTCATCACTCATCCGCCTCCCCCGCTTAAAAACCTAATAATATCCTCCCAAAACAGGCCGCCGCCTCCCCCGCCTCCCCCGACCCTCCCTCCCACCCTGCGCCGCCTCCTCCTCCTCCCCACCCCGCGCCGCCGCCTCCTCCTCCTCCCCACCCCGCGACGTCGCCTCCTCCCCTCCCTCCCACCCCGTGACGCCGTCGCCTCCTCCTCCCTCCCACCCCGCGACGCCGTCGCCTCCTCCTCCCCCCACCCAGCGCCGCCGCCGCCTCCTCCTCCTCCCCACCCCGCGCCACCGCCTCCTCCTCCCCCGCTCCTCCGCGCCGCCGCTGAGTCCTAAATAGTTCTCTCTCTCCTCCCAAAACCCATCTAGGGTTCCTGGAGGTGCCGCCGCCGCCGCGCGCGCCTAGCGAGGCCACCGTCGCTCGCGTCAGGCGAGGCCGCCGCCGCTCGACCTCCGCCTCGAGCAGCCCAACAAGATGGCACGGACGCGGTCGACGGCAGCGCGAGCGCAGGTGGGCGTGGGCAACGACGGTCGCGTGCGATGCGGCGCCGGCGGCCAGGAAGAGGTGGCCGCCCCGGGAGAGGAGATCGATCCGCCGCCGCCTCCTCCTCTCCCCGCCCACGCCGCCGCCTCCTCCACCGCGCCGCCGCTCCCCCATCTACGACTCTCCCCCGCGCCTCCCCTCCGCTCCCACATCCTCCACCGCGCCGCCGCTCACCCATCTCCGTCTCTCCCCCGTGCCTCCACTCCCGCCGCTCCGCCTCTCCCCCGCGCCTCCACTCCCGCCGCACCCGTGTAAAAATCAGAGGCGAAAACCTCAAACCCTAATCCCCTTGTCCCCATGGTGGAGCCCGACGCAACCGCGCCGCCTCCGGAGGTAGCGCCCGAGGAGCAGCCCCCAGCCGCCGCCGCCACGCAGCAGGAGCCCCCCGCGGCCGCCGAGGGCGAAGGAGATCACAAGAGGACGCCAAGCGGCCCCGCGTGGAAGGCGACGGCGCAGGTAGATCTCTCACACAACGCCTCCCACCCCACCTCTCTCTCTCTCTCTCCACGTGTATTGTACCTAGGGTTTAATGTCTCCGCCGACGCACAAGTCAACCAGCGTTGCTTCGCCTACGCCGACCTCGGCGTCACGGCCGACCTGAAGCCGCACCAGCTCGACGGCGTCGCCTGGCTTATCCGCCGCTACCACCTCGGCGTCAATGTCGTGCTCGGTATGGTCCTCCCACCTACCTCCTTCCATTTGCCTCTGCCCATGCCGTCTCTCTCATCCCTCTCCCCCACGCCAACGTCTTCTTCATTATTGTTGGATTGAGCCTCACTCCTTTCCGTTTCGCAGGTGATGAGGTGAGCCCTTTGCTTCCCGCTGCTCTTTACATCAACTGGGTGAGCGTTGATCTCTCTTATGTTCGACCATGGCCAGATGGGACTTGGCAAGACCCTACAAGCAATTTCTCTCTTGAGCTATTTGAAGATCCAATCCAATGCACCTGCAGGACCATTTTGTGTGTACACATCCTGCGCATGGCTTTGTATACATTGTTTTCATTTATCTCCTTAAGAGCATAATATTGTTTTATCATTTGCATTTTCGTCTCCTCTTGCAGTGGTGTTATGTCCTCTAAGTGTGACCGGTGGCTGGTTCTCAGAATTTGGTAAATTTTGTCCTACCTTGACGGTTATCCAGTATGTTACATACCGGGTTTCCACATGAAGCCACAAACATGAACACTTTGTTCAACAAGAGAGCACTGGGTGATGCTACTGCTGCGTGCTAGCTTCTACTGGTTCTTGGACATATCATCACGTGGTGGAATGGCAGATGCTGACAATGGCGAAATGTTGCGATCATTTTACACTGCAGCCTGTGATTCATATATATATAGAGAGAGGAAAATGATTCCATACTATATATATTTGCTGATAACACTTTTTTGAGTATTAGTTGATGCCTGTCGATAAAACATTGTTATGCGGCCATCTTTTTCCTCTACCAAATAGGCACCCTTGAATAAACTTTGCAATGCATTTAGCTTTGATAGGAAAAGATGTTGTATCTTGCTTATATTTACCGTTGTTGCTCCATGCTTCAGCTTTGACAAATTACACTAACATACTTATAATTCCATATTGTAATGTGCTGTTTCTACATATTTAGTGTCCCTTGACTGCAAAACAAGATAAAATTTGTAAAAAATAAAACGAACAATCTCAACGTGGTCGAAACCGACCAATCTCAACGTGGTCGGACAACGTGGTCATTACCGACCAATCTCAACCTGGTCGTAAGCCTTGAGAATGGCTCTCTCTCTCTCTCTCTGTTGGGTAGGTTTACGACCATGTAGTCGAAAGGGGCTTTTACATCTTAGTAGTCTTACTCGAGCTTTCAACTTGGTGTTCAGCAGAGTCATAAGCTCTATCGAGTGGTCATAGATTACCTACGACCACAGTGTGTTGTCTCTGCGAGGTCGCAAGTTTCTTCGGGTGGTCGCCAGAATGTTTACGACCATGATGTGACTATTGAGTGGTCGGCAGACCAGCTTGGCCATGGTCGGAAGTCGCCAGGAGGGCGTACGGCCAATTTTAGCTATGGTCGAAGGCCATCAGGCAAGTTTACGACCACTTGTTGGAAGTCGAAGACCACCAGACTGTTTACGACCACTTTGTGGCGTATACGACCATTTTGGGCATGGTCGGAGGTCATTCATGTCATTTACGATCACGTTGGCCATAGTCGAATGCAGCTTCGACCAGTTGTCGTGAGCTGAAGCAGTTGGAAGTCGTAAGTTGAAGCTACGACCACGTTGTAGTGGGCTACGGCCGAAGTCGGCGCTCAAGTCTACGATCACGTAAGAAGTCGGCAGAGTTCGACCACGTTGTGAAGCGGTCGAACGAGGTCGGGTCTGAGTCGGACTCAGTCGGTTGTGGTTGTAGCCAGTCGGTCGTAGTCGTAACCGGTCGGAAGTGGTCGTGGCTATCTAGCGCGTGGTCGGAAGTGCTGGATTGCGATCGGAAGCGCTTGGGGTAAGTGGTCAGAAGGGCTTCGACCACGATGATATCCGGTGTACGTGGTCTGAACGGGGTTCGACCACGATGGAACCTCTGGTTTTGGTGGTAGCCTTTTTGAATCGGTCATAACGACTTGGGAGGAGGTCGTAGGGCCTTGAGCATTGCTTGGCTTGTAAGTCGTAGCAAGCTACGTGATGGTCGTAGCGATGTGTGTGCGGTCGTAGGCTGTGGGAAACCTGCCGGTCGTAGGTCTGATTGTTTTGTGCAAAGTATTCCGTGCTGGTCGTAGGTCTGATTGTTTTCTGCGGTTAGAAACCTGCCGGGAGAGTTACGCCCACTGCAGCCAAACATAGCACCCTTTCGACCACGGCCAATGTGGCCCTAACAGCTTCCGACTATGGCCAACGTGGTCGTAATAGCTTCCGACCGCGGACAATGTGGCCGTAAACCCTTCCGAAATGCCGCCGTGGCGTTAGCACGGGCACTATACTAGTAGTTATAAATACTCATATACTACACATGCATACCCTCTATCGTGCGATATACTTCCTACGTTAAGATACAATATAAGGTGTAATTACACTTGGAGTAGAAAAGAGGCCTCCGGATAGGATATATATTAATTTCATGACCGTTTGCATGCACGTGACATTCTTTTTTTCATGTAACGGAAGATGATGAAATGGGAAGCTGGAGTGTTTGCGGCTTGCACTAATTTAGACATGCTGGTTTATTGAAGGTCATTAGTTAACCGTAGGGGTGAAAAACGGTACCGGCTAATTCGTTTTATCCGATATTCGTATTTGAGAAAACACGAATGTGGTAAGCAAAATCCGTATTCAAAAATGTTCGTATTTGTATTCAAGAATATTCGTATCTGTATTTGAGAATATTCATATTCGAGAATATTCGTATCCGTATTCATATTTGAGACTATTCGATTCGTATTCAATCTGTTTCTAGAACCCATGAAAAATTCGTACGAATTTTGTGATTCAAAATTTGAATTTAGGCGGTTTAAAACCGGTAATTGGTCAAAAACCAGTGAAAAATCGGCAAAACAGCTAGGAATCCGTTTTATTCGATATTCGTATCCGAGAAAATCCGTATACGAAAATTTCCGTATTTATATTCGAGAATATTCATATCCGTATTTGAGAATATTCAAATTCATATTCGTACTCGTTTTAAAAATATGAATTTATATTCATATTTAAGACTATTCGATCGTATCCGATCCGTTTTCACCCTATTAACGTGCCATATACGGTGAATCGATTACGACCTAGTAACCTGATCGATGTAGCAGGTCACACATGGATAAGATCCAAAAGGTCACACATGGATAAGATCGAAAGAAATCTTCACCAATAGACGGCCAGGATTGATTACGACCTGGTAACCAGATCGATGTAGCAGGTCACACATGGATAAGATCGAAAGAAATCTTCACCAATAGACGCCCAGGATTGATTACGACCTAGTAACTTGATCGATGTTGCAGGTCACACATGGATAAGATCGAAATAAATCTTCACCAATAGACAGCCAGGATTGATTACGACCTAGTAACCTGATCGATGTAGCAGGTCACACATGGATAAGATCAAAAGAAGTCTTCACGAATAGACGGCCAGGATTTAGAGTCTCTCTTACCTCTAAGAGGGTAAGATGGTGTACCATAAAAGACCTCTAAATGCAATCTATTATGGTACTCCATCTGTTTGAAAATATATGACATATAATAGTTTTTATCAAACATGTTTGAAATTTTTGGTCTTTTTTCATTTAAACCATTTATCTCCTTCACTTGTATAGTCATTTAATAATAGTTTTTATCAAACGAAGGAAATAAATCTTACGTGGTCACCTAGGGTTAAAGGAAACTGGCTCAGAGCTACAATTTTTATTAACTTAAGAATCAAAATTCTTAAAACGTACCGTACCTGTCAATTGTCCATAGACATCCCCACAAATAGGCAAACAAAACTAATGTACGGATAAACATGCCCACAAAATAGACAAACAAAACTGATATATGGTAGCACAGTAGTTACCTTTAGACCGATTGACAGCGGCATGTAGCGCATTTTGTCCGTCTGGTCAAGAGTATGACAGTTGGTTGTCTTCCTTATACAATGTCCGTGCGGTGGAGAACTCTCCTAGCAGGATGGCTAGGTACAATGGTGAAGTACCTACACTTGGGACACGGGCCAGTTCTGTATCCTCTATCAATAGCAAGCTGACTATATCCTCATTTCCACTACGGATTGCCTCATGCAACACGGTCTCCCCTCGCTTGTTCTGCTTTCTAAGTAATGTCTTCAACTTCTCACTGCCATCTGCCTCACATTTCGCCAAATATACAAGATAAGACACCATTCCGTAATTCCCGGTCCGAGCAGCACAGTGCAGCGGCGTGTCGCCCATCTCGTTGGTCGCATCGAAGAGGTGTTTGGCTTTGTTGTAGATCACATACACGCTATCTAGGAAGTTATTATCCCCCGAGGATCCTGCAGAAGAAGCACGATGTTTTTTGGGACCAATTCATGTTGTGACTGACTACTGTATGCGTACCAGATTTTGCTACGATATGGAGGGCGGTGTATCCATGTTGTGTCTCTCCACCAAGGATCGAGACTGAAGGGAGTGCAGCAGGTTGATCAGCACCTTGTTGTACTGCTTCAGAAGGAGTTTGCAGCATGTCTGACCGCCCATCGGTGTTGTTGCCAAGCTGATCAGTACCGGCATCAGTAGTAGAAGCTTGCTGCAGGGTCAAGATTCCAAGGGTAGCATTGCCAGCTGGCCGATCCGTGGCTTCCTGGGAAGCCAAGCTTCCATAGGAGGCGTCGTTAGGCTGATCTGGGCCTTCTTCGACTGCATCAGGGCCTGTTTGGCAGAGCTCCACCAGCTCCAGATTCACAAAAAACAGATCCAGATTCAATTTTATCAGCCAAACACTTCTAGCTCCAGCAGCTCCACCATGGATCTGCTCCACGAAAACAGTAGATCTACCCCCAGATTCATGGATTTGGTGGAGCACCTCAAGGGGTGCTCCACCAACTCAAGTTTGGTGGAGTTGGAGAAAATTACCCACCATTGCCACTGGTTAAACAAAAAAACGGTTCGTTCTTTTCTTTTCTCGCGACCGAGCTCACTTTTCCCCGCCTCCCCCGCCTCCTCCCGCCTCCGACCGAGCTTCACTTTTCCGGCGCCGCCTCCCCCGCCTCCGCCTCCGCCTCCTCCCGGGCTGGCGCCGCCTCCCCCACGTCCGCCTCCCCCGCGTCCGCCTGCCCCCGGGCCCGCACCACCTCCTCCGCCTCCCCCGCGTCCGCCTCCCCCCGGGTCGGCGCCGCCTGCACCGCCTCCCCCGCGCCCGCCTCCCGCCGGGCCAGCACCACCTCCACCGCCTCGGGAGCTCGTCGGGAGGAGGCTGCCGCCGTGCGCCTCGCCCGGGGCCGCGCCCGCCGGCCGCTGCCGCGCCTACGCCGGCCGGGGATTCTTTTTTTCATTTTACCCACTGACGCGTGGGGCCCAGGTGGAAGTGAGATAGAGAGGGAGGTGGAGCTGTACCAAACACTTTGACGAATCCCAGATCCACGATGGAGCTGCTCCACGGTGGATCCAGGTGAATCTAGTGGATCTAGGTGGATCTGGAGCTGGTGGAGCTCTCCCAAACAGGCCCAGTAGAAGTTGGCTGCACAGCCAAGCTTCCATTCGGGACATCGTTCACGTCGAAGGTGTCTCCGTCGGGCACGTCAACGACGACCTGTGGTGCCACTGTGTGACGACCCGCATTATTACCATAGGGTAATAATACTAGCTAGTCAACGGATTATTATCCGTTTTAGCCAATAGAACATCGCTCTAACGAATAATAAGCCATCAGAGTGATGCAGCAGAATAATAATTAGAGACAAAACACGATATTACAAGAATATCAACACGCAGGGCTAAAATTTATTACAAAGCCTCAAGGGCTTAAATATTACAATCTTTAGACAGAAAGTAGTCTAACTACTTCCTATTCAGAAACGACTCCACACAGAGTGTCCACCTTGTACCCACTGTGTTCCAAGTCCACGGTATTCCATCCAGGTAGCTTTCTCCTGATCTTAGCCATTCTCTGAATTGACACGCTCTTAAGCAAAGGGAGGATTATAGCAAGGGTGAGTACAGAAGTACTCAGTAAGCATTATTAACAAAAATGCACAAATGCTCATCAATTACACTGGTAGGAATATCAATTCCTCTCTTCAATCTCATGCTCATTCTTAATATTCTTTTTCATCATCAATTTCCTTTCCATGACTTATAGAAAATAAGGGTTGTTGGTTTTGAAAGAATTCCGATTTATTAATTTAGAAAACTACTGAACATACGCATGAACAGCAAAAACCCCCATAAGTTTCCGTAATTCTCCTTTCCCTGAGACGGGCATGAATTCATGATTTGGATAGCATTGCGCAAGCTTGTATCACTTTACCCATCACCACTCTGACCCTGTTGGCTTCCCGGAACTCCGCAATTCCTTAGATGTGGCGCCCAGATCAGAGTACAGTACGTTTGCATCTATCTCAGTAATTATATCTCCACCCGGTTAATTACTCACAAACGGCAGCCTAGAGCGGTGTACCACCCTCACGTAGACCCACCAAAAGCGACATTAACCGTTGGCTGGGGTGGTTTCTGACCCTCGCCCAACACCCAACTGCGTAATATATCGCCTTCGCGTACCCCACTGCTGGTCACATCTAGACTCGGGTTCTTGCGATCCGCCTCCCCCACGTCTGGCCTATGTACCAGTTCTGGGTTCCGCGCGGGTGTGGATCCCCCACTCCGGTGCTGGTCCGGCTCTTGTGGGTTCCTCTCCTAATTAATACTTACCCATGTGGAGAATATAATACTTTGATAGAGCTAGTAGTCTGTCCGTCAATATGGGATGTTGGTTGATACGGTGTGGTACGGTCTGTTCACACAGACGAAGTTGGTAAATTCTTTATATTCTATCCTTATGCAGAGGTCCCACACCTACCCACTTGTCACCTACCCTGGCAACCTCTGCCCACCTTCTTACTTGCTTAGATGGCCAACTGCTCCATCAGTTGCCTTCTATTTCATTTTCTCATGTCTCTTATCTCAATTTTTCGATTTAAATATCTTTTAATTCTTTCATGTAGGGTGATACTAGATTAATACCAAAATACTTGTTTTACAAAATATACTCAGAAGCTTTGATCAAAGGAATGTTTGCCTGGATTTCAACCATAGATTTGGATTCAAGTAGGCTCAGGTGAAGTCACTCCCGTAGCTTGGATCGTCATCTGCAATAAGAATACGTCGACTATGGCTTAATTTATGAAAACATAATACATGACGAGGTGTGGACGTGCTTGTGCTCCTAAGGTAAGACTTCGCTCCAATTAACCCAATCGCGGTAATCGAGGTTAATTTTGGTATACTACTCATCGCTCGACATCATCGCACTAGCGTCCTGAGATATGGTTGACCTAGTAGGCATGCCCAACGTTTTTTTATTAATTCCTAGTAATATTAATTAAATTATACTAAAGCGTCTTCGCACGATCTCCAAGTTTTATTTTAGCTAGATGCGAATTGCTAAGACTTGTGCTATTTAAATTACTATGTACCAGTTTAATCGGCGGCACAACTTTTAAATCATGGCTTACTATTTTAATTTGGTACAGGTTATTCTAGTCGTCATGACCAGTTCTAAATCTTCTAATGACTACTAATTTATTCTAATAATTCAGAGTATTTATTAGTGGATTTGTATAGTTTATATTCGACTAACAAAATTTAGTCGGGCATTTAAATGTGCAATAGAATGATCCAACTGATATTATGATTATTTACTTCGCTGGCGTGCAATTTCCAGCCTACGACATCATTTAATTTATTTTTAGTATCCAATAATATTTACTAGGAAAGTTCTATGATTTAACACTATCTAGGCTAATTGGGTATTTAGCTATAATCGCGAATGATTTAATTAACAATGCATCATTTAAATTGGTACACGCTATGATTTATTCTACAGATGGCAATACATTTATTCTAATCATTGTAAATACTGATTAGTGGTCTTCTACTATTTAGATGGACCTAATTAAATTATTTGGGCATTTAAATCTACAACAAAATAGTCTTAGACTACAGTCCTTTAATTAAATCCTTACGCGTACAGGTTTAATCGACATGCATGTGTTTATTCATCGAACCCAATCAATTTGTTCTAATGACCCTGAGTAATCAGAGACGGATTTCTATAATTTAAATGCTATTAACCTAAATTGTCTGAGTAACTAAATATGTCATGAAGCGGTGTACTCGACGATACCTGGTTTTAAAACACCTGCGTACTAGTTTTAATCCATGGACGGTATTAAATTTATTATAATAATTTAGGAAATATTCTGGGCTTCTATGACTTAATCTATGGCGTTGAGGCGATAACATGGCTTAGTTAATCGAGTAAATTCTGCTAAAGTGCACTTGCATGGTTTCTAGCTTTTCACTCCGCTTAGGGTTTCTTATTTATTTTAATCCAGCAGCTAATAATTGACTTTATTTAACTAATGTGAATTACGTGTACAGGATTGTAAGAGTATTACTTCAACTCTGAGGATTCATACTAAGTCACGGATAGTCTCTAAAGGAATTATATTATCTTTGTGCTGCTAACCTTCAATTATGCAGTTCTTAGGACATTCAATTACTTCGTTTACATGCACTAACTCTTATACGTTGAGATTTCTATACTACGCAACTTTTAGTGAGGATTCCTAATTTAGCAATATCTAGCTGGCCACATTTTATTTTCTTATTTTATTTTATTTCCCCCCTTTTCTTTTTCTCCTTTTTCTTCTTCTTTTTCTTTTTTTTCCGTTCTCTCTCTCTCTCTCTCTCTCTCTCTCTCTCTCTCTCTCTCTTTCTTTTGGGAAAATTGTTCTAATGCCACAAACTTATGTGCCATCCTTCCTTTTGCCACATACTTAAATAGCTTTGTTATTATGCCACAAACTTAGTGTTTATTTCTTTCTTTTGCCATTTCCTCCACTTAAGTGACCGTTTTTCCCATCTTCTTACTCCTTCCTCCCTCTTCCTTCTCCAAGTCCGGCGCCGACGAGGCGGGGCCAGACTCGCCGGTTACGCCAACGTCGTCGCTCTGCTGCCGTTCATCCATCCACCCGCGCACCATTCCACCTCTCCTCTCCTGCTCCTCTCAGCCGTCCCCATCCATCGATCGAGTCGCCGCATCCCCGAACCAGCGCCACTGCCAACTCCAATCCGCGCCGCCTCCGGGACGCCGACGACTACCCGATCCGGCGCCGCCTCTCCATCCCCTGCTTTCTCGACCTCAACCCCAATTGCTGCTTCTCGTCCTCACCGTCGTCTCCGCAGGCCACGACTCCGACGACTCCGGCCACCGTGAACGGATTACCCCGCTCGAAATTAATCCCTAGGGCTCTGACGGCAATTCTCTCTTCTGTCCTTTGTTTATTTTATTCGTTCTTTTGTTCGGTCTTTTTCGGCGTTAAAATCATTGTGTTAGCTCACAAAGAAAACATCGATATGGTGGCAATTTGACGACAGACTCCAATGTATGAGATGGCCTAATTGTAATCTAGCTTCTTCTTAGTATTGATGTATACAATTTAATGTAACTTCTATTCTTTATTTCCCTATTGTAATAATTATGTATGAGATGGACTTGGTGTAAATTAAATCATATACTTTCTGACGGAATACCATTGTATTGCAATTGTTTCATTGTTGAGATGGTTGTTTGGTTGTTACGTAGAATTGTATGCTTGTTATAATTCGTATTGTCGCTATTATGTAATGCAAATTGTAATATTTTTATTGGACTTGATATAAGTTCTAATTGTCGATCAAGGGGTGTTATTGATTTTATCCTACACGGATTGTAATTTAATGACTGATGTACTACGGACTGTTATATATATATATTTTAATTGAGTTGCAAGTTTTTACCTTTCGTGAAATCAAAATTTTATCTCACTAGTCTATACCAATTGGTCGTCGCCCTCGTCGATGGAGTTGCGGTATTGACGTATTTACTCATCGCTCGTTGTTTTCAATCTATATTGACATATATAAAAAAATTTAAATTTCCTTGTATTTTAGATCATTAGTTACATAATTAATCCTGCTTAACGTCTTAATTCGTCATTTAGGGTTAATTAATGACGTGGGTCGTTTCACACCGCCGCTGGACGCTTTAGCGCCTCGCAATCCCCACTGCTCGAAGCCATTAGCAGCGAGGGTTGCATGACCGACGGGGATAGGGAAGACCTCGCGACCTCACCCACTGGGGTGATGGGGTTCTGTGGTAGCTCGGTGTTCATCGGCTCCATCACCACCACCAGCTGCTATAGGAAGCCTCCGTTGTCGCACTGTAGGAATAAATTTTCTTGAGCAAGTGGTTCAAGATGGAAATGTTTGATTCTCGATGTATATAAAAATCTATTCGAGTCTCCAGACTCCAGAAACCAACCCACTCCATCATATGCTACTAGTAAAATGCCCCTACTCCGTTATATGCTACTGGTAAAATGTCCGTGTGTTCCAACGTACGCTTTCGGGAAGACGTTGTTGGGACTCGGGAAACGGTGGAGGGCCGCTGCTTGGTGGTGCGCTGGTCGGTCAACCGGGTGAGATAAAAATCGCTTAGAGATACGTTAATTCATTATTATTGGCACGAACAAACGGTACAATTATATTACGTCCACAACAACAACAATAGTAGTGGACCTAGTGGGTTGGAAGGTAACAAGACAAAAAAAAATCCAATAATTCTAAATTTAGATGATAGTTAGAAAGAAAATATATGGATGATATTTAATAAAACCTGACAAAAAAACATCGGGACCGCATGCGGTAGGTTCAAACAAAAGGAGTTTGCACGGAAGGGAAGCACGCTTGTGGTTTTGAATTCCAAAAGTTCAAAACTCTGCATTATTTAAATTGACTATCCGATTTGCAATCTGTTTAAATCTTTGTGTTTCTTACAATGATATCTTTAAAACAAAATCAAACTTCGATATATTTTCATCACGAAACAACTTTCAACCGATCACGTTCAACTAGACAACTTTTAACTACACAAGCTTCAACTAGACAGCTTTCAACTAGAGAGTTTTTAACTAGACATATTTTAACTAAACAACTTTCTTTTCTTTAAGCTTTGCGTGATAACATTCAACTACACAATTTTCAACTCAAAAAATTCCGCACGTTTGAACTTAAAAAAAAAGTGTATTAAAAGAAACAGTAGTAGAATCTTTCTGCAGGGTCAAGATTACATCGGTAGCATTGCCAGATGGCTGACGCGTGACTTCCTGGGAAGGCAACCTTCCATTGGAGGCGTCGCTAGGCTGATGTTCGTCGCCATAGTTAACCGAGGTTCGTCGCCCCCATGCATAGCCTCCTCGCAGCTGTCACTGAACTCTGCCGTGGGGCAGCGAGCTAGGTGTCTCAAGCTCAGGAGGGACAAGTGATGGATCTCCACGGTTGTATGGTGAGGCCTCCCTGAGCTCAAAGAAGGAGGTTGTTGTGTGGGATGGCCTCACCCCTTTTAGATCTGTGCTCACAAGAGATGAGGCAGTGTCAGGGAAAACAATTTTGGGCCAAAATTTGGTTTTCTCGGTCACCCAAAAAACCCAATTCGGTTAAAAAAATTGGCTTGTTTTCAATATTTTTGGGCCAATCGGACCAACCCACTAGGCCACCACCCCATCTCTCTCATCTATTAGGTTGCCACTTCGCCTCCAAATGCTCGTCGGCATCTCCCAAACCCTCACACAATGCAGCCTGCCCCTTTCGCTTGCTGCCGCCGCAGTAGCCATGTAATCTGCCACCAACAACAGGAATATCTTCCATGTTGTCTTCCACCACAACATGGATAGGCAGCCGCTACCTCCCCCCTTCTCCCATGCTGACGATGGGGAATTCGTCCCGATGCGATTGGGGAATGGGCTTGCCTCCGCGGATGCAGCGACCAGTGATGCAAGATGACATTGTTGCTACAACGAATGTGGTAATTTTTAATATATTTGTATTTCTTGAATTCAAATTGTTTTATCATATTTCGGCCAAATTTTCTAAAAAGTTTAAAATTTTTGACATTTCTGAATTTTGGATTTCTCGTGGGGTTCAAAATTTTTAAACCGAAATTGTTTTCCCTGGGTGGCATCTTGGACCAGCTGCTGCCTGCTTTGAGTATGTCACCAAAATGTTGCAACTGGTGCGTCGAATTGCTACAAGAATTATCCCCAAATGCTCCAGCTGTTTCAATGGTTTTTCATTGTTGAAATAAGGTTTCTCTTTTTTGTTGCAATAGTTTTTTGTCTTTGTTGCACCAATAATTTTTAGTTGTAGCACATTTTTATTTGCACTTTTTGTTTATTGCATTTGAAGTGGGATTTATTGCAAGCTCAGTAACTAATTGTTGCATTTTGCGGATTTTTGTTGTGGTTGGATTGAACGAACGAGATTGACCTCCTTTAAGTGAGATCTTATAGCAGACTAGTAGTGTGCCCGTGCTAACGCTACGGTAAAATGCAAAACAAGATAAAATTTGTAAAAAATAAAACGAACAATCAGATTCATTAAGATTCACGTCTCATATATTGTATAACCAAATAATTTTGTTACATAATGAATGTCACATAAATACATGACCGGTTGGAACCACCCAACACGCAATACTCAAAAGCCTACGACCGATTCCCAGGCCTTGCGACCGCTTCGCGAGACCATACGACCGGTTAACAGAAGCTACGACCGTTTATCGCGTGATTTAAGCTACGACCGTCTCATATAACAATGTGTGCACAAGCCATACGACCAGCTCCCACATGCTACGACCACCCAGAAGACCGTACGACCGACTCCCAGACCAAACGATCGAACATACGGGTCACACGACCACTTACCAGGTATCTACGACTACGTTCAAGTCTTCTCGGGCGCAGCTGACCGCATACGACCACCTCACAACGAAGTCGCAAGCTCGAGCGCCGACTTCCGACTGCAGACTACGGCCAACGTGGTCGTAAGCCTTCCGACTACGAACCTCGGCCAATGGATGAACCTATTGAAAGGCATCAACACTTACACTCAACAAGAAATCTAATTAACAAATACATAGCTTTGTGGGAAAACTGTTGTACAGTATAATCTGGATAGATCATAAACAGGAAAAAAACATAGGCATTAATTATCCATAGGTTAGTCAGCTTTGACACGAACTCTTCTTTTGTGAGCAACTATCAGGACGCCGCATCTAACTAAACACTTCACTAAAAGTAAGATGCATGAGGAAACTTAAAATTTTTCAAATAAATCAGGTGACAATATTGAATAGTTCCAACAGAACAACAGACAAACTAATACATTTTGTGTCACAGACCTGAAAGTTTAGTTCATGAGTCAGTGTCTAAGTTGTTATGTTATCTACTAAACATGCATAAACATCTCTATATGAACCTATTCTTTCATGATACTCGTGCCTTCCCATGCCTATGTAGTTAACAACATACTGCATGAGATTCACAATCAGTATCTTAATTTACCTGCCAAGGCCTCTCCTAGTCAAGGGGGCATAGGCCAAGCACCAAGCCATGCTCCTATTACAGCTCCATGAGAAGGTGCAGAGATCATGCAGTCCACAACATCAGTTGAACTGCAATAACTGACGTGCAAAAACACAAAATCAACTACGATGTCAGGTAATCACTGCACAGTACAAAACAAAGCTCTTCACAGAATGAACTTCTCACATTTCAAATTTATTTAGAAGTCAGGAATGTACATGGAATGAGAAAGCACATTCTGCCAATCGCCTTTGGATGCTCCGAAGACACATGCTGCGGGAACAAACTGCAAGGTCATGCATTTAGCTTGTTTTGTGCCTCGATTTGCCACAAGCAAACAAGTGGTAAATCATGACCGTCCAGAAGTACCAGCACAAGACCAGCAAAACTGCCTGTTGTCCAGTTGTCAATCTTGTTGTGCTCAAGTGCTCAGTCTAGTATAAGTACAGAATGCCACTTAGTGTGAACAGGGACATGAGAAGCGACCAATAGGCTGTTGCTGTCCAGCACCTGCAAATGAGCAATCCCATCAGATAAAGGAAGATTAGTATGTATGCTTTTATTTAAGACTGGTATGTATGAAATAAAATATCCTTGTGAATTCTGCTAAAATAAGATATACAATACAAGGACAAATATACAATAAACAGCATAAATGGTGATTCTAGTCATGATTCCTAATTAGCGTGTATCATAGAACAAACCACAATCATAAGCGTCCTTGTCAGTCTACACTTACTTGATTCCAACAGGTGCACCAAGAACAATCGCGCCAAATGCATTTAGGAATGCTCCTGCCAGACAGCAGTGTGTATTATAAGAATGAAGAAATGAAAGGGAGAAAGATAAGCAGATCAGAAATATCTCAACTTGTGTGACTGTTATTCCAAAATAGTAAATCGGCTTATATTACTAAGTAGTGAGAACTGGATACTGACTCAGATCTCCAGCATTAAGCATTTTTTATTCGTTTTGGTAATGCATTCAGCATGGATTAATCATGCGTGCAATCGTAAGAGTTCTGACATCCTTCACAGTAGATAGAAGCTATAGACCAAAGTGCAAACGCAGCAAAGAAGAGAACCAACCCACGGGCAAGCCAAGCAATCCTCGCGCAGCCGCCTTAAGAAGCTGCAGTTAAAGAAACCCAATCACCCCATCACTGGACAGAAGATAACCTTAGCATCAAAATCGGAAGAAACAGCTGATCGAACAGGTCACGCACCGCACGGAGCAGTGTTTGGGATCTCGCCGAAGCAAATTGAAGTACTGAGCACCGCGATGACAAGCGGCGCCTCACAGACCTAGAGAAAAGCATAGCCCGGGTCAGAAGATAGAAGAGGAAAGTGAGCAGAAGATACGTGGGAGGCGGCGCTGAGGTGAGGAGAGAGGGGTGAAGGGATCGTACCACGAGGAGGCGGAGTGCGAGTGCGGGGTCGGAGACGAGGGCGCCGCGGCCAGCGAGGGAGGGGGCGGCAGCGAGGCCTGCCAAGCAGAGCGCGTGGGCGGCCGCAGCGGTAAAGGCCCGCGACTGCATGCCCGGTGCCAGCGGCGGTTGCGCCCAAGGGCCGGCGGCAGCTCCCCACGGCGGCGCCCGACGGCGAGACGGCGCGGCGCGCAGGTGCGGCGCGGCCGGCGGGGTGCAGCGGCCGGACGTGGGCGGTGGAGGAGGCCGGCGGGGGAGACGGCCGGCGGCGGCGGGTCTCCAAGCGGCCGGCGGCGGCGGGTCTCCAAGGGGCAGCAGGCGGCGGCGCCCCAGGGGCATTTCTTGGTGGCGGCTGGTTAGGGTTTTGGGGGAAACCCCCCTCATATATATACCTGCCGAAATATATGCGCGGGGGAGGTGGGCGTGGATCGTTGGATATGAGTGGGTAAGGAGAGAGAAAGTGGGAATTGATTCTTGATCGTTGATTTCACTGGTTGGTTTTCCTGGGGACACGAATTGGTGTGGCCATAGGAAAACTCATGACTGCTGGGGGCACAATTTGAGGTGGTCGTAGGAAAGAACTGAACTGGTGGATTTTAGGGGTAGAGAAGAGATGAAATGTACGATTAGAACATCCCCGTCGTACCTTCGGACTCTAGTCTCCTCCAAGTCATATTGCTTACGTTTCAAACACCTAAATTTTGCACAAACTTGAATGGAAAAAATCAATAAATCAGCAAATTGTCACCTATTTGCTCCTAGACTTCCAAAATTAAGTTTATTCCATTGGAATGTGCTGAAGATGGAATCTAGTGGAATCCTAACCTTAGGTGTTGCTTTCATCAATTTAAAGAGAAATTCTATACATTTTTGCACTAGTTTAACAAAAAAAACCAACAAAATCTAGTGCTAAAACCCTAGCACTCACAATCCAACAGGCAGATCCAATCTTACAGAGAAACTAACCAAAATTTGTAAGAACAAATCCATGTCAGGATAGAGACCACAAAAAGCACACCAAATTGTGTCTTGAGCACAAATCATTCAAGGACAAAAAGATT
Source organism: Dendrocalamus latiflorus (assembly GCA_017311315.1). Lineage (NCBI taxonomy): Eukaryota > Viridiplantae > Streptophyta > Magnoliopsida > Poales > Poaceae > Dendrocalamus > Dendrocalamus latiflorus. The sequence continues at coordinate 17,173,341 of CM029657.1, read as the reverse complement.
GAATCAGTCACCTTGAATAGGAAAGGGATGCAACAGAGGAACATCTGAGTGGTGAGCCTCCTCCGATCATCCTATGATCTAGATGTACGGATCACTACAGATGCGCTGTCTTATTCGATTCCACACGCAGTGAGGGTGGTGAGCGACGTAGAAGTTTTGGGTGGTACCGGCTACGAGAGGCAAGGGATTGCAGATGACAGGGTGGGAGTAGGAAAAAGTTGAGATTGGGTGGGGGTGGCAATGGTATGCACGCACAATGATTCGCCATCTAATCGCGCAACATGCCTTCGTCGCCATCCGTTAGCTCCACGACTAGGTGTGCGTTAGTCTTAAGGCATATCTAGGTGTGCGGTAGAATTTGCGTAGAACTTTCATAAGGTGCCATTGTTGAAAGCTACTTGTGTTATAGTGGAACTAGAAGAATATCCCACACATTGCAGCGGGAATTTGTAGAGAAATTGAATCGATAACTGAAAAAATGATTTGGACATACATACTGTCGACGGTAGACGTGCAATAGGTTACCAAGCCAATTGACTAAGAACACAGGGGATTCAAAAGGTTATAAAATGATAGATAGAACCAGTGGACAGGAAGCAAAATGGATAAGTACTCCCTCCGCTTTCATTTACTTGGCATTTTTTGTTACAAATGTGGGCAATATTTTAATTCCAAGTTTTATTTGGAGACAGAAATAATAAACTAATGATGCAAAACTCACAACTAACAGTAAACTACTCATCATACTTCGCAAATTACACAAGAAAAACAATATAGTAACAAAGTCGAACGTGCTCACGAACGACTTACTTGTTAGCCTGATGACGAAAAGGAAGCCGCGCAGGCTTGACGCAGTGCCGCTGGTAGATGTCGCAGTGTAGTGAGCGGTCGCGCAGGTGCGCTGCCCAGAAATCTTATTGCCGCCCCCGTGCAGGTCTTCACGGCAGCAACGGTCCGGAGATACCGCTCCTCTTCTTCGCGGTGCACGCCGGGAAGAAGAGTCGATGAAGTTCAGACGGCGCAGCACAACAGCACAAAAGTTTGGAGGAAGAGAATGGAAGCAGTCAGGTTCTCACACATACTCTGGACGTCTTCAGGCATACAAATATACAGACTAGTAACTGACATGATTAAAACAGCCATTTACCCACTGGTAACTGACACATTCAACCAGTCAGTTACACTGTCTGTCATCAAACCCAATAAAGCCTCATTCAAATGTTTGAATCTCATTCAAACAGAGAGAAAGGATGCTGCATGGTTCAGCAAAAAATAAAGGTGGGCTTGGTCTGCCATGTGGCGCGCCACGTCACGGTCGCGCGTCACAAGTCACGCGATTTTCACGCAAAAATGCGCGAATACACGTGCGCGCGTGCGTGCGTGCGTGTGACTAGACAGAACCCTCCTCATACCATCCATATTCAAGGAGTGGTGAGGACTCCACCTTATAAATTGGACTCCCTCACCTTGCCTTAGCAATATGGTATTAAACCATGCATATTTTGGGATTAGCGAAATGGGCCTTGCTTATTGGGCCAATTTCTAATATTTTTTACCAAAATTTTGTTTCACAAATACTTGGCACTTTGCTATTTCTAATGTAAATTTTTGCTCGTGTGCTTGCACAGATAGCAAAAATATATGGCTTTACTACTTCTTGTAGTTACTATTTATCAGAGTAGTTAGTTTTTAGGGATATTTTTGCTATAATATAAAAAATGATTGTGTAAATATGTATGTTTGGTTAAAAATGCCAAGTGGTTAAAAACGGTGGGAGTAGTGATAAGAACACCGTACCAGGTAATTAGGTATGATTTGGCGTGAACCGTACAGGCAAAGCAGGGAAAATTGAGGCAGTCGTATGAAATAAAAAAAAGTAAACACTCATTCATATAGATAAGACAAAACGATCAATCAAAAGTGATTGTTGCTGGTGATGACAGAGAGGGCCGAGATTGTTGACGCCGTGTTGGATGTGGGAGATGGGTGGAGAACGATTGACACGGAAGAGATGCCCAGCCTTTTCTCTCTAATGCGATGATCAGCAGGCAGATAGCAAATACGAACCATGGAACAACAAGCTTGCAGGTGCGAAAAAACGTTTATCTTTCTTGTATTAACTCCCAAAGAGCAAAACGATGGTTGGCTGGTGATGGCAGTGAGGGCCGAGATTGTCGACGTCGTGTTTGATGTGGGAGATGGGTGGGGATCGACAGGGAAGAGGAAGATGGGCTGGTATGGTCCAAATTTGGGACACGGAAGCTGAATCCAATGGCCACGAACGAAGGAAGTTGGACTGGCCTGTTTTGAGGCAAATCGATGCCACTAAATTTTGATCCAACGTCTATCAGAATTTGTGATGGTGCGGGGAAGAGAGAAAACTACATTAACAACAGTGAGTGGGGATTACCTGTTTAGTATTATAGGAATTACCTAACCTTGAGGTCTTGTTTAGGAGGCTCAAGCCCATTATTCCCTAGTAGGATCCCGGGAGAAATATGGCCCTCCCAGGTGGCTGTTTGGATAAGAAGGGGTAGGGAAAAATTCCTGTCCAACCAGGCCCAATCCCCGGGACAGGAAAACACTCTTCTCGACGTCAGGATATTTTCCCCACACGCAAGTGCGACTCCGCCTTCCCGGCCCAACTCTTCTGGCTCTCCTCCTCCTCCTCCCACTTGTCGCCATCGCCGTTGTGTCGAAGGAATTGACAGAGCCAGAGTCAACACCGAGCTAGTCAGCTTCAGATCTGGTGGTGCTGCTGATGTGGACATTCCTACGGTTGTACACGCATACACGTGTCCAGCTGCACCTATTGATTTTAGTAATGCTAAGGTGAATCCGTTTCTTAGTTCATGCTGTTTTAATATAATAAAGAATTGATACTACCTAATGCATTTACTTATGAATAAAAGTAAGAAGGAAAGGAAGAAAGGTTTGCGTGTGGAAAACAAGGAAAGAAGGGGAGTCCAAGATCATGCGCTTTGCTTTTGGTTGGATAAGATTTTTGAGTTGAATCCGCATGCAACTTGGAAAGGAAGGTTAGTATGGGCTGTGCGCGTGGAGATAAGGAAATTAAAGGGCAAACCGAGTATGGTGCTGATTTGGAGATCAAGAGGATGTCTCGTGTGCTCTCTAGTCTGAATCAAGATGACTTTCTGGAGTTTCTTAAGAAAACCGAAGTTGATTTTTCAGATATCCACGAGAAAACCAATTGGTTATATTGTATCTTGTTTTAGGAAAGTTTGAGTGATAGTTTCTTTGGGTTGTTGGTCGAGCCTAGCAGAGGGATCCGAATAGGAGTTTTAGGAATTTTTTTATGAATATTCTATTTTTATTCAAAATAATAGAAATATACATGCGCCAACATTTTTTACAGAAATATGATTCAGTCGCCTAACTGTAGGGCGACTGGAGCCTGTCGCCCAACAGCCAAGCGACAACAATATTGTCTGTAATCCGTTGGGCGACAGGTACCAGTTGCCCGACAGTTGGGCGACTGGAACCTGTCGCCCAAGCATAGGGTGACTGGAACCTGTCGCCCAGCATCTACAGTCGCCTGAATTTTGAAACTTTAACATAAATATTTACTGAATTTTGTAATACCAACGTACTAATGACATTACATTCATTTCTACAGACGATTAATTTGTACGTAACAGTGACTGAATTTTCTATAACTATAATTTTGTACGCATGCTAATTTGCTAACGATACTAATTTGGTAAAACTATGCTCGCTAAATTATACACAACTACACGCTTCTACGGCTGCTAATTTTCTAAAACTAAATTAACTAAATTTTCTATACCAAAAATTGAACTTTTTCTATCTACATCTATAATTTTCTACTAACACTAACAGTAAATAATATATGTACTGCATATACAACATTGCAAATACAAAAAAGAAATACCTACAGTTGTTTCTTCCTCTCCTCTCCACTTCTACAGCTGCTAATTTTCTAAAACTAAATTAAGTAAATTTTCTATACCAAAAATTAAACTATTTCTATCTACATCTATAATTTTCTACTAACACTAACAGTAAATAATATATGTACTACATATACAACATTGCATAGACAAAAAACCTAGAATTGCTTTTTCCTCTCATCTCCTCCCCCTTCTCCTTCCTCTCCTCTCCCCCTTCTCCTTTTCTCTCCTCTCCTCCCCTCCCTCTCCTTTTCTCTTCTCTCTTTTCTTTCCTCTCCTCCTCTCCTCGGCCGCCTTCTCTGTTGCTTCTTTCTATTCTATTGAGGGCGGCACCCGAGTGGCCTCACCTTTTATCTCCCCTTCCAGTCGCCCGATGGTTAGACGATTGTAACCTATTTCTGTAAAGAATATTGGCACGGGTATATTTCTGTTATTTCGAATAAAAAATAGATTATTGATAAAAAAATATTCAGAGTTTTAGACGGTTGTTTTGGTCGAGATATGCAAGGGTTGCATCCCTATTTATTTTGTACGCGTCTCATGTAATTCAGACCATTTTTATAATATTTTTAGATTGCAAAATTACATGTACTAGCGTTCACCCTTGTTCTTCCTAGTTGATTTAGCGCAGCCATATCTAGAGGGGAATTGGGCATTCGTTTTTCAAAGATTGTATGTTTTTTCCGGAATTTGAGATATCGATATTCTTCACTCGATGGTAGGTGAGAAACATCACATGTTTGATTATGAAAATTAAAGAGTTGCAACCCTATTGCATTGACAGTGGGGACCAACTATGACATTAAGTTTACGCACAAGTTATCGTCGATTCTACGTTGAGAAGATCGGGCACCCCGTATCAACTGCTATCTCTGTCAAGCCTGCACATGTGTCGCCGCCTTGCAGAGCCCGTGCATAGCGTCTCCACCTCCATGAAGCCCGCACACGGTGCTGCCATCTTCGTCGAGCCCCCTATACGGCATCGCTACCTCCGCCGAGCCCGCACATATGGCCGCCTCACGGAGCCCCTGCACGGCGCATCCCCTTCCATCGAGCTTGCACATGATGGCGCCTCCTCTGGTAAGCCCATGCAACGTACCGACCGCCTCGCCGAGATGCTGCGCTGCTACACCAATTGGCCGGCTTCGCCACCACCCCATCTCCTCATTCGCCAGCGTTGTTGGGGTCACCGGGTCACGCTCTGCCACAACGCCACCGCCTCATCCGTGACACCCACTGGCATCGCGTCGGGCCATAGCGCCGCCCCAGCTGGCTGGCACTGCTACCACACGGCCTGCCCACGGCCACTCATGCCTCTCCTTTGATTTTCTTTTATCTCTATTTTTCTGTCATTTTCCTGATATTTTCAATTTTGCCTGAAGTTTTTTTTTTGATATCTTAGATATGAGGACCTTTTTATCCCCTTCTCTCCCAAATGATCACGGGAAATATCCTCCCGAGGGATTGTATTTTGACGGGATCCCATGTGCAGGGGCCGAGCCACGAATTGGACATGTGGGATTTGAAAAGGCTAAAATTTTGTATATCGAATGATGTGCTAATCCGATATACAAAGGCTAATTGAGTAGTCACGAATTGGACACAAAGAAAAGCTAAGGTTTTCTTGTGTGGCCCATCCGCCTCTCTCTAATTCATTCAAAGGCTAATTGAGTAGTCACGAAAGGCCCGAAAGACTCACATCTACTGTTTTCGTAGGTAGCAAGAGGGATATAATCCCAAATATCAATGTCTCAGCTATATATAATATAATATAACGTTATATATCACATTGCAGCTAAAAAAGGTGGCAACGAACTCATAATTCAAGTCATTAATGACAATACAAACCCCATGTATAAATTAGATATGTTGAGTAGAAAAGCAAATTTGCACTGGATTAATATATGCCCGCATCACTTAACATCATTAACAATTATCAAGAATTAAATAATGATAAATATTAACTGATAAGCGAATGCATTGATTACATAATTAAATGAGTGTCTTGTCCATATTATTATGGGGCAATTTGTACATATTGAATATAGTGTTTAGAGATAATAATTAGAGGTAATCTAGCTATTTTCATTATTTCTTAATCTATATACCAAAAAGTGTTTTTTAAATTTAGACAGAGAGTATACTATGTTAGTAGAAATAGTACGACCACAGGGGCAGGCCACTGCCAGCCCCCTCCTCTCGCCCCTGCCCATGTGACCAATAAATCCCGTCTGGGATGTGCCTTCACTGGGAAAATTTCCCCTGGTAGCCGAACAAGGCTGATGGAGGAATTGTGCGTCTTGTATGAATGCGTGTTAAAGGACGTTGCACAGATAATGTTTCTTGTTAAAAGCTGGTTCCCACTACTTATCCTTTAAGATGTCGCGGAGGGCGGAGCTACAGGGTGGTCCCTGTGGGCCGTGGACCACTCTGCGCTCGGTCCAACCAAAGCCCATTGATAGAGTCCGTACTGAAGAATTCAGCATGTATGTCGCTTGACGCTTGGCCTTCTGCGTTCTGCCTTCAGCCATAGCCCATCGCGAGAGACCGAGAGTTCGCGTGGCCGCGTATTCGCGTCAGACTGCGCCCGTTCGTATTCTTCTCCGTACGGCCGTGCGGTGCAGCCGTGGGGGCAGGCGACGCTGCGACGGTGAGCGCAGGTGCGGCCATCGAGCATCGGCGCGGCGATTCCATGAGGACCACGACGGCAAACGCTGAGCAGTGAGCAGCAGCCCAGCAGCCAGCAGGTACGTACATCAAAATTCTAAGATGAAGACTCAATTGCTAAGCCAAAGCCAAAGCCCTATTCTCCTTTAGTCACGTACTCTGTACTCACGTTTCTCCTTTTCCTTTCAGCTTCTCTAATTTCTCCCCTAGCGGCTAGCGACTAAGCAAAATAGAAGCCAGGATCAACGGTGATAAGCCACGAACAGGAAAAGTGCACAGGCCCACAGGATATGTAAAAACTGATTTAATTTCAATTATATGTTTTTTGCAGTATTAGATTATTGGTTTGGTAAATTGAAACTTTATATAATTCTCTTGCAGATTTGTTAAAACATGAAGAGGAGTGGTGATATTGCCTCTCTTTTTCAGAAATATGCATCAAAGAAGAAGGCTTCTTCTCCATCTCCTTCCGTGGCTACAGCTGTTCCAGAAGAGCAAATTGAAGAACAATAAGGTGGATCGGATTCGGTTAAGAAAGCTATATTCGTCTATTTTATGAAGTTCGTATGTCCTTTTTACCTTAATTGCATTTCGTAATTCATATACTTGTGTACCGACATGTTAAATTTATAGCGGTTAAATAAATTTTAGACAATGAACCACCATAGTTACAAATCCTGGCTACGCCGCTCGCCGTACATGTCTTCCTCTCTTGTCTACAAAATGTTCATATCTTTCCAGTCAGTTTGATTTTAGAGGTGACATGTCTTTCCGGACATTTTGATGTTTAAGGTGAAAATGACATCCCGTACACATCAAATAAAATGCCCAGGTGATGCCAACGTTAATAAGTCCAGAACTACACCGCTCATAGGCCCTAGCCCTCAGTTTCGGGCTTTCGGCAGCCTGTAGCCCACTCGAGCCTTTGCTCCCGTTTCGGGCACTGAGGCGCGGGACGAGCGTGCCAGATGCCAAATCGGCAGCGAATTCGCACCCTGCCGAAGCAATCATCCACGCGCGAATCCGACTGGAGTTCCGGGCCCTGGCTGCCATGCCCACGACTCGTACGTACCGCCATCCATGACGACGACCTCACGTCCGCACGTCACCGATCGTAGCAAACGACCCGTTCGTGCAGCCACAGCTACAGCCACGCGCCCTGCCTCACCGACCGGCCGGCAATAGGCGTTCGCCCCGTACGTCTGCCGGTACGTAGTCGTGTGTCCGCGTTCACAAGTTGTGCGGTTTCTTTATTCAGCCGTAAACGTACTTGCAGTGCAGGATCAACGACGGACAAAATGCTAGTCACTTCCACAGCTACACAACAAATCATCGCGAACGGTTCAAAAACATCATTACAAACGCTTTTGTGAATCGTCTAAGCTTATGGATTAGTAATAATACAAAGTCATCGCAGACGGCTTCTGAACCATATATGATGCAGACTTTCACAGACGGTTTTTACTAAAAACCGTGAGTAACACAAATGGTTTTTAGTAGAAATCGTCTGTGATATACGGTTTATCATAAACAGTTTCAACTAAAAACCCTCTATGATATTCATATATCACAAACGATTTGTACCGTCTATGTTACTCAACTATCACAGACAATTACGAGTTAATATCTATTTGTGATATTTTTTATTCCTAAACCTATTTTTGTTTATTGGCTAGTATTAGGAAATGCTAGTCATACCCTCTGAAACAAGCAGATCAACATAGTATATATATACATCTCACATTCATTCATTTCAGAAAGAGAAACATCCATTTCAGATCAATACAATATATATATACATCTCACATTTATTCATTTCAGAAACAAGAACATCCATTTCATAAATCAAATAACAGAAATTAAATAAATAGATATCCCAGTTAAATTAAGCTCAATTTTATCCCAGTTAAATTAATTCTACATTATTGCGGGACTCCCCATCTTCTTTTATGACTTTAGACATCAGGAAGTACGCACACTGTCCTTGAATATGTTTGAGGTCAGTCTGTTCCAACGGAGTTATAGGGATATACACAACCTGTTGGTAGGAAGATCAATGTCATACATACATACGTAAATTGAAAAGTATAAAATAATTATCGCAAGATTGATAAACCTAAGTATCAAAGTTCTTCCTAGAATCGACGAGTAGTTGCATGTTGTGACAAACATAAAATCCACAGGTATTGCCCGCCGACTACTGGTGGCACTGTAAAAAATAGAATTTGTTTGTTTGAGAGGCATTACTACGAAGTGTTACATAGGATTAATATATACAAGCGAATATCGGGAAATCTAGATCGTGTCGTAAGGCGTCGACCCCTCTCTTGGATTTCCATACCTCTACAACGTACATAGCGAATGCCCTACGTGATTGCAAAAGTTAGCCTTAGTCATTGGGAAGGAAGGAAAGATTACAATGGAGTTATCTATGGAGAAAATGTGTTTACCCGTCGATTAATCATTGGACAACTGTGTAATCGGTTTTGTTCTTCCTTAGGGAACTAAGGTATATTATCCTATTCCATTTTGATACAATTACAATTAGAATCCAGTGGAACCTACACAGATATATCGTTATGGTCATTAAACCTAAGTTTGTGTTATTTATAAAGTACAAATAAACAAGTATAGCCACTAGTGTAGCTCTTACTCCTAGTTGTAGGGCATAAGTATGAATTCCTTGTTGCGGTGAGCCAGCAATGTCATCGTCATGTAATGCTGGACGAAGGATACATTCTCATTGATGGTATCCATAGAGACCAAGCGTGGGTCAAAAAAATCAACCGGTAATTTCTTTAATCTGGCTTCAGTCACCATGTAATTTCTTTAATTTGTTAGTTTGAGCGGCGTGCTTAGGTGAGGAGGAGAGCAACGGGCGTGGGGGGAGGGCAGACAGGCTTGGGGGAGGCAGCGGCAGGCTCGGGGGAGGCTGTGTCGGGCTCGAGAGAGGAGGAGGGCACCAGGCGTGGGGGAGGAGGGTCGCGGGACTCGGGGGAGGCAGCAATGAGCTCAAGAAATGTGGCGGCATTAAGTGGGGACTGAGATGTACCGATAGTACAGTGGGGAAAACCCTAGAGCATTATATGTAGGGGAATAGTCACAGACGGTTCCATTTAAAAACCGTCTGTGATATTTATAATTACAGATGGTTCTAAAAAACTGTCTATAATAATAATAATACATTACAGACGGTTTTAATTTAGAACTGTTTGTGATTATAAATATCACAGACGGTTTTACTTTAAAACCGTTTGTGATGATTTTAACATATTCTCATATATATAAATGCAAATTCACATGAATATGACTCATTCTTACATATATATATAAATGCAAATTCACATATATATCAAACATTCTTATGTACATAAATGCAAATTCACATATACATGACACATTCTCATACAGATGTATAAATGCAAATACAGAACATATGACATATAAACATTTTATTCATCATTCCATTTGATTATTTCCTTTAAAAAAATAGCCCTTCATGATGATCAACGCATGTGTGGCTAGTTTTATTACGTTGTTCTTCCTCGACCCTATGCCATTTTTGAAAAAGGCAATTCATCAAATTGATTGTATTCTTCCTCGTCCGCCACATTCTTAACTCTGACAATCCTCCTTTTTCCATGAAGAACTCATGGCGGTTCTTATTTGCCTGGTCGGTTACATAAAAAACTTGAATAACTTAGTTAGCGAGTATAAATGGTTCATATTTGTATCCGACACTTTGAGGTCAACGATAGTGACACCGTACTTATCGATATTCACCTGTGAGAGATGAACCCAACAGCACCGAAATAAGGAGATCTTGAAAAGCACGTAGTCGAGCTCCTAAATATCCTCTATGAACCCATAGGAGTTCCTCAATCCATCAGTACTGAATGCATCTATGCAGACACCGCTGATCTAGTTAGTGCTCTTTGCATCCTGAGCCTGCATATAGAATGTATACCCATTTATGTCATATTCTTGCCATGTCACAACTGTAAATATTGGCCCTTTTGACAACCATGTCAGCATATCACTTGGCGAGCTCGTAGCGAGTCGCTTCTTTAACCATTGGTTGAACCGACTGTTGTGTTGTCTCGTGATCCAAATATCTGGCCGCTCCAAGTTTTGTTGCCAAAGCATGTCCTTGTGCTGGTCGATATACGGGGATACTTCAGTCATGTGTTGTAAGACCGTGAAATAGGCTTGAGCATACGCATCTATATATAGAGTGATTGTGTTCCTTCCAATAGTTCTGATACCCTTGATCCTCCCCTCATGGTAAGCTCGAGACACACATATCGGTTCGACCTGAGCCATGTAATCGATACAGAACTTAATGACCTTTTCAGTTGCATAACCTTCGATAATACTGTCCTTTGGCAAAGATCGATTTTGTACATATGGCTTGAGAATTCCCACGAACCTCTCGAACGAGTACATGCTACGTAGGAATATGGGCACGTATATTTTTATCTCCCACACAATATAAACATTGAGATGGACCATGATATCAAAAAACGATAGAAGGAAATACATCTCAAGATGATATAGAGTCATCACCACCTTGTCCTATAGAGCATTTAGTCCTTTTGGACCGATGACCTTCTGAGCAATTGTGTTAAAGAAATAACTTAGCTTCATGATTGTCTCTTGGACCTTGATCGATAAAATACTTCTAATTACAATAGAGAGTATCTGTGTCATCAGCACATGACAATCATGAGACTTCATGCCAATTAATTTCAAATCTTCCATCGAAACAAGTTTCTTCATATTGGCGAAGTAATTAGACGGAACTTTCACACCATGCAAGCATTGGCACAGTTCAATTCTCTCGGCCTTGGACAAAGTGTAACAAGCAGGGGGAAGGTAAGTTCTTCCTTTATTGGACTTTATCGGTGCTAACTCAGGCCTGATATCCATATCAACCAAGTCAAACCATGCATTGACACCATCTTTTGTTTTATCACAAATGTTCAGTAAGAGACCAATCAAGCTGTCATATACATTGTTCTCTACGTGTATGACGTTGATGCAGTGGTGAACTTCTTGGTGCTCCATATAAGGTAAGTCCCAAAATATTGATCTCTTCTTCCAGACATTCTTCTTGTGGGTCATCTATTTATGTTCCGTTTTGAGCATAACATTTAAATCCTTAACCATATCATACACCTGTTTTCTGCTTAAATGCCTTAGAGCTGAACCGTCCTCCTTCTCTCCGTCGAATTGTTTCTTCATCCTGCAGTATGGGTGAGCCCTTCGAAGGAACCTACGGTGACGCATATATACGGTTTTATCTAAGTATTATCTAAGTAGTGAGTACAGGTTTTGGCCCCATTTGTACTCTAGTCCGATAGGTTTGCAAGAGTAAGATAATCTTTTATGGTGCAGAATAACAAGGAGCGTAAAGTGAAATTCTCTCATTTGTACACATCCCATACTTGTACCCCTTCGATCCACAGTGTTTTTAGATCTTCCACCAATGGTGCTAGGTATACATCAATAGCATTGTTAGGTTGCTTCGGCCCTTGGATAAATATCAACAGCAAAATATATTTTCGCTTCATACACAATCAAGGAAGAAGGTTGTAGATACAAAGAGTCACATGCTAAGTGCTATGTTGGCTGCTCATGTTACCGAAAGAATTCATTCCATTTGTACTCAATCCAAACCTTATATTCCTCGGTTTTGCACCAAAGTCTGCAAACCTTCTGTCAATGTTTCCCCACTGGGTAGAATCAGCAAGGTGTCTTAGCATTCCATCCTTCTTACGCTCCTCTGAGTGCCAACACAGCAGTTTTGCCTCATTTGGGTTCGCAAAAAATCGTTTCCAATGAGGAATTATAGGAAGATATCATGCCACATTAGCAGGAGATCATTTCTTCACCTCTATTCCCTCGTCGTCATCTAATTGATTATTATACTTGTATTAGGATGCGTTGCACACCGGACATACATGCATGTTTGCATACTCTTTACGGTAGAGGATACAGTCATTCAGACATACTTGTATTCTTTCTACTTCTAGTCCCAATGGACAAAGAACCTTTTTAGCTTTGTAGGTGGTTTTGGGCAACCCGTTTCTTTTCGGAAGCATGCCTGCTAAAAGACGTAACAATACCATGAAACTCTTGTTGGACCAACCGTTGCTTGCCTTCAATTTCATCAGTTCAAGCACGGCTGACAACCTCGTGTACTTTGACTTATAGCACGTGAACAGTCAATGCATGGACAGTACATATATTCCACCCCCTTATTCAACATATCCTCCTCGGCAGCTCTTGTAAAAGCAGAAACGCCATTAATGTACTCTTCACTCACATGGTTCCCAACACTACTACAAAAAGGATCATCACAGATAGTTCAAAACTATCACCACAGATGGTTTTTTGAACCGTCTAAATTTATGTGTCAGTTATAATTAGAGGTTATCGCAGACGGTTTGTAAGCCGTCTATGATAAATACATCACAGACGGTTTATAACTAGAACCGTTCGTAAAGAACACTATAACAGACGGTTCTAGCTACCAACCGTCGGTGATACTCACACATCACAGACGATTCTAGCTACCAACCGTCTGTGATATGTGAGTATCACAGACGGTTGGTAGCTAGAACCGTTTGTGATACTTCCCCATCATAGACAGTTTCTGGTTCGAGCCGTCTGTGATAATTCTTCATCACAAACGGTTTCTGGTTCGAGCCGTCTATGATAATTCTTTACAAACGGTTTATACGACAAAACCGTCTGTGATAGTTCATTCTATATCTAAATGTTTTCTCTTTTTCGGCTAGCCTCAGAAAATGTTAAATATATCATCTCAAAACAAGCAAATACAACAATAAACACAACAACACATTCTATTTCCATTAAGATTAGAATCCACCATTACAATATCACAAAATATCAAGTAGGTTACCTATAGCACTGCATACTTACAATTTTATAAAGATAAGCTTCACGGCTACAAATTCAGAAAAATGCTTACACTATAAGAAACTTCAGGCTAATGTAAACTAGACTTACACATCTTTCATTAAACTACAATCTAAAACATGTGGTGCAGGAAAATTTTCAAGTAGATGAAACAAAAAGGCATTGAAAACCATTTTCAGCTTCTGTGACAAAATCAATGGTAGCCTTCTTCGAGTAGGGAGAGGGGGTTAATAACGAACACCTTGGCCTTCTTCCTTTCCATCTTGCTTCAAGTGAAATTTCAGTCACCATTGCCGAACCCGTTCCCACCCTTGCCGTGTACAAACAAGTTGGAGTTATACTGGTGGTATTGGTTCTTCGAGTAGGGAGAGGGGGTTAATAAGGAGCGAGAGGTGGGGAGGAGAACGGTGCCTGCCGTTCGATGCAGAGAGAATGGACGGGTGAGATTGGGATCCTAGGAGATATGCCATGGATCGGTGACATGACGGGATATCACAGACGGTTCAGATTACAAACCGTTTATGATAGAGACATCACAGATGGTTCATAACAAAAACCATCTGTGATAACAGGAGATATCACAGATGGTTCATAACAAAAATAGTCGGTGATAATGGCGTCACAAAGACAATATATTAGTACAATATAAATAGCTAGTCTCAAAAGATAAAATAGCAAATTTTTATCTGGCTTATATATACTCATTTGAAAGGTTTCGACGAGATCTATAACTTTGCAGTTGAGATGAAATCCAAATTCCGAAGAGAAGATCAAAATTTTTTGGAAAAAACAGAAACTTAAAACTTAAAACACAAATTTAGGGCTAAAGATGGCCGATTTTGAGGGTTTTTTTTGGATCGGGCTCATCGTTAGTTTTCCAACGAGTATAAGAACGTCAAAAACGGACATCATATGTAAAAGTTATGCTCGTTTTACTGAAGGTGTCTCAAAACTAAATCCAATTCGGACTCATGCGGGAGATTACGAAATTTTGGAGGATTACAAGGTGGGAAACATATTACAGACAGTTTTTTAATACAAACTGTCTGTGATAACTTCATTATCATAGACGGTTTTTAATACAAACCGTCTATGAAGTGTCACTGACAGTTTAAATAAAAAACCGTCTATGGTGTCTGCTATTATCACAGATGGTTCTTATCAGGAACCATCTGTGATAATTCACAAACGGTTCTTGATAAGAACCGCCTGTGATGTCTTGTATTATCACAAATGGTTCATATAAATAACCGTCTGTGAAAATACCATAAACGGTTATTCGTATAAACCGTCTGTGATACTTACAACACAGACGGTTCCTAGAAACCGTCTATAATGTAAGCGTCCAGTTTAACCTCTTTTGTAGTAGTGCAACGTACATCCAGCTTCGGTCTTACGTTATGCATATAACAATTTAGTATAATATATTCAATAAATTAATTACTATACTATATATGTACGATCTACATTAAGTAGCTATATGTAGCAACAATAATTAATTAAATTGAACTAAGTAGAAATAGACTATGAATTGACTAAACCCTAAATCATGCTAGATGTAAAATAATCTTCTCTCTACATCAAGCTAGCTAGATCAACCATCTTCAATTCTCCTTTCAACAAAAGCTATAAATGTAAATTGTAATTCAACTAGGAGTAAATTACTAACCGTAGGTAGTCAAAAGCTTAGTGGATCTACAATTACTCTTGTCAAATAGTCTTCTTTTACCAAATCGCCTCAAAGCCCTGCCTCCAGCTCAAAGCAGCAGCGTAGATCTAGAATTTAAGACAGAGGGTCAACAGCTCTGTGCGCAATAAATATGGTGGAATTATCACAGATATTTTTATACAAACTGCCTGTGATAACCAGATTATCATAGACGGTTTTTAATACAAACCGTCTGTGAAGTATCACAGATGATTCCAGTATAAAACAATCTGAGATATTTGAAAATATCATAGACGGTTTTTTAATTGAACCGTCTGTGATACTTCATACGGTTTGTATTAAAAACTGTCTGTGAAATTTCCTCTTCACATAGGGTTTTTAGGTCTGCTAGCAACATAGATGGTCTCTAAACTAAAACCGTTTGTGATTGTATTTAATGCAAAAGGTTTTGATGAACCGTCTATGGTATGATGTCTAATATACAACTTTTTATAGTAGTGTTCCTTGTTGGATATTGATCTAAGGCCAAAACGGCCAGAAAAGGAAGGACGTGGGAAATCCACGTCTCCTGATTTTTTGGCGCCCTGATCGGGGGGCTAACCATATTGGTTACGGTCCCCCGTTGCAACAGCGCTAGATATAAAGTTGAGGCACCGGCTTCTCATGTGCGACGTCCGTTCCCGTGAGAACCAAAGCGCCGAACAAAACTCTAAGCAAACCGATCTACCGCGCGCTGTTAAGCAACGGGAAGGCCGCCAACCGCCACTGCAGGACGACGCCGGCGACCCCGAACCGCGAGCTCTCGGATCTGCACCGACTCGTCCCCACGCCTGCATCACGCAGGCACGAGGTCTTCGCTCTCATGGCGTTCATTGGCGACCGTGAGTCATCCCTACCCCTTAAGCCTAGGTGTTCTAGATGCTAGACTAGCAGATAATGACATGCATGATGTTTAAGGCTACTAACATTTGGTATCAGAGCAACTGCTAGTCTACTAGAACCCTAGCCGCATGTTCATGTATTGGCTCGGTAAAGAAATTAGAAGGAGAGGATTTTTGTAAGAGCCGAATGAAGAACCCCAAATCCATTAGACCCGAATCAAGAACAAAAAAAAAAGGGAAAGGGGACCGGCGGCAGAAAACTTACCTTTGGATGTCCCCTAAGCTGCCGCCGGTGACCGACTTCGGGGGCCGCCGCCGCTGGCGCAGCCGCCTCCCTTGGCGCCACCGCTCCTCTTCGGGGCGCAGCCACCGCGCCGCGCTGCTTCGGGGGCCGCCGCTGCCACTGCGCCTCCCGATGGCGCCGTCGCCTCCCCTTGCCGCCTGCCCCGCCGCGGGCGCTCTGCTCGGGGCCGCGCGCCACCGCTTCCCCACCGGGAGCCGCCTCGCGGGCACCGCGCGCCCCCGCCGCCGTCTTGCGCCCGCTGCCGAGCGCTGCGCCGCCTCTCGCCTCCGCTCGGGCGCATCCGCCGTGCGCCGCTCCGTCGATCCGGTTTTTTCGCGTGGAGGCGGCCCCAAATGGGGTTAGGGTTTTCAGTTTTTTCATTTTATTCCGCCGCGCGTACATCTCGGCCATCCGTTTCAATCCGACGGCGTACGTGTGTGTGGGGTTATTTTTCTGGGCTGCGCGAGTTCATGGGCTGCCAACCCTCTTTTGCTGGGCCCCGCGCGCACGGATCGGCCTGCGCGCATGATTTTTGAGCTCGCGCGCTGCGCATGATTGATGGGCCGTGGGATTTTTCCGGGCTGCTGGCATTCTTTTGGACTGGCCGCGCTGGTGCTATTCTTTTGGGCCGCCCAGATGCTATTTAGGCTGTGCGCGCAGTGAATGGGCCAACTGACTTTTTTGGGTTGCGCATTTTCTTAGGCCGAGTTTTTTTTAATATCTTATGTATTTCAGCATATATTTCATGTATTTATGATTTATCTCATGTTCAATTAATGATCATTTGATGTCTCTCATGAAATTATTAACGGATAAATGTTGCTTAGCTGCTGAAAAATATTATGCTCTTTTCCGCTGCGTAATGTTCTGCCCCTAATTGAATGGAACCAACGGGAAATTCAATTGGAGGGCTGTATTTAATTTTACATGCTATTACTTTTGGACCAACGTTAATTGTAATTGCATGTAATCAATTATGTTTATTTTTATGTTCATTTTTCGCCATGCTATTACTCTTTGACCAAAGTTAATTGTAATTGCATGCGCTAAATTATGTTAAATTTTTCGTTTCTGCCCAACGGTGATGCGAAAAATTCTTATGAGCATGTTGTTAATCATACCAACGTAAGATTAACTTTCATGCAAATTAATTATATGGTTTCCTAATGTAAATTTTAAATTTTTTCAGCTGCTTCTGTTTCCGCTCATGTTAATGCAATTGAGCCACTTAATGGTAGTAACTTCCAAAAATGGAAGTTTACACTTATGACGACTTTTCAGCTCTTGGATCTGGACTACGCGTTCAGATTCGATGAGCCTGTCGCTCCTACTGAAGGGGAGGACAATTATGATGACAAAATGAAAGATTATAAAACTAATGCTGAGAAGTGGGAGCGGTCTAACCGCGTTTCACTTGCTGTGATGAAGAACTCCATCAGTGAGGCCATAAGGGGAGCAATCCCTGAAAAGGAAAGGGTAAAGGACTATTTGTCCTCCATCGAGGATCACTTTAAAGGGTCCTCTAAAGTTTATGCTACCACACTGATGCACAGGCTCATGAACACCAAGTACAATGGTACTGGAAATGTTCGTGAGCACATTATGACAATAATCAATATTGCTGCCAGACTTAAGACAATGGACATGGCTATCTCTGATGGTTTTGTTGTCCATTACATTATGATGTCTCTTCCCAAGCAATTTGAAGCTTTCAAGGTGAACTACAACACCATTAAGGACAAGTGGACCATGAGCGAGTTGATCGCTAATGTTTCACAGGAGGAAGAGAGGCTCAAGGCTGAGGGGGCTACTGATTTTGTGAATCAAGTCGGCTTTTCAAATAAAACTGGTCCCTCTAGAAATAGAGGTGGCTACAAAGGAAAGGGAAAGAAGGAGCAAACCTACTCCCCTTATCAGAAGCCACAGCACCCACAGCATCCTAAGGCGCCTAAAAACGCTTCAGGACCTGGGAGCTCAAATGAACAGAAGAAAAGTGGTGAATGTTACTTTTGTCAGTCGAAGGACCATTTCAAAGATGATTGTCCTGGATGGCTGAAATGGCTCGCCAAGAAAGGTACTTATGAAATCACTTATGTTGGTGAAGCATTTTATGCTGATTTTCCTATAAATGCTTGGTGGATTGATTCTGGTGCTTCTGTGCACGTTACGAATTCCTTGCAGGGATTCCATATGTTGAGAAGTCTCAGAGGGGAAAGAAGCCTAAGAGTGGCTAATGGGATGGAAGCCGAAATTCAAGCTATTGGATCAGTTTCTTTAGTTTTGAATAATGATTTTGTAATGAAACTTAATGATGTTCCCTCGATGAGAAGAAACTTGATTTCCATTTCATTATTAGATAATGATGGATATTCTTGTAATTTTGGACACGGAATGTGTTTGATTTATTTTAATAATGATAATGTTGGTCGTGTCATCCGACACGACAAGCTTTATATGTTATCCCTGCAAGATTCTCCTATATCCATGAATGTATGTGATGTGAATAAAAAACGCAAGCGAATTGATGATACTTTGTCGAAATTGTGGCACTGTCGTTTGGGCCACATTTCGAGGGGGAGAATTGAACGTCTCATTAAAGATAAAATTCTCCACCCTTTAGACTTTAATGATTCGGATGATCATTGCCTTGATTGTATCAAAAACAAGTATGTAAAGCAAATAAAGAAAGATGCTACTCGAAGCACAGGGATTTTGGAATTAATTCATACCGACATATGTGGTCCTTTCCCTGTGACATCAGTGGATGGTTATGATTCTTTTATTACGTTCACTGATGATTACTCACGTTATGGTTATATCTATCCTATTAAAGAAAGATCGGAGACACTTGATAAATTTAAGATATTTAAGGCTGAAGTTGAAAATCAGCATAGTCTAAAGATTAAAGTAGTGCGCTCGAATCGTGGGGGAGAGTATTATGGGCGACACGCAACTTACGGGCAGATTCCTGGTCCTTTTGCCAGGTTTCTACAAGAAAATGGTATAGTCGCCCAGTATTCAATGCCTGGTGATCCCCAGCAAAATGGAATTGCGGAAAGAAGAAACCGCACACTTATGGACATGGTTCGAAGTATGTTGAGCTACTCCACTTTGCCTGTAAAGTTATGGATGGAAGCATTAAAGACCGCTGCACATATACTCAATCGGGTTCCAAGTAAATCAGTGCCTAAAACACCTTATGAATTATGGACCGGGAGAAAACCAAGCTTGAACTACCTCCATGTGTGGGGTTGTGCAGCTGAAGCTAAGGTGTTTAACCCACACATTGGGAAATTAGATCCCAAGACTGTGAGTTGACATTTTATTGGCTACCCTGACAGGTCTAAAGGGTACCGATTCTATTGTCCAGATCGTACCACAAAATTTGTAAAAACAAGACACGCTGTGTTCTTGGAAAATGATGGCATCAGTGGGGACTTGGAGCCCAGGAAAATTGATCTTGAGGAGAAGCGGATTTATGTTGCTTCACCGCTAATCCGACAGACTGATTTTCCTGTGCCCCAAGTGGTTGTGCCCATAGTTGATCCTGTAGTTGCAACTCCTGTTGCATCTCCAGTTAATTCTGTGGCTATTCCTTCTGTTGAGGGCTCTGAAAATACAAGTGCAATACCTAATGCTGAGCCTTCACAGCCCTCTGTGACAATTAATGAACAACCTGATGAGGCTACTAATGAACCTGTCAGGAGATCACAACGAGTGAGGAGATCTGCTATCCCAAGTGATTATGAGGTTTACTTGAATGAGGATGATCTTGGGAAGGCAGATGATCCTAGCTCTTATAAGGAAGCTGTGAAGAGTAAGGATTCATCTAAGTGGCTAGATGCTATGAAAGATGAAATTAAGTCTATGGGCGATAATGGCGTATGGGACTTAGTAGAAATTCCTAATGGAGCCAAAACAGTGGGCTGCAAATGGGTCTACAAAACCAAACGTGACTCCAAAGGGAATATCGAAAGGTTTAAAGCAAGACTTGTAGCGAAAGGGTTTACACAGAGAGAAGGCATTGACTATAATGAAACCTTTTCGCCTGTCTCAACCAAAGATTCATTTAGAATCATAATGGCGCTCACAGCACATTTTGATTTAGAGTTGCACCAAATGGATGTTAAGACTGCATTCCTGAATGGAGACTTGTATGAGGACGTTTACATGACACAACCAGAAGGTTTTGTTGTGGGAGGCGAGGAACATTTGGGATGCAAGCTAAGGAAATCCATATATGGCCTGAAGCAAGCTTCTAGGTAATGGTACCTTAAGTTTGATGAAGTCATAAGGAAATTTGGATTTAAGGAGAATGATGTTGATAATTGTACTTATGTTAAGTTCTGGGGGAGTAATTACACCTTCTTAATTCTTTATGTGGACGATATATTATTGGCCAGCAGCAGTGTGGACATGCTGCGAGAAACTAAAAGATTTCTCTCGTCCAATTTTGATATGAAGGATCTCGGTGAAGCATCTTATGTTCTTGGTATTGAAATTCACCGAGATAGGTCCAAAGGAACATTAGGTTTATCACAAAAGGCATACATTGACAGTGTACTAAAGAGATACAATATGCATAAATGCTCTGCCTCGCCTGCTCCTATTGTTAAGGGCGATAAGTTTGGGAAATTTCAATGCCCAAAGAATGACTATGAATCTGATCAGATGAAGGCTATACCTTAAGCTTCTGCTGTCGGAAGTATTATGTATGCTCAAGTATGTACGCGCCCTGATTTAGCTTTTGTTACCGGGATGCTTGGCAGATATCAGTCAAATTCATGACCGGACCACTGGAAAGCCGTTAAGAAAGTCCTGCACTATATGCAAGGCACTAAAGGTCACATGCTCACATATAGAAAATGCGATAACCTTGAGGTTGTCGGTTATTCTGATGCTGATTTTGCGGGGTGTAAAGACACTAAGAAATCCACATCAGGTTACATTTTCACCCTCGCAGGAGCAGCAATATCATGGAAAAGTGTAAAGCAAACACTTACTGCATCGTCGACAATGCAGGCTGAATTTGTGGCATGTTATGAGGCTACCAAGCAGGCTGTATGGCTTAAGAACTTTATCCCGGGATTGAGAGTGGTAGACAGCATTTCTAGACCACTCATTTTGTACTGCGACAATCAACCCGCAGTTTTCTATTCGAGTAACAACAAGTCGAGTGCAGCTGCCAAGCACATTGACATAAAGTATCATGTTGTGAAAGATAGAGTCCAGGATCAAACAATTAAGGTTGAGCATATTGGAACTAAATTTATGCTTGCGGATCCGCTCACAAAAGGCTTACCACCCAATAATTTTCGTGATCATGTTGCCGGCATGGGTTTATTGGAAAGCCTGTGATCCTGGAATAAGAGGACCATATAAAGTAACCAACTCCCATGAAGTATTATGTTATCCGATTGATATAGAATGGAGCACTATAAGTACTGTTGTCCAGTGGTATTTAATTGACTGTTGTGACGCATTATTTTGGTGTGAAGTTTTATTGAGAGAGGGCTTATGACGTTTAGCCTTACGATCAAGGGGGAGAATGTTGGATATTGATCTAAGGCCAAAACGGCCAGAAAAGGAAGGACGTGGGAAATCCACGTCTCCTGATTTTTTGGCGCCCTGATCGGGGGGGCTAACCATATTGGTTACGGTCCCCCGTTGCAACAGCGCTAGATATAAAGTTGAGGCACCGGCTTCTCATGTGCGACGTCCGTTCCCGTGAGAACCAAAGCCCCGAACAAAACTCTAAGCAAACCGATCTACCGCGCGTTGTTAAGCAACGGGAAGGCCGCCAACCGCCACTGCAGGACGACGCCGGCGACCCCGAACCGCGAGCTCTCGGATCTGCACCGACTCGTCCCCACGCCTGCATCACGCAGGCACGAGGTCTTCGCTCTCATAGCGTTCATCGGAGACCGTGAGTCATCCCTACCCCTTAAGCCTAGGTGTTCTAGATGCTAGACTAGCAGATAATGACATGCATGATGTTTAAGGCTACTAACATTCCTAGCTCCTATTATGTGAAAGATCGCAAAACAATGTACGAACTCTACTGATCATTTCGGCACAACGTACTGCATGTTCTCACAATGGTGCATTATGTCTGGGTGTAGCTGTGCGCTGCGCTACTGCAGCGTGTATGTTCAATGCTTACTGGACACATGAGAACAGCGGTGCAGTCAACGTTTGTAAACAAAAATGCAATTCCACGATGATTGGGTTTGATGGGAGAGCGGAAAGAAATAAAAGTCAACGTACGTTTGTAAAAAAACAAATGCAATTCCACGATGATAGAGTCGAGTTTCTTTGCAAACACATTAAAATTGCTACTCGCTTATGGGCTCTACTTAAACCGAGTCTCTTCAGTCTGTTGTAACAACTAGCAGCATAAGCGTGGTGCTATGTCGCACTAGCTAAGTAAAAGAGGCAAAAATTCATAAGAGGGGATTGTCTGAAAAATCGAGGGTATGTACGTATTTTCTGAGAAAGTGAAGTGTTTTTCCATATGAAACCAAGGATCTGTGTGTAATTTTGTGAAACTGTGAGGTGCTACTCAGTAAAAAGAGGGCCTCCATAAAAATATGGAGGAACTGTACAAAACTTGGGTGAAGTAGAGGGGTTTTTCAGTAAAAAAAATGATGTGATGGGGATTTTTTGTAAAACCGAGGACCCTTGCAT
Source organism: Dendrocalamus latiflorus (assembly GCA_017311315.1). Lineage (NCBI taxonomy): Eukaryota > Viridiplantae > Streptophyta > Magnoliopsida > Poales > Poaceae > Dendrocalamus > Dendrocalamus latiflorus. The sequence goes on along the minus strand of CM029657.1, from coordinate 17,150,277 downwards.
TATTTCGAAAAATTCTAGAGGCCTTTTTGGGAAAAAAAAGCTTACGTGGCATAGGGGAGGCCGGGAACTCCCCTTTAATATAGTGATGATTTGCAAGTGTTGTTTTATTATGTTTGTTCACAATATGATCTTGATTAAGCAACTAATATGGGAGCGTATGGTTGCTGGTTGGTGCTACTACCTTTCAAAACATTATATAAGTTTATAACAAGACCTTTTTTTACACTAGGTTCTAATGATGTGCAAAAGGTTCTTCTGGAATAACATATGCTCTCGGATAGGCTAGCTTCAACTGAGCCTCGCTTTTAATACTACACATAGACAGGATTACAGGTCCTACGACTTTTTACAGATATATGATCTGGCAAAGTATATGTGCAAGTAATGGTTAGTAAAAAGGTCTAGACCAATTATTATATTTTATTATGTGACATTATTATTTTACTTTAAGTGTAGAATTTTACTTCGAGAAAAAAATGATCATTAATCTCCCTAAATCTTAACTATATGTCAGCTAGATCTTTAAAGAAGCATTTTAGCTCCTAAATGCATGTATGGTGACATATCAGCTGAAAGTGCTTACATGCGGGTCCCTTTGATGCACCGTGTACAGAAAGTAGGGGAGATTTTTTTTAAAAAAAAACATTGCAACCTCTATATATTTCTATTACCCAGTTCTGGTGGATCTTTTTTGTTTTTTTTTTGCGAGAAATCATTTCTATATATGAGAGGGAGGTTCCTTAAGCTCTGTTTAGTGGTGTCGTGCTTTTGTTTTTTATATATTTTAATATGACAATTAGTTAAAAACATCTTTTTTGGAGACATAAGAGCAAGTTTAATAAGGCTGACTGTGCTAGCTATAAGGGAATCCATGTCAGCATAGTCCTATGTGGAGGGGAGAGAAAACGAGAGAGAGAGCCAAGCCGACTCCCATGCAAGAGTCAAGCTATAGCACAGGAAAAGAGGCATTATCCATGCATGTACCCATAGAACTAATTGCTATACCAATGCATGTATTAAATTATCAATACCCATGTATGTATTAAATGATTAAGAACTCTTGTGGAGACAACTTATAGCCAGCTTATTGTATGAGTTGACTGCATCATTATCTTTTGATGACATGGAAATGTATTGGAGGTAGCAGCTATCTGTACTATTAAACTTGCTCTAACAATAACATCTTATTGGGATTAGTAAAGAATTCGATAACATTATCACCAGAACTGCTCTTCGAAATTTGTGCAATTTTAGTTTTTGGAGAACATAAAGCACTATTTGGATAATAATTATTTTAGTTAAGAAAATTAACATTCATAATTTTTCGGTTGATATTTTGTAGCATTCTAAAATAAAATTTTTGTGCACTTACGTAGACATTTCGCAATCAGTTCAAGTTGTTCTGACTAAGAAAGATAATTTATTAAGGAGGTATTATTTTGTAGCACGCTGTAATTTTCTAGGTCAACAATTTTGCGTAGCTCATAAGTCATAACCACTCTATAAATTAACAATTTCATTGCTATCCGAAAGGGACAGGAGGTGCGACTGTTGTATGAAAAATTTGTGTTTGCAGCTTCGTGGAATGCCTACCCTATGCATTAATAGGAGGTGGAGAAGTTATGCGTGTCCTGATAAATCTGTACTACACCTATTAATTACGTATGACCTGCTGGATTTTATACATGCTGAACGTGATAGTTTTTTGGGTTTCTTTTTATTTTCTGCTTGTAAGTTGCATGGATATGATTTTAATTACAATTTTTTTTCTTACTAGCAGATACTAGAAGGAACTAGTTTTATACTATTATTTGAGTGTTGTACTTTGAATCTTGCAATTGCCACGCAATCATGTAGATCAATCAAACTATTTTCCATTCAGTACATCAAGCGGGAGAGGAAAAGAACTGAAATATCCATCAAGATTAGGCTGATCCATAGTTCGATACTCATGTCACTCGGTACTCATGCTAGATACGAGAAATATGGAGTAAATTTTATTGCAAGCTCAATATAGAAACAGTAAATACTTTATGAACAAAATTAACTGGATTTTCACAAGGCAGAAACCAACATTTCAAATGAATTTTCCCCATGTCAGTGAACCCCTGAATTCTCTACAAGACTTGAGCTTCTGACTTATTTTTCACTATTCATAAATTTCAACTTTTTCTAAACTTTTGGCTTTTTAAGCTTTTTTGCCGATTCTTTTTTCTCGTATTCGTTTGCGTTGTCCGTAATGAGCTAACAGATTTTTTCTATTTTTAATTTTTTAAATTTAATTATACTAAATAAGCCATCTTCAACTACAGTGTAATTTCAACCAATTACAGTACAATATTAGCCATAAGCTATTATTTTTCAGCCCAACCGAGCAGAGCTACAGCTGTACATGCTTGTCTTCAAGCGGACGAAAGAGGTTCAATGAACTCCCCACTCCCAATTCCACGTCTTTCTTTCAAAGCTGATGCGATTGTTCTGCGTTCCCAACCTCCCAATATATTCTCCCGTAATATACAACTAGAGATTAGGCGCATTTTTATATATGGAGTGGCTATCATTCAAATGGTCCCATTTTAAACAAATTCAGAACAGAAGATTGATGCCCTTCATCTCTTTACTTTCAGTTCGTTGGCGTGGATATCTAACCTTCCATGATTGAACAATGGTTTACAAAAAATTATCTTTGCTGCATGCATGTGGTTTTTTTAGAGAGAGATGCATGTGCTATGTTAGGTACTTAGGTTACCCTTGCAGATGCGAACTATATCACCCAGGGTTTTAAAAGCCAGTTTTAAATTTTAACCAGGAGGGGCCGTTGGTATGACCAAAAATCAGAAAATTTTAGAGAATTTCATACCGAAATTTTAAATCAAAATTAGAATTTAAAATTGTCCAATGTTCGGTTGAAAATATTCACCGAAACTTTTAAAACAAATTTCGGTAAAAATTTCTAGGTTATCGATAAAAATTTCCCAGGTATCACCTATAACATCGTAGATGTGCAGCAGCTATAAATTATTCGTGGATACCTATAACATCATAGATCTGCAGCAGCTATAAATTATGCGTGCTACTTGCCATCAATCACAGTCGCACAAAAAAAACTTTCTGACTCGCGTTCCACTCCGTTGCAATGGCTCTTGCTTCTTCGTCTTCAGAATCCCATGCCCCCCCTCACCTAGCCATCTTCCCGTTCATGGCGAAAGGCCACACCATCCCGCTCATCCAGCTCGTCCACTACCTCCGTCGCCACAACCTCGCCACCGTCACCTTCTTCACCACCCCTGGCAACGCCGCCTTCGTCCGCGAAGGGCTGTCTGACGCCGACGCAGCCGTCGTCGAGCTCGCCTTCCCTGCGGACGTCCCTGGCATCCCGCCGGGCGTCGAGAGCGCCGAGGGCCTCACGTCCATGGCCTCCTTCGTCGTCTTCACCGAGGCCGTGGCACTGCTCCAGCCGCGGTTCGAGGAGTCCCTGGCCGCTATGCAGCCCCCGGCCAGCCTCCTCGTCGCCGACGCGTTCCTGTACTGGACGAACGCGTCGGCGGCCAGGCTCAGCGTCCCGAAGGTGTCGTTCTTCGGGATGTCCGCGTTCGCGCATGTCATGCGAGAGCTGCGCATCCGCCACGACCCGTGCGCCATACTGCAGCACGGCGACGTCGACGGCGATGGCAATCCGGCCACGTTCACGGTGCCGGAGTTCCCGCACATCAAGCTCACGTTCGAAGACTTCATGGCGCCGTTCGGCGACCCATCGTCGATCGGGCCGATGCTGGAGCTAGACGGCAAGCTGGGAAAGGCCATCGAGGAAGGCCATGGTCTGATCATGAACACTTTCCACGGCCTAGAGCGTCCGTACGTCGAGTTTTGGAACGACCACCTCGGGCCGAGGGCCTGGCCGGTCGGCCCACTCTGCCTCGCCCAGCCAACGTCTGTGCAAGGCAACGCCCGCCGGCTCTCATGGATGGAGTGGCTGGACGAGAAGGCGGCCGCCGGCCGGGCTGTGCTCTACATCGCGCTCGGGACGCTGGCCGCGATCCCGGAGGTCCAACTCAAGGAAGTTGCAGACGGGCTGGAGCGGGCCGAGGTGGATTTCATATGGGCTGTGAGGCCCGAGAACATCGACCTCGGCCCAGGGTTCGAGGAGCGTACCAATGACAGGGGCTTAGTGGTAAGAGAGTGGGTGGATCAATTGGAGATTTTACAGCATAAAAGCGTGCGAGGATTCCTGAGTCACTGCGGGTGGAACTCGGTGCTGGAGAGTGTCACGGCCGGCGTGCCGCTCGCCGTTTGGCCTATGCACGCCGAGCAACCTTTCAACGCGAAGTTCTTAGTCGATGAGCTGAAGATCGCGGTTAGAGTTTGGACGAGTGATAGGACGATGCGGGGTTTGGTCACAAGCGAGGAGGTCTCAGAGGTGGTGAGGAAGCTGATGCTAGGAGAGGCGGGGGCGGAGGCGGCGAAGAACGTGACGGAGCTGTCGGCGCTGGCTAAGGAGGCCGTGGCCGAGGGTGGATCATCTTGGAAGGCAATGGAGGAGATGATCGGCGAGCTGTGTGCAACGAAAATGCATGGGGACGCTGAGGCAAGCAAAGAGGTGACGGTAGATGTTTAGCTTGCGGTGTAATTATTCTTTCTTCGAAATAATTTGGTGTGCAGCTATGCGGCTTGAGGGCAAACCAGTCTTTGGGTTAGTACCTCTGTTCGTAGGAGAATAATGTCTGGAAATATTTTTGAACGGTACTGAAGCATTTGCGACAAAGTTTTCAGAGTGTCATGCATTGTTTTAGAGCATACGAAATTACGGAAATGCATTTCTACCCTTAGTTGTATGTGCACATATTGCCTTTTACCATTGCAGCTGCATGGAGACTCATGATGTTAATTTCTCTTTTTGAGAGACGGTGGAAACATTTGGCTAGTTCAGTTATCTTAAAAGTCACTACCCACAACTCAACATGTGGTTGATGGAAGTGAACTTTGGTCGTCAGCTACAGAGATAACACAGACAGGTTATGCTATGGATGGCAATGCTGACAATTTAATTTCAGTTTGGAGCAACATTTAAAGAATTGGGCTGGTGGGGACAATTTATCTAGGCAAGTACATGATAAGTTGTTGCTTCGTAGAAGGGAGCTGGGAAATTTTAGCTTGGCGACCTCCAAAAACGTGCATAATCAAATGAAATAATGGTTATACTGATGCAATGTTTATATAAAAAAGACTATATTACAGAACGCATAAAACATAGTATTCTAGCTCTACACCAACTACAGATTAAGATTCTCTTGAAAAAACAACATTTCATTTGGAAAGGGACTCACTATGCCATTTTGATGTAATTTTCCAAATTTCTCTTCATCTGCAAACAATGCAGCCGTACTATATTAACAGTGAATCACTGAAAGCTGACAAATCTAATGTTACTAGTACATCACGTAGGGAAAGAGAAACAGGAATCCAAGATCGCCAAGCTGTGACCCAACAACAACTCAGTTTGAACTTGGAAGGTCACCTAATGGCCCCATCAACCCATGTTGATACTTTGATACCGACATGGCAATTTACATGCATTGTTTTCGTGGTGCAAATTGTCCAGTTGATAATAACTAGAGTGAGTTGTTCAAAGCGCCAATTGTAAAAGGTAAATGAAAGCAACCTGGCAACTTCAATTTTCGGAGAATTTACTATGTACTACTGGAAATATTGAAAATTTAGGAAATGTCCTTGCATAGTTAAGGCCTTAAGGCCATAGGAGGTGTTGGACCCTGGATTTGCAATCTGGAACCCTCTGTGTTTCCACCGTACTATTTTCTAGATCAATAGCTAGTGCACACAAATACATTATTGGAATATACACATACATCGTATAAACCATACCATATAATAATATTACACAACAGAGTTTAAATAACTCATACTAGGTAGAGTTTTACAACAAAGTTTTCAGTGTGTCAAGCATTGTTTTAGAACATACGAAATTATGAAAATGCATTTCTACCCTTAGTTGTATGTGCACATATTGCCTTTACCATTGCTGCTGCATGGATATTCATGATGTTAATCTCTTTTTGAGAGACGGTGGAAACATTTGGCTAGTTCAGTTATCTTAAAAGTCACAACCCATAACTCAATATGTGGTTGATGGAAGCCAACTTTGGTTACAGCTTGAGAGATAAGATGCCACACCGCTAGGCTATGTTGGCGGTGCTGATAATTTAATTTCAGTATGGATCAACATTTAAGAATTGGGCTGGTGAGGACAATTTATCTAAACAAGTACATGATAGGTTGTTGCTTCGTATAAGGGAGCTGGGGAATTTTAGAGGTTATACTGATGCAATGTTTATATAACAAAAAGACTATATTACAGAACGCATAAAACATAGTAGTCTAGCTCTATATCAACTACAGATTACGATTCTCTTGAAAAAACAACATTCTCTAACAAGGGCCGCTCAAAATGGCTTAAGGCTTTGGCTATTGGCTGAAATTGCATTGTAGTAGTTGTTAGTTTTTTCTGAGAAAAAATAAAAAAAGAAAAATTTGAGAAAAAAGTTATATAGTCACAGACAATGCAAAGGTATATGGGAAAAGAAAACCCGAAAAACCAAAAAAAACTAAAATAAGCCAAAATTAGAAGCTGATGTGTTCTAAATGACTCCTGACTTAAATAAACTGAAAGCTAAAAAAGCCGTAAACTAAAGCCATTTGGAGTGGGGCCGATTCATAAACAATTGAAGTCAAGATAATCACAGAAAAAAGAGAAGTGAAGTGGACCCAACAATTCATTTGGAAAGGGACTCACTATGCCATTTTGATGTAATTTTCCAAATTTCTGTTCATCTGCAGACAATGCAGCCCTACTGTATTAACACTGAATCAATGAAAGCTGACAAATATAATGTTACTAGTACATCACCCAACAACAACAAAGTTTGAACTTGGAAGGTCACCTAATGGCCCCATCAACCCATGTTGACACTTTGATACCAACATGGAAATTTACATGTATTGTTTTTGTGGTGCAAATTGTCCAGTTGATAATAACTAGAGTGAGATGTTCAACGCGCCAATTGTAAAAGGTAAATGAAAGCAACCTGGCAACTTCAATTTCGGATAATTTACTATGTACTACTGGAAATATTGAAAATTTAGGAAATGTCCTTGCACAGTTAAGGCCTTAAGGCCACAGGAGGTGTCAAACTTCGGATTTCAAGCTGAAACCCTATGTGTTTCCACCATACTATTCTCTAGATCAATAACTAGTGTACACAGATACATTGCTGGAACATACACATACTATGTATGAACCATACCATACTATAATATTGTACAATAGAGCTTTAATAACTCATATATACCAGGTAGAGTTTTACAATATGGGCCGATTAGGCCAAATAGTACATTGCAAATGAACCCAAAGCGAAAACTAGAGTAGAAATCAAAAGGTGAGGCCACACTATACCACAGGCAAACGACTAGGGGTAAAAATACCAAGCTATTATCAAAATGGCCTAGCATCCACCATCTTCATCTCCATCTGGTCCACACACGGTCTAACAGGCTCTGAATTGTTTTAGTGAACAAGGGTGATCACAATTAACAGTGCTCTACGAGCCAACATATAGAATGCAATATTAGAGATGCAAGTCTTAACAAAGGAAAGGTTGGGGTTCTTTTTTGCAGAAGGCCATGATTTGAAATACAGTAATTAGAAATCCTAGGACTTAGCATTTTAACTAAACCATATTTTTAAAGATTTATGCAATAATAATAATTTTCAGTGTAGGTCTCATCCACCATATGTTATTTTTGCTACTAGGATTCTATCCGCCCGTTATAATCATTGAATTCCAACCACCTAGGGGAAATAAAAGTCAAAGTTCTATCCACCATCATGTTTTTCCTCCCAACCACAAAGTTTTTTTTAAATAGAAACTAACTCGAGTAAATCCTCATGCCCACTCATGACCGTGGGCTTAACTGTTGAAACAGTTTTTGCTCTGCAATGGCCGCACATTTTACCCATAAGAGATATTCAACTTTTATATTCCACATGCTTCCTTAGACATATAGATCAAGAAGATCATCACAAGGCCTTTACAATACATCTTCCTAATGTGGCTACACCCACTAAGGTTTTCACCGTTGTAAGGTTCTATCCACCCTCTCTAGAGGCCCCTTTTTGCGCCGCACGTCAAAGCTCTATTGGCACTCTTGCCTACATTCCACCAGATGGAACAGCAAGCACTGGGTCGATATAAATTAATTGGCTAGGTCATACCCATTATAGTCTTGTGGTTGCACTACTTTACCTTAGGAGTCCATCATAAGATTCAATCATTAGGACTACTTGGGTAGTTCTGCCACATACCAAGCTCTTGTGCTCTATCCGTACCATCCCAACTTACAACTCTCTATCAACAGCACCCAATAAAACCTCAAATTCAAACGTTCAAATCTCATTCAAATAGACAGAGAGAGAGAGAGAGATGCATGGTTTAGCAAAAATAAAGTAGACTTGGTCTACCAAGGGCGTGTGTTGAATTAACCAACTATTTACCGACTGGTAACTGCCTATCATCAGCACGCAATAAAGCCTTAAATTCAAACGTTTTGATGTAACCTTCCAGTAAATTGAAAAAGGTCTTATCTTTGGCTATGATTTTAATGACCGTTTGTTGGAATAGGTTTACAATACCCTAAAAGTGATCTCTGCAAAGTTTCATGTCTTTTGGTTCTTTGGATCGAAAGTTCTGTTGGTTTTCGTTTTGGAGTCTGAACTGAAAACAGTTAGCGCCGCTCAGTCAGGAACGTCGATCGACTCTACAACCATATTGGTTTCGACCACAGTCAAGTTCCAGATTGCATCGCGTTGTTTTCGACCATGTTTAGTCTTATAAGCACTTCTCGTTGTTCTGCTCTGGCTTTGAATCTGAACTAAAGCAGTCGGTGAAATCTCAGTTTGGAACATCGATTGCTTTTATGACCATGTTGGTTTCGACCACATTCAAATTCCAGACTGCATCACACCAGGTTTCGACCATGTTTAGTCTTTCAATTGCTTTGTGTTTTTCCGACCACGTGGGAATTTCGACCACTCACGGTTCCTCGGTCCACAGGTAGAACTGAATCAGATCACTTGTTGCCCTCCAACCACGCTGATTGTTCGACCACTTGTTGGCTTACGACCACGTTGGTTATGACCACGTTGATCGCTTGGGTTGCTGATGGGTTCCAACCATGTTAGTTGTTCGATCACTCGTTGCCTTACGACCACGTTGATCACTTTGGTTGCTAACTGGTTACGACCACGTTGGTTATTCGACCACTCGTTGGCGTCTGACCACGTTGGCTTCGATTATATCCATTTTCGATCACGTTGGTTTTGGTCTCAGTGGTTATCGACTACAGCAATTATTGCTCGGTAGTCGATTTCCGACCACATTGAACTTCCGACTACACTGGTTTTCAATGTACTGTCAGTTCTCGACTACAGTGATGTCCATTTAGTAGTCAATTTTTGACCATGTTGTACTTCCATCTGGTAGTCGAGTTTACGACCACGTTGTCAACTCTCGACCACGTTGTCGAATTTACGACCACGTTGGCAGCTTTCGACCACGTTGCCAGCATCCGACCACGTTGTTTTCCTGCTGCGTTTAATTCTGTTCCTTTAGTTCTCAAGTGAGATTTCAACCCCAATCTTTATAACTCTATAGCTATCGGAGAAAAGGGTTAAGTGAATACTTGAAGAAGAATTTAAAAGTCTATTACCTGTGATCCTACATCTTCTGATGCTAAGTACCTGCCAGTGTCATCAAGAGATGGTTACTGCACTATTATTGAGTATGAGAATGAGGAACTGGGGCATCATCATATCCTCTCTGGTATTTTCTATCCCTTTTTCCATAGCCCATTTTTCTTATTATGATCCCAATGCCTCGATACAGCATCCGACCGCTAGCATCTAAATTGTGTTCGTAACATGTCTTAAATCCTGAATGAACTCACTTGTTACTAGCAAATTAACATTCAATAATCAAGTTACCTCTTGGAGAGTGGTCTTCTTAAGGAAACTGTTGGAGGAATAATTTATCCCTCATACACTATCAAAAGACTCATACATTATTTAATATACAGGTTTTACAACTTTATATCAAGCATTTACATTAAAAACTTACATCAATAAGTGAAGAGCTATCATTGTTGCTCAAGGTAATAATTTTCTTCACCTGAAATTCAATATGAATATGGAGCACACTGTTGCAAACACAAGCTCATACAGTCAATCAGATGCTTGATTGTTAGTAATTCCCACAAAAATATTGCATCTTGTCCAATCCGGACCACCCAAAAGATGAAAAGAGGCCTAAATACAAATGACTGCAAAAACTTTTGCTCTGAGTGTTCTGATTAAGTATGCCACCGAATTATTTCTCCACTAACAAAAATCTAAAGTTTGGATGCCTAATGGTCTGATCAAAACCTTCAGGTCACAAAGCAGACAATAGATACAATAAAACGCATGCAAAACAAACTCTCTTGAATTTTGTCGGCTTTAAATAAAATGAAGAATCTTTAACGAACTGTGGTTTATCATCCTAAAATGACAAATGGTCATTGTCTTGAATTTCAAAATTGGTAGGATTACTAACTAATATATGAAGATTGAAAGGGATGCTATGTCTGATCTACAATATTATTTGTACTGGATCAAAATTGTAATTCAGATATTTTTGTTCTTGGAAAAGGTAATATTACTTTAAATATCATAAATTGAGCACACAAATATTACTCTAGCCATTTTTTCAAATTTGATCTCCGAACGCCTGTTTTTTAAAAAATAGCCTCCTCCGTGGGCCTTACTGGGCTCACTAGGAGAGCCCAGCAGGTGCCGTTGCGCACGGTAGGTCCACGGAAGAGGCTATTTTTGAAAAAAAAAAAATGGGTGTTTGATGACTAAATTTGAAGAAAAAAGTTGCTAGAGCAATATTTTCATACTCAATTCTATAATCATGAGCGGTGCCTGGGTGGAAAGCCAAAAGGGTTACTTCTAGAAAGGAAAAGGAGAGCCTTGCCATGCAATTCTTACATGCCGCAAAGAGGGACAAAAATCTGTTCAGTTAGATGTGGCTTTGCCACCAATCATAGGTTGTTGAAATTAAATGGAAAAGGTTGATGAGAGCTGCCAATCCAGAGGAAAAGCCTTGTGGCCAAGCTACAAGGTACTAGTTAATTAGAAATGTCAATTATTTGTCCTATAGCTAGACAGAAAGATGTATCTAGTTCGAATCTCTTAAATTAAAAGATAAATAGTTCACCTCGGTATTATCTGTAGGTCGTCCTTCACCTTTATCTGCACCTTCTGTTCTTTATCATGGGGTCAACTATGATGACAAGTTCACAACAGATTCCATAAGTTCCAATCTTATACTTGTTCCTGGATGGTACCGATCATGATTCATTCATAGATATCGCAGCACAAGTATAATTTTCTAGCTCTCACAAGCTTTCTATCGATGTAATTAGACATATAATTTTACATTATATATAAAACATGGCATATCCAGACAATAAAATACACATCTTCAATGATATCAATCTATTTAAATTTTTACAAAATTTTTTGGACTGCTATGTAATTTCATATAGAAGATGGAGTCTTGTAAAAGAAAAAATTCTATGGGGTCCAATTGACGGCACAACTCCCTCCGTGCTCTGCATCTGTACATAATGTCTAGTCGGAAACCTGATAGAAAGATCAATATGAATAAAATTTGTCAAAACCAAAATCAACAACTATTTATCATATTCAGGTAGTAATCATACACTTCTATTTCCAAATGAAATATGAAATGAACATCGTCAAGTAGAACTACCTTATTAGTGACATCTTTGGAATCACCAGCTTGGTGGCATGCCTCGTCCATGTTCCCTCTAATTTCTTCACAGGCATTCACATCCTGTCCACTGCCTAAGGATCCAAGGTCAAGTACTTGCTGGACATTTGCTTTCTCTGCAATGCATAAGGTCTTGCTCCTTCCACTGAGGCTGTTATCAATTTCAATGCAGGTTGCATGGGATTGAGGCATGTCCAATGATTTCAAAAGACCACAACCTGTGAGGTCCAATGTGTGGAGCCTCTGGATGGACTCTGGCAACTGCTTAAGCTCACAGCAACTTTCTAGGTTTAAAGACATTAGAAAAGTGAGGTCACCAAGTGACCTTGGCAATTGCTTGAGTCTAGAGCAACCTGCCAAGCTCAGATCTTCTAAACATTCCAAGTTACCAAATGAATGAGGCAATTCTTCAAGTTTGGTGCAACCTGATAGATCCAAGAATCGAAGTTTATGAAGTCCACAAAGAGATAAAGGTAACTCACAAATTCCAGTACAGCATGACAAGTTGAGGTGCTCTAGCCTCTTGAGATCACCAAGTGTTGGAGGCAAGTTTTGAAGTTTGTCACAACCATGTAGATTCAAATATTTTAGCTTCTGAAAAGTTCCAATGAAAACAGGTAGCACTTCGATGTAAGTTTCTGCAAGATTCAAAGACTCAAGGTTTTGTAAGCAAATCATTTCATTAGGTAATGCCCTAATTCTTGAGTCCGAAACATTGAGGTATCTCAAATGTTTCAACTGACCAATAGAAGCTGGTAATTCTACAAAGGGGCATCCACTAAGATTAATAATACGTGAGTATCTCAGTACTGAAAATGTGTCCGCAATGACATTTATTGTCTCAAATTTTTTGAAATGCACTGCCTTTGCCTTGGCTAACACATCTTTCTGCATTGTGTATTGTCCACTGTAATTAGTCAATACCGCATAGCGAAAAGGGAGTTTTTCTATACAGCCATTTAACACCATTTTGTAATCCATACTTAAGAGATCATCTCTGGACATAAACCTCACAAATTCATGGACCATATCATCCATGCGAAGTATAACAGGAGCATTGGTGTGTTTCATGTCAGTGGCCTGAAAAACAAATGCGTTAGTTGATTGGATGTAACCGTCTTCTTGAATTCAGACTAGTTGCTCAAACTAGCTAGCCGTTTAGTACAAAACAATTGTAACCCAAAAACCTGAAACCTGAAAAATGGTATACAACAGGGGCCAATGGCACCATTATGATATTTTGTAACTAACCCATTTGCTTTCTTGTATAACAATCTCAACAGGGTCCAACAAGTATGGCACCACTATGATATTAGCAGTACAGCACCAATTTCGTTTAAGGAGCTGCAATAAGCATACTGAGCTGCAGTATTTGGCTTGTCCATCAGAAATGACAGATCATTATGTCCATTGCATTGACTTTCCAAAGGAACAAATGTTTTTTTTTCTCAATAAGCAAGCATGAAACTATGCTCTTACTATGCTCATATTCACACATGGCTCACATATTGCTTCCAGTTCTTTAGTACAGATGGAGTGCCAATTTATTATATGTTTACTGCATCTGTGTAACAAGTTCCATAGAAATATGCATTGCTTGAATACAAAAAAAGGTGTTATTTAGCTATTATTTTACTAGACATGTCATACAAATAAATTATTATACTGTAAGCACAATATGTGATTGCTGATTACTGCAACAGACCAACAGTAGTCATGATTACTAGAAAAATATAACTAGAAGAAAAAGGTATGTATAGGATAACATATTTTACAACTATTATTAGTCTGAGCAAAGATAAACTTTACAGAAAATGGAAAAGAATTCAAGCTGTAAACTTTTAACTTACCAAGGATATGTCTGGAATTTGAAGGAAGGATACCGATAAAAGATGTTGGATAAATCTCTCCCCAATTATATAAGCAGGTATGATCCCATGTTTTGATTCAAGCAAATCCAGTGCAGTCCACTGTTGAATGAGTTCATCCTTACATATATTACATCCTTTGGGAAAGACCGCCAAATATAGAAAGCATGACTTTAGTGCCAAAGGCATGCTGTAATATATTTCCTTGAATGATATGAACAATTTAGCATCATGAGTAAGTATTTCTTCTCCATCTAAGAGCTCCCTAGATTGCTCTGGATTTGGACTAGTGTGCTCTTGTAAACTGAATATGACAGAATCCCTTGCAACGCCATCCAACTTTCTACTGATTGTCTTCATTCGAAGGGCCACATTTATATGAAAGAGTAATAGACTTGACGGCCAAAATAATGTTAACTGCAAAATTTGAATCCAAAAGTTAAATTACTGACATTCCAAATTAGTTTACATAATTTAATTCAGCTGCATCTAGTGCAGACCACCCACTAGATACTATCATGCTAACCCTTTAAATCAGGGATCAAATCAAACATTTATTCTCCAAAACTCGATCCGTGAATGCGGTACTTCGTATCGGAAGAAAATCACATGGAGGTGTCGTAATGCGATCACAAGGGGAGAAGCGGGGAGCTTCGTGGTTCCAATTTACCTTCCTGCCATGGCCGCTCGCTTGGTGCTTGGTGTTGCAGCGGTCCTCGAGTTCATCGAGTAGATCCTCCAGCTCATAGATTACCACCTTTATCTTCCTCTGCGCCGCGCCCATCTCGACGGACTGCTGCTCCGACTCCGCCATTGACAATATGAACTGCAACTTGAACAGGGGTCGCTTCATACGCATCATGCCCTCGCAGAGCATCGAGGGGAGCCCCCACCGGCGGGTACGGGATTCCAGCCGCCGCTGGAGCCCATCGAGACGGTGACGGCGACGGCGGTCCCCATGGCGACGCGATTTTGGGGGACCCGGCGGAGAGGACGGCGCTTTGCTTATAAGCCCCGTGCGAGGGTTTGCCGTCTTCCTGTTCTATTTAGGTTTGGGTTCCTGTTGGAAGTAGTAATTCGAATCGGAATAGGCTGCATAGATTAGTGCCGTGTCTTACGTTTAAGGATCATGCCACGTTATTAGTGTTCTGTGTCGTAGAAAACTTTCAACCGTAGCTTGCAAGTGTGTGGTGCCTAAAGGCAAACGATTGCACGGGGAGCTCATTGCTTCGGTCCAAGAGAGAATTGTTTGTTTTCTTTCAAACCGTCTTATTGTTTGTTAATTTTACACCATTGCACAGTTACACAAAGATCGAACCGTTCAATATTGACTCGGCTGCTAAGCACTTTGATTTGGTTGAATTACGAATTCAAGGCCCTCCGATTCAATGTTGATCTATGTACTGAACACTATGGCTTGAAGACTAAAAAAACTCGACCTGCAGGGGTACAAGACACCCCCCGGCATTAGCTTAAGAAGAAGGATCCACTCACAGATCGAGAAAATCCCCGAACCCTTGCCCCCACCCTGACACAGCGGCATCAGCCCATGTGAGAGCGCCTAGGGGAGCCAACGCTCGGCCCAGACGACCTGGGCCCTGACCCTAACGACCAGCGACTGGGCGAGCCTTAGGACCTGTGCTTTGGCTTATGGGGGCAAGCGAGGGGATTTTTTTACCCCCAGCCTGAGTCGAACCCAGGACCTGGGGGGTGCTACTAGAGCGCTCTACCACTACGATAGAAGCTCGTTTGCTATGGCTTGAAGACTGAGATGCACTGGTTTGACTAAGAGCTAGTTTGGTGCTTATTACCCAAGTTGATTGTTGTGGACGCATTTATGGGAAAGGCCTATGAGTGATGCCGACCACCGCGATTGTTGGCAGCTGTAACAGCACAGCGGCAGCAGCACTAGCTGGACGCGCTACAGGAGATACGGCGACAACAGAAGCAGCTGCGACAACAGAGGAAGCTACGGTAGCAGAGGAAGTTGGGTCCAGCATGGCAGAAGAAACAACAGGAGATCCTAAGCAAGAGATGAGATCTATATGAGGAAAGAAATAAGTATTTGGGAAGGCTAATATCTTGTTAATAGTTTCCTTAGTATTAGTATGATATAGCTATATTAAGCTATCTATATTTAGAACTCTATTGTTAGGAAGGTAACTGATTATATAACAGGTGTTGGTTGTTACTCAAGGGGCAATAAAGATCACATTAAGTTATTTCGGCTAGATCAGAGCCTCTGCCGCAAGGGCAGAGGGCGATCACACCTCTTATATCTTCTTCCATCTTTCAGCCATAACAACTTTGGTATTAGAGCCTCCCCCCTTCTCCAGCCTCCAGCCTCATGGATCCTGACGAGAAGTAGATGCTGCATGAGATTTTCTAGATGATGGAGAAGGTGAACACAACAATCAAGAGGGTCACTAATTTGGAGAAGGCAATTGACAAGTTGCAGCCTTGTCATGATGCTTGGGCAGCAGCAACGAAAAGGGCTTATCTCCGATTCTGAAGCAAGATGGCGAAGACAGCACAGCCGGCCGTGGAGTCCCTTGAATCCATAAGTTAGCTTTTCCCATTTTTGATGGTAAGGAGGACCCTCTTCCGTGGTTGAACCATTGCGAACAATTCTTCGCTGGGCAGCGAACCTTGGAGGAAGAGAAAGCCTGGTTAGCGTCCTACCACATGACCGAGGTGGCTCAACAATGGTACTATCGCTTAGAACGCATCCATGGCATTCCAACCTGGCCTCGATTTGTCGAGCATGTTAATCTTCATTTTGGGCCTCCCATACGTAGTAATCCTCTCGGCGGACTCGTCTAGCTCCGGCGCACGGGAATGGTGGACGAATATCAAGAATGGTATCTGTTGTGATGAGCTAATGGTAAAACAACAAGTTCAAATCTTCACTAATGGCCTTCACAACGCCCTCCAAACAGATGTTGAGCTGCAGATTCCATCCACTCTAGAGACAGCGATGAGCCTTGCACAGGCATATGAAAGGAGGCTGGAGATGATCGAGGCGGAAGACTTCAATGTTAGTCCTTAATCCTCATGCACATCACGTAAACTGCTAGCCTAACACTAGAACACCTAGGGTTAGGGGAAATTAGGGTTTGACTTACGGTCGCCGATGAAAGCCATTAGCGGAAGACCCGTGCCTGCGTGATGCAGGCGTGAGGAAGAGTCGGTGAAGGTCATGGTAGTCTTGCGGTTCGGGGTCGCCGGCATCGTCCTGCAGTGGCGGTCGGCGGCCTTCCCGTTGCTTGACAGCGCACAGTAGATCGGATCGCTTTAGGGTTTGTACGGGGCTTTTGGCTCTCGCGGGAACGTCTCTCACGGGAGAGGCCGGAACCCTTCTATTTATACTTGCGCTGTTGCAACGGGGGACCGTAACCATAAGTTGGTTAGGCACCCCCGATCAGGGTGCTGAAAACCAGGGACGTGGGTTTCCCCACGTCTCCCTCGTCTCGGCCGTTTGGCCTGAGACCAATATCCAACATTCTCCCCCTTGATCGTAAGGCTAAACATCATAAGCCCTTTCTCAATAAAAGTTCACACCAAAGTAATGCTTCACAACAGTCAATTAAGTACCGCTGGACATCAGTACTTATAGTGCTTCCTTCTATATCGATCGGATAACATAATACTTTGTTGGACCGAAATGGCGACAGAGGGGGGGTGAATGTCGATCTCTAAAAATCGCCCCCAAAGAGTATCTTCTTCTTCAATAGCTATGGAAGCTATGAAGGTAGAAGACCAGTGCTCACAAGATACCCCAGCAGCAGGAAAAACACCAATACAGAGACCAGCAAGCGAGAAAACTCAAATCGGGAAAAAAACTGGCCTCAAGCGGTAGTACCGCTGTGACGGGCGGTAGTACCGCTGAGCGGTAGTACCGCTCCAGGAGCGGTAGTACCTCTCGAGAAAAACAGCAAACGGGAAATTCAGAAAATTGAGAGATTCGCACCGATTCTTGGATTCTTGGCTTGAGAAACTTTGAGGATAGCTAGGGAACACTCCCAGAAGACTAAGCCAAGAACCAATAACAAGAAATCCACTCCAAGAATCAAGAATTTCAGATTTGGGTAAAAATCTGAATTCTTGCACGACCCGAGCCAAAAATCAAATTGCTCCCAAACGGTTGATCCTTTGGCTATGAAATTTTGAGGATAGCTATAAGATAGCCTCTGGATCCTCCATGCCAAAATTCAAGCCATTACAACAAGGGGAACACTGAGAGCACCAAAACCCTAGAAATGCAAAGCTTGAACAGGGGAGGTCAAAAAGGCAAAACTGAGATTAAAACCTTGTCTCTGGGATTTTAATTGATCAAATGATCTTGAAGCACTATCCCATCATGGAGCAACCCATTTTACACCTCCACAGCAAGCAAGAACTCGAAAATCAAAAACTCAAGAAATCCACCAAAAGAGCATCGAAGGAAGAACAGAGAGCACGGGAATAAAACTTCAGATTTTCATTGCTTGAATCACAGCGAATACAGGCGAGACCCGATACCCCGTCTTGATACAAAGGAAGGATTACAATCTCTCAACTCATCCTCTCCCTCACCTCAACTCAAGAACACACACACACATCCATAGAGGGAGGAAGAACACACACTCTGTTCTACCACCTAGAACACATCGTAGGGGACAGAGGGAGCACCAAACTCTGCCTCTCCAACCACTAAAGACTAAAGAAGAAACCAACTCCTAAAGCCTCTTTTGACTAGAGCTAACCCTAATTCCACCCAAATGCTCAAGGAGGGCATGCAGCCCCTCCTCTCCTTTTATAGCGCCTGGCTAACGGGCCTCCGCCCCGTTACGCCCGCTACGTCCAACGGAGCCCGCTCCCGCGTGTGCAGCCTTGCGAATTTCCCGATTCGCCCCTTCTGCACCTTCCGGGAAGCTTCCGCGCTCCTTGCCTCGCACGCCTCGCAACCACCTCGAGTCCACGTCGTCTTCGACACATCCCGACCGTTCTGACCTCAGCGCCACCCGCGCCTAGTCCGGTCCACCGTGTCTCGCCACGACTCCAACTCGACGTCCTGCAGTCACACAGACAAGAAACACGTCAAATAGCACCGCTCGACACATGAAAGCGTAAATACCATTACACTTACCACATATGAAGTCCAAACCAAACCTGTCAAAACTTTAGAATATACATCCTAAGCCCAAAAGACCAAGTTTGACCAAAGTCCGACCGAGCCCGATTGCCCACGCAACGACTCGACTCTGAACCACTCAAACCAAACTCAACTGACCTAAAACCTTGTCAATTACTCATCACTCTCATGGAGCACGACCACATGGTCTCTCAATCTCCCCCTTGATGAGAATATTGACAAACACAGAAAAAGCTTTACGAAGAGTTTGATTTGAGGAGTCCAACATGGTCCAACGAATGAAACGAAGCTAATGACCATGTCGACAGAAAGAACACTAGAGCAACTACTGAAAGAGCAAATTGATTTCCAAAGCTCTAAACTGTTCCCAACAGACTTTTTCTTCTCTATTCTCCCCCTTTTGGCAATAAACGCATCAAGATGCAATAGAGAGAATATGACATGTCAATGGATGAAAATGGCTGAAGTTTGTTTATTTAAGCATTTAGAGCCATGCGAATTATCCATATTGACCATAATGAGATACACCAAGCCATAACTCTATAAAAAGCTATCTAGATCATGACCTGACATGTATAAGCTAGCTAGAACACATAGATGACAATCTGAAATAAAGTGCATTAAGTGAGAATGCCAAGTCATCAAGAGGTAAAGTCTAACTAGAGATACCCAAGGATGATGCCGGCCATGTCAAGTAAGCTAAGCGGAACCAAGAAGCTAATATTGAGACCAACTAGAGTGCTATGCTCAAGAATGAAACATTGGCGCAAGTACTTGGTTCTTTTTGTAGCTTAAGCAATTTGAGCACATAAGACATTGTCTTTGTAAAGCTCATGGTCGTTTCTAACCCAAATTTTGTTTATGTGCTAGATCTCAAGCCTTATGCGACTACTCCAAGCAAAAAGCTTAAGAAGATAGTCTAGGTCATCCAAAACTCCCCTGAGTTCATGCCTAGTGCAATGGCAAGCCGTCTCATGAGAAAGAATTGGTGAAATCAGTTTTTTCGCACAAAAGAGATTTTTTTTTGTGCTAGATCTCAAGCCTTATGCGACTACTCCAAGCGAGAAGCTTAAGAAGATAGTCTAGGTCATCCAAAACTCCCCTGAGTTCATGCCTAGTGCAATGGCAAGCCGTCTCATGAGAAAGAATTGGTGAAATCAGTTTTTTCGCACAAAAGAGATTTTTTTGTGCTACCTCATGCTACATCAAGAGACTAAAATAGCTCAATCTAAGGCTCAATAAAAGATTCAACGCTCAGCTAAGCCTAGTTGACATGGCATGAATCATAAAGAGATAACTCCAGAAAGACTAAACTCAAATGCTAGCATGACAAGTTTTACTTCAAGTTGGGCAATTTTAATTAACTTATCATGGTAAAAGCTAGTCTACACATATGAAGTCATGATCAATCTAGCATATAAGGCACAAATCATGGCAAGGTGTAAAGCATTGTAAACATGTCATAACAGGATAATAATCAAGGCTCAATGTAGTTATATTACAATGCGAAATGCTAAAATGCAGAAAAAATCCAGCTCCCCCTCAACATGACATGCAACTTTTAGTTCAAGTTGAGTTAAGTCACAATTAAGCTCCAGAAGCTCCCAAATGAACTCTCCCTGAACCAAAGCAATAAATCGAGAAGCTGGCAAATAAAACCAAAACAGGCAGTCCTTAAAGCATAGATAAGATATAGAGACAACTATGGCTCAGACTGACTCTCATCTACCCCATATGACTCCAGGACAATCAGCTAACAGTAAATCACACACTAGAGAGCAAACACGTATCCTGTCTACCCGAGGGTGGCCCAACCCTCGCTAGAACCTACAAGAAGTGAGTGAGCTCGACCTAGTGAGATAAGAAGCAGCTAATCCTGGAAGCACAAGATAAGAGTTAGAAGTCTAAGCATCTCGGCACGAGAAGCACTCTAACCTATGCTGGAAGGACTAAACCCAAATGCACCCCGAGTGCAATGCAACAGAAATGAGACAGAAGCATAATCAATATAGTAAAGCAGTAAAGCCCAAGCTCCCCCTCACTACAGTCCGTAAGGACAAACCACCCCAAGCTCTCCCCGCAGAGCTGAAAACCTCGAACTGTCCAAAGGCTTGGTGAAAATGTCAGCCAACTGGTGGTCACTCTCCACAAACTGGAGCACTATATCACCCTTCTCTACATGGTCTCTAAGGAAGTGGAAACGGATATCAATGTGTTTGGTCCGAGAGTGTTGCACTGGGTTCTTAGCAATGTTAATCGCAGAAGTGTTATCACAAAAGAGTGGAACACTGTCGATAACTAACCCAAAGTCCCGCAGGGTCGAAGCCATCCAAACCACCTGGCTGCAACAACTGGCAGCAGCAACGTACTCGGCCTCTGCAGTGGACTGTGCAACACCGGACTGCTTCCTCGAAGACCAGGAAACGAGAGAAGTGCCAATGAATTGGCAAGTGCCAGAAGTGCTCTTCCTATCTATCCTACAGCCGGCAAAATCTGCATCCGAGAAGGCTCTCAAGGAAAGACAAGAAGAGGAAGAGTACCAGATACCATAGTCAATGGTAGCTCGAAGGTACCGAAAGATGCGCTTCACCGCCTGGCGGTGAGATACGCGAGGAGAAGCCTGAAAGCGAGCACACAGACACACTGAGAAGTGTATGTCTGGTCTCGAGGCGGTGAGGTAAAGAAGGGAGCCGATCATACTTCTGAACTCTTTCTGATCAACTGGCTCGCCATCCTCATCTGGGTCAAGATAGGCTGTCGAAGCCATGGGAGTTGACACCGGCTTACCATCACTCATATCGAAGCGCTTCAGGAGGTCACGAGTGTACTTTCCTTGATGAAGAAATGTACCCTCCCGAGTCTGCTTAATTTGGAAGCCAAGGAAGAAGGTCAACTCACCCATCATACTCATTTCAAACTCGGTGCTCATGACATCCGAGAACTGGGAAACCAGAGTATGGGAAGAGCCGCCAAAGATAATGTCATCGACATAGATCTGGACGAGCAGAAGGTCAGCGCCAAGCCGGCGGATGAACAAGGTCTTATCAACTTTACCCATTTCAAACCCATGACTCAACAAGTAGGACTTAAGCCTCTCATACCAAGCCCTGGGGGCCTGCTTAAGTCCATACAACGCTTTGGAAAGCTTGAAGACATGGTTTGGGTATTTGGGGTTTTCGAAACCAGGAGGCTGTCTGACGTAAACTTCTTCCTCAATGACTCCATTAAGGAAGGCACTCTTGACGTCCATCTGGTAGAGCTTGAAACCCTTAGAAGCTGCAAAGGCAAGCAGGATTCTAATGGCCTCAAGTCGAGCTACAGGGGCAAAGGTCTCCTCGAAGTCTAGACCCTCAACCTGGGAAAACCCCTAAGCAACCAGTCTAGCCTTGTTTCGAATAACCACTCCATCCTCGCTCTGCTTGTTCTTGAACACCCACTTAGTCCCAATAATATTGTGACCTCGCGGGGGCTCGACAAGCGACCAGACCTTGTTCCTCTCGAAATTTTCTAGCTCCTCATGCATGGCATTGACCCAAGACTCATCAGATAAAGCATGAGAGACATCTTTGGGCTCAAAGGAGGCAATGAAAGCAGAATGGAGACAGAATTGAGATAAGCCAGATTTTGAGCGGGTAACACGCTCGAAAAGGTCTCCAATGATCTGCTCTGAAGGATGAGCTTTCTGGATATGTCTAGGAGGTCCAGGATGAGATGAAGAAGTGGCCTCTACCTCGTGAGCTGACGAGGTAGGAACAGAGCCACCAGCTCCAGAAGAAGCAGAAGGCATGGGCTGATCACCTCGAGGTGCGGTGGAAGACGGCACCTCAAGGGGTGGATGAGGGACAGGATCAGGTAGACAACCGTCGTCTCCATCATCCTCATCATCCACAAAGATGGTCTCGGACTGCTCTAAAGAACCTGAGATATCGGGCCTAGTCCCCGGACTGGCCTCGTCAAAGGTCACCTCACAGGTCTCTACCATTTTACTAGACTCGCAGTTCCAAACCCTATAAGCCCGCGAAGAAGGCGAGTAACCTAGAAAGATGCCATCACAAGAACGTGATTCGAACTTGTCTAGATTCCCGGACTTCAGAATAAAGCACTTGCAACCAAAAACACGAAAATGAGAGACGCTGGGCTTTCGCCCGTATCTCAGCTCATAAGAAGTGCGGTGCAAGTGTGCCCTAAGAAATACTCGATTTGAGACATGGCACGCGGTGGCTATAGCCTCAGCCCAAAACTTCCGCGGTGTAGAGTACTCATCAAGCATCGTCCTGGCCATCTCGACCAAGGTACGGTTCTTTCTCTCCACAACGCCATTCTGCTGAGGGACGTATGGAGAAGAGAACTGGTGCTCTACACCTGTCTCACCACAGAAACTCTCAAAGTAGGAATTCTTGAACTCCGTGCCATTGTCACTGCGGATCGCTCGTAAGGCACCTGGGAGCTCTACCGAAAGCCTACTGAAAAGACCTCGTAAATGCGAAAATGTCTCATCCTTCGAGGCTAAGAAAAACACCCAAGAATACCTCGAGAAGTCATCGACCACAACAAGAACATACCACTTCCCTCCTGCTGACTGCACTCGAGCTGGTCCAACTGTGTCCATGTGGAGCAGCTGTCCCGGTGCATCGGTCATAGTAACTGTGACCGGAGGGTGAGAAGCGGCAACCATCTTGCCGTGCCGGCATGGAGAGCAAACAAGGTCTTTGACCATCTTGAGTTTCGGCAGACCACGAATGAGATCGTGGCTGCTAACTCGGGTCAAATGATCAAATCCGATATGACCAAGTCTCCTATGCCAGAAAGAAAGGTCGCGGGACTCAGAAGCAACTAAACACCTGAGAGGATCACCAGAAGACTCAGAAAAAATAGCACGAAAGATCCTCCCATAACGAGAAATCCCGCAAACCAGACTACCCGAAGAATCAAGAATTTTACAAGCATTTTTCTTAAAGCTTACCTCGAAACCGTCATCGGTAAGCTGAGAGACTGAAAGTAAATTGTACTGCAGCTTACTGACCAAGGCTACATCTTTCAGAATGAAAGAATCATTAATGCGCACAGTACCTTTGGCGATGACGCGCCCAGATGAAGCATCTCCGAAGGTGATCGTCTCATCACCTGGAGCACGGGCAAGGGAAGAAAACCAACGAGAATCTCCGGTCATGTGTCGTGAACACCCGGAGTCTACGAGCCAAACCTTTCCCTTCCCTGCCCGGCGAACCTGAGTCAAACAGAGAGTAAAGTCTCAGTACTGGGGTAAATCAAGAGTGATTTTGGCACCCAATACTGAACAACACGTCGAGCAGATGAAGTAGTCAAGCACGACTGACCTCTATCTACCCTACGCTCTCTGTCACTCACAGCAGAAGGTCTGTGAGCAGACCTGAAGCTGTTGCGGGGTCCGACTGCTACGGGAGAGCGAGTCGGAAAACCGGCAACACGCTGAACACGCCGCGGGTAACTGTCTCGACGGGGGAAACGAGATGTACCCTCAGGACGGCGGAAGTCATGACCAGGAGCAGCATGAGGACGAAAAACAAAAGACTCAGAAAAACCAAGTCCTCGATGCTGCCCAAACCCATCAACAGCAGTAAACCTAGACCTCGTGCTGGTCCTAGGTGCACTCAGGATCTGGGGCTGACCCTGAATACGCCTAGGAGACTCAACACGGTCTCTACGCGCAATCTTGGCGCGCCTGAAGCATCGATCAACCGTGTGTCCATCCTTCTGACAGAAGGTGCAGTGATACTTCATCCTCTGAGAGGTAGAAGTAGCACGGTCAGGCTTCGCCTTCTGAGAGGCCGAAGCAGCAGGTGCAATCACCTTGCTGTCAGAAATCCCCTGGACATAGCCCGCTGACTTAAATTGGACTTTCTCGATCCTGGGCTCGGTCTCGATCACACCTGGTGCTATGGGTCTGAGCACAGCAGGTGGATGCTTCCTCATATCCTCATAATAGTCATATCCTAGACCCTGATTAAATCTGCAAATCTTGGACTGGTCTAGAATAAGATTAAGCTTCTTCTTGCCGCCTACAAATCTCTCGAGAGTGTTCATAAGGTACTGACACTCCCGAAAGAGAGAGGTGCAAGAAGAGCAAGGAGAAGAGGGAACAGCAGGAGGTAAGGGAGCAGAAGAAGAACCAACAGTAGAGGAAGGAATGGCTTGTGCACGCACAGCCGACTCTGAGGGGACAGTCCTACTACTAGCAGGTTGGTTCGCGTCTCTAGGCGTCTCACCCTTACCCTGGGGCTTCTCCCCCACACCATCAATCACATCACAACCAGATTGTGGCTTCTCTAGTAAGTCCTTAGTTAGCTTCACACATTTGTCATTCAAAGCAACCAAGTCAGATTTTAGTTTGTTACAATTAATGCATGGTGAGCTAACAGGGTCCTTAGAAGCAAACTGAGCCAACTTCCTATCATGATCAATCATTTCTTGAAACTGTTTGGAGACAGCTTCAAGTTCAGCAGTTAACTTAGGACAGTTCAAGCATGAATCAATCGGCTCAAGTAAAGAAGCTTGGAGTTCAGCAATTTTATGATCTGCCCGTTTTAAGTTCATCTTCAAGTTATTGCAATTTTTACAAGGATCGGGCAGATCAAGGAGCATGGCATAAGGTCCTCTAGCAGCAATGTCCTTATCCTCACATGAGGTGGGAGAAGTAGTCTCATCAGTAGTAAGTAGGGTAACAGCCATCCTACTCAACTCTAACTCAGCAAGCAGACTAACATTCTCCACCTTAATAGAATCAAGCTCGGAGGACACACTATCATGCGAGGTCCTTAACTTCTCCAAATCACCCAGCAAAGCACAGCATGTATCACAGTCGTCACGGGAGGGAGCAGATGTAAGAGAAGTAAGCTCCCGTGACAGTCTATCTACTTCCTTCTCTAACTCGGTACACCTAGTCCTAGCTCTAGCATGAAAACCTCCTAGCTTAAGGAAAGCTTCATTAAGTTGGTCATAGGAGGGACATACCTCGTCCGAGTCGGAGTACAGCTCGCTGTCGCTGAGTTCGCCCTCGAGGGCCATGAAGCACATGCCGGAGAAGTCGTCGCCGCCATCCTTGGGCTCTTGGTCACCCGTCCCGTCGTCGTCGCTCCATCCCTCCACCTCGCTGAGGTCGAGGTCGTCGTAGGCGGTGAGGACGCGGTGGAAGAGCTTCTTGGCCTTCCCGAAGTTGCGGAACTTCTTCTTTCCCGGAGCAGGTGCTGAAGGCTTCGTGTTGCGGTTCTTGTCGGTGTAGTCGTTCTTGCCCGAACCGCCGTAGTCACCTTTACCCTTTCCAAGCTTGGGGCAGTTTGCCCGAATGTGGTTGGGGCCACCACACTCGAAGCAAATCACGGGTCCTCCTCTCTTTCTGTCCCTCCTCCCCTTGTAAGCATGGGAGAATCTTCGAGCAAGGAGGGCCAGCTGATCATCCGCAAGCTGCTCTAACTGATCATCAGTTATGTCACAGAGAGCAGCAAGGGAGAAACCGCAAGAAGAATCAGAAGAGGGACCAGAAGCCGAGCTGGGATCTGTGACTAGAGCCATCGACTGTGACTTCGACTTGCGAGAGACAATGTCAATCTCGTGAGTCTTGAGACGCGAGTACAGCGCATCAAGAGTCAAAGTCGACAGGTCCGTAGTGTCCTTGATGGTAGTCACCTTCATCTCCCAAACACGAAGGTCGAGTGCAGCGAGCATTTGTCGAGCGTTATCCGAGTCGGGGTATGTGAGACCGACCGCTCGGAGGTTGCTCAGAATCTTGTGAAAGCGCGCAAAACACTCATCAAGGGACTCGCCAGCGAGCATTTCAAACTTGTTGTAATCTCGCTTGAACTGGTCCTGTCTCACCGTCTTTATCTGGGTGGTGCCCTCATGGTAAGCATCGAGGGTCTCCCAAATATCGAAGGCGGACGAAAGATGAGATATGCGGTCAAACTCGCTACGACTCAAGCCCTGGATTATGATGTTCCTTGCCTTAGCGTTTGCCTCAACATCATGCATATTTCCAGCATTAATGTTCTCATCGGCAGGAACAACAAATCTGACCTTCACCTTCCGCCAAATGGCATACCCCTGAGCCTGGATGTATGTTTCCATTCGGCTCTTCCAGAAGGGGTAATCCAGGCCATCAAAGACGGGAGGCTTGGTCGAGTACTTGTCCGTCGCCATGGCTCTTGAGACCGGTTAAGATCTATTGAAAAGAGCTAACCGGCTCTGATACCAATTGTTGGACCGAAATGGCGACAGAGGGGGGGTGAATGTCGATCTCTAAAAATCGCCCCCAAAGAGTATCTTCTTCTTCAATAGCTGTGGAAGCTATGAAGGTAGAAGACCAGTGCTCACAAGATACCCCAGCAGCAGGAAAAACACCAATACAGAGACCAGCAAGCGAGAAAACTCAAATCGGGAAAAAAAAACTGGCCTCAAGCGGTAGTACCGCTGTGACGGGCGGTAGTACCGCTGAGCGGTAGTACCGCTCTAGGAGCGGTAGTACCTCTCGAGAAAAACAGCAAATGGGAAATTCAGAAAATTGAGAGATTCGCACCGATTCTTGGATTCTTGGCTTGAGAAACTTTGAGGATAGCTAGGGAACACTCCCAGAAGACTAAGCCAAGAACCAATAACAAGAAATCCACTCCAAGAATCAAGAATTTCAGATTTGGGTAAAAATCTGAATTCTTGCACGACCCGAGCCAAAAATCAAATTGCTCCCAAACGGTTGATCCTTTGGCTATGAAATTTTGAGGATAGCTATAAGATAGCCTCTGGATCCTCCATGCCAAAATTCAAGCCATTACAACAAGGGGAACACTGAGAGCACCAAAACCCTAGAAATGCAAAGCTTGAACAGGGGAGGTCAAAAAGGCAAAACTGAGATTAAAACCTTGTCTCTGGGATTTTAATTGATCAAATGATCTTGAAGCACTATCCCATCATGGAGCAACCCATTTTACACCTCCACAGCAAGCAAGAACTCGAAAATCAAAAACTCAAGAAATCCACCAAAAGAGCATCGAAGGAAGAACAGAGAGCACGGGAATAAAACTTCAGATTTTCATTGCTTGAATCACAGCGAATACAGGCGAGACCCGATACCCCGTCTTGATACAAAGGAAGGATTACAATCTCTCAACTCATCCTCTCCCTCACCTCAACTCAAGAACACACACACACATCCATAGAGGGAGGAAGAACACACACTCTGTTCTACCACCTAGAACACATCGTAGGGGACAGAGGGAGCACCAAACTCTGCCTCTCCAACCACTAAAGACTAAAGAAGAAACCAACTCCTAAAGCCTCTTTTGACTAGAGCTAACCCTAATTCCACCCAAATGCTCAAGGAGGGCATGCAGCCCCTCCTCTCCTTTTATAGCGCCTGGCTAACGGGCCTCCGCCCCGTTACGCCCGCTACGTCCAACGGAGCCCGCTCCCGCGTGTGCAGCCTTGCGAATTTCCCGATTCGCCCCTTCTGCACCTTCCGGGAAGCTTCCGCGCTCCTTGCCTCGCACGCCTCGCAACCACCTCGAGTCCACGTCGTCTTCGACACATCCCGACCGTTCTGACCTCAGCGCCACCTGCGCCTAGTCCGGTCCACCGTGTCTCGCCACGACTCCAACTCGACGTCCTGCAGTCACACAGACAAGAAACACGTCAAATAGCACCGCTCGACACATGAAAGCGTAAATACCATTACACTTACCACATATGAAGTCCAAACCAAACCTGTCAAAACTTTAGAATATACATCCTAAGCCCAAAAGACCAAGTTTGACCAAAGTCCGACCGAGCCCGATTGCCCACGCAACGACTCGACTCTGAACCACTCAAACCAAACTCAACTGACCTAAAACCTTGTCAATTACTCATCACTCTCATGGAGCACGACCACATGGTCTCTCATACTTCATGGGAGTTGGTTACTTTATATGGTCCTCTTATTCCAGGATCACAGGCTCTCCAATAAACCCATGCCGGCAACATGATCATGAAAAATATTGGGTTGTAAGCCTTTTGTTAGCGGATCCGCTAGCATAAATTTACTTTCAATATGCTCAACCTTAATTGTTTGATCCTAGACTCTATCTTTCACAACATGATACTTTATGTCAATGTGCTTGGCAGCCGCACTCGACTTGTTGTTACTCGAATAGAAAACTGCGGGTTGATTATCGCAGTACAAAATGAGTGGTCTAGAAATGCTGTCTACTACTCTCAATCCCGGGATAAAGTTCTTAAGCCATACAGCCTGCCGGTAGCCTCATAACATGCCACAAATTCAGCCTGCATTGTTGACGATGCAGTAAGTGTTTGCTTTACATTTTTTCATGATATTGCTGCTCCTGCGAGGGTGAAAATGTAACCTGATGTGGAGTTCTTAGTGTCTTTACACCCCGCAAATTCAGCATCAGAATAACCGACAACCTCAAGGTTATCGCATTTTCTATATGTGAGCATGTGACCTTTAGTGCCTTGCATATAGCGCAGGACTTTCTTAACGGCTTTTCCAGTTGTCCGGTCCTGGATTTGACTGATATCTGCCAAGCATCCTGGTAACAAAAGCTAAAATCAGGGCGCGTACATACTTGAGCATACATAATACTTCCGACAGCAGAAGCGTAAGGTATAGCCTTCATCTGATCAGATTCATAGTCATTCTTTGGGCATTGAAATTTCCTAAACTTATCGCCCTTAACAATAGGAGCAGGCGAGGCAGAGCATTTATGCATATTGTATCTCTTTAGTACTCTGTCAGTGTATGCCTTTTGTGATAAACCTAATATTCCTTTGGACCTATCTCGATGAATTTCAATACCAAGAACATAAGATGCTTCACCGAGATCTTTCATGTCAAAATTGGACGAGAGAAAACTTTTAGTTTCCCGCAGCATGTCCACACTGCTGCTGGCCAATAATATATCATCCACATAAAGAATTAAGAAGGTGTAATTACTCCCCCTGAACTTAACATAAGTACAATTATCAACATCATTCTCCTTAAATCCAAATTTCCTTATGACTTCATCGAACTTAAGGTACCATTGCCTAGAAGCTTGCTTCAGGCCATATATGGATTTCCTTAGCTTGCATCCAAATGTTCCTCGCCTTCCACAACAAAACCTTCGGTTGTGTCATGTAAACGTCCTCATATAAGTCTCCATTCAGGAATGCAGTCTTAACATCCATTTGGT
Source organism: Dendrocalamus latiflorus (assembly GCA_017311315.1). Taxonomy (NCBI): domain Eukaryota; kingdom Viridiplantae; phylum Streptophyta; class Magnoliopsida; order Poales; family Poaceae; genus Dendrocalamus; species Dendrocalamus latiflorus. The sequence continues at coordinate 17,120,174 of CM029657.1, read as the reverse complement.
GCAACTCTAAATCAAAATGTGCTGTGAGCGCCATTATGATTCTAAATGAATCTTTAGTTGAGACAGGAGAAAAGGTTTCATTATAGTCAATGCCTTCTCTTTGTGTAAACCCTTTCACCACAAGTCTCGCCTTAAACCTTTCGACATTCCCTTTGGAGTCACGTTTTGTTTTGTAGACCCATTTGTAGCCTACTGTTTTGGCTCCATTAGGAATTTCCACTAAGTCCCATACACCATTAGCGCCCATAGACTTAATTTCATCTTTCATGGCATCTAGCCATTTGGATGAATCCTTAATCTTCATAGCTTCCTTATAAGAGCTAGGATCATCCACCTTCCCAAGATCATCTTCATTCAAGTAAACCTCATAATCACTTGGGATGGCAGATCTCCTCACTCGTTCTGATCTCCTGACAGGTTCATTAGCAGGTTCATTAGGCTGTTCATTAATTGTCACAGAGGGCTATGAAGGCTCATCATTAGGTATTGCACTGGTATTTTCAGAGCCCTCAACAGAAGGAGTAGCTACAGAATTAACTGGAGATGCAACAGGAGTTGCAACTACAGGATCAACTGTGGGCACAACCAGTTGGGGCACAGGAAAATCAGTCTGTCGAATTAGCGGTGAAGCAACATAAATCCGCTTCTCCTCAAGATCAATTTTCCTAGGCTCCAAGTCACCATTGATGCCATCATTTTCCAAGAACACAGCGTGCCTTGTTTCTACAAATTTTGTGGTACGATCTGGACAATAGAATCGGTACCCTTTAGACCTGTCAGGGTAGCCAATAAAATGGCAACTCACAGTCTTGGGGTCTAATTTCCCAATTTGTGGGTTAAACAATTTAGCTTCAGCTGCACAACCCCACACATGTAGGTAGTTCAAACTTGGTTTTCTCCCAGTCCATAATTCATAAGGTGTTTTAGGCACTGATTTACTGGGAACTCGATTGAGTATGTGTGCAGCGGTCTTTAATGCTTCCATCCATAACTTTATAGGCAAAGTGGAGTAGCTCAACATACTTCGAACCATATCCATAAGTGTGCGGTTTCTTCTTTCCGCTACTCCATTTTGCTGTGGATCACCGGGCATTGAGTACTGGGTAACTATACCATTTTCTTGTAGGAACCTGGCAAAAAGACCAGGAACCTGCCCATAAGTTGCGTGTCGCCCATAATACTCTCCCCCACGATCCGAGCGCACTACTTTTAATCTTTAGATTGTGCTGATTTTCAACTTCAGCCTTAAATATCTTAAATTTGTCAAGCGCTTCGGATCTCTCTTTAATAGGATAGATATAGCCATAACTTGAGTAATCATCAGTGAACGTAATAAAAGAATCATAACCATCTACTGATGTCACAGGGAAAGGACCACATATGTCAGTATGAATTAATTCCAAAATCCCTGTGCTTCAAGTAGCACCTTTCTTTATTTGCTTTACATACTTGCCTTTGATACAATCAAGGCAATGATCATCCGAATCATTAAAGTCTAAAGGGTGGAGAATTTAATCTTTAATGAGACGTTCAATTCTCCCTCTCGAAATGTGGCCCAAACAACAGTGCCACAATTTCGACAAAGTCTCATCAATTCGCTTGCGTTTTTTATTCACATCACATACGTTCATGGATATAGGAGAATCTTGCAGGGATAACATATAAAGCTTGTCGTGTCAGATGGCACGACCAACATTATCATTATTAAAATAAATCAGACACATTCCGTGTCCAAAATTAAGTTTCTTCTCATCGAGGGAACATAAAGAACATCATTAAGTTTCATTACAAAACCATTATTCAAAACTAAAGAAACCGATCCAATAGCTTGAATTTCGGCTTCCATCCCATTAGCCACTCTTAGGCTTCTTCCCCTCTGAGACTTCTCAACATATGAAATCCCTTTCTTTATATAGCCTCCTCTATTTCTAGAGGGACCAGCTTTATTTGAGGAGCCGACTTGATTCACGACCAGCTTTATTTGAGGAGCCGACTTGATTCACAAAATCAGTAGCTCCCTCAGCCTTAAGCCTCTCTTCCTCTTGTGAAACATTAGCGATCAACTCGCTCATGGTCCACTTGTCCTTAATAGTGTTATAATTCACCTTAAAAGCTTCAAATTGCTTAGGAAGAGACATCATAATGTAATGGACAACAAAACCATCAGAAATTGCCATGTCTATTGTCTTAAGTCTAGCAGCAATATTGATTATGGTCATAATGTGCTCATGAACATTTGCAGTACCATTGTACTTAGTGTTCATGAGCCTGTGCATCAGTGTGGTAGCATAAACCTTGGAGGACCCCTTAAAGTGATCCTCGATAGAGGACAAAATAGTCCTTCACCCTTTCCTTTTCAGGGATTGCTCCCCTTATGGCTTCACTGATGGAGTTCTTCATTGCAGCAAGTAAACACGGTTAGACCGCTTCCACTTCTCAGCATTAGTTTTATACTCCTTCATTTTGTCATCAAAATTGTCCTCCCCTTCCTTAGGAGCGACAGGCTCATTGAACCTGAACGCATAGTCCAGATCCAAGAGCTGGAAAGTCGTCATAAGCGTAAACTTCCATTTCTGAAAGTTAATACCATTAAGTGGCTCAATTGCATTAACTTGAGCGGAAACAGAAGCAGCTGAAAAATTTAAAATTTACATTAGGAAAGCGCATAATTAATTTGCATGAAAGTTAATCTTACGTTGGTATGATTAACAACATACTCATAAGAATTTTTCGCATCACCGTTGGGCAGAAGCGAAAATTTTAACATAATTTATGTCATGCAATTACAATTAACGTTGGTCAAAGAGTAACAGCATGGCAAAATTAAACATAATAAAATAAACATAATTGATGACATGCAATTACAATTAACGTTGGTCCAAAAGTAATAGCATGTCAAAATTAAACATAACCCTCTAATTGAATTTCTCGTTGGTTCCATTCAATTAGGGGCAGAACATCACGCAGCGGAAAAAGGGCATAATATTTTTCAGCAGCTTAGCAACATTATCCAGTAATAATTTCATAAGAGACATCAAATAATCATTAATTAAATATTAGGTGTATCATAAATACATGAAATATATACTGAAAATAAAACCCATCAGCATGAAATATGCACCATAAATCAATTTCATGTACATATACTGAAATAAACACATGAAACATATACAGAAATACATAAGATTATGCTCTGCTGCTGGGCCAAAAAATAAATTTAGCCCAAAAAATCACATTCATGGCCCACCAAAATTGCCGCACAGGCTATCAAAAGGCGGCCCAAAACTTTCCTTAGTGCAGTCCAAAAGAAAATCTCCCGCACGGGCCGAAAAAATGGCGCAGCCCGGTTCGCTCCCGCGGAGCCCAAAGCAGGTCGGCCCAAAAGCGCCCCCTCACGCCTGATCTCAGCCGTCCATTCAATCGGACGGTGCGGAGCGATTTTCGCCCGAACCAAAAAAAAAGAGCCGGCGGGCTCCCCCCAAAACCCTAACCTCATTTCTTTCCTCCCCTCCGTAAAACACGTTAGCGGCGGCGGCCCGCACACGGCGAGTGGCACCGGCGGGGCGGCGGCGCGCTTGGCGGCTACACGGCGGCTCCGACGGCGCCATGGCAGGGCAGCGGCGGGAGGCGCAACCCGCACGGGCCGCAGGCGACGCAAAGCGGCGGCCGCGCGGCTCCCACATGGAGGCGGCGGCGCACGGCGAGGCGCCCGCGGAGCGGCAGCGAGCCGGGCTCGGCCGGAGCGGCGGCTCCTCGCACGGCGCGGCGACCGCACCCGTGAGTCCCAATCCTTCCTTTTTTTTGTTCTTGATTTGGGATTTAGGTTTCAGGTGAGCAGACAATGGGGATTTTCATTAGGGTTCATCATAATTTGGGATTCTAGGGTTCGGGATTCATCAAGATTTTGGGGAAAAAACTTTAGGATTTGCATGAAATATTTGATTCCCCTCCTTCTCCCATGCTACCCGAGCCCAAAAACGACCGTAATCCTAACCATGACCGAGCACAACAGAGAGATAGGGTTCTAGGAAGCTAGCAGTGGCTCTGATACCAAATGTTAGTCCTTAATCCTCATGCACATCACGTAAACTGCTAGCCTAACACTAGAACACCTAGGGTTAGGGGAAATTAGGGTTTGACTTACGGTCGCCGATGAAAGCCATTAGCGGAAGACCCGTGCCTGCGTGATGCAGGCGTGAGGAAGAGTCGGTGAAGGTCATGGTAGTCTTGCGGTTCGAGGTCGCCGGCGTCGTCCTGCAGTGGCGGTCGGCGACCTTCCCGTTGCTTGACAGCGCGCAGTAGATCGGATCGCTTTAGGGTTTGTACAGGGCTTTTGGCTCTCACGGGAACGTCTCCCACGGGAGAGGCCGGAACCCTTCTATTTATACTTGCGCTGTTGCAACGGGGGACCATAACCATAAGTTGGTTAGGCACGCCCGATCAGGGTGCTGAAAACCAGGGACGTGGGTTTCCCCACGTCTCCCTCGTCTCGGCCGTTTGGCCTGAGATCAATATCCAACATTCAAACCAGCGGCTAGACCAGTGTAGAGCAGGCCAACTTTCCCCAACCGAAGTACACCCATCAGCCCGGTTGGACTAGTCAAGGGCATGCAGTCGGGAGCACCCTGCAAACCGCTAGCAGTAGCAGCAGACTCAGCCACCAGGAACACCAAATTCGTGTTTCCGACGTCTGACCAAAGAAGAGATGGCAAAATGACACATGAAAGGGTTGTGTTTCAATTGTCTGGAGAAATTTTCCAAGGACAATGCTAGCAAGTGCTCCATGAAGGGTAATTATTTGCTATAATTGGAGGATGACGGGGAGATCGTAGGGCTATCAGAGAGCGACATTGAGATTTTTTTCATGCACTCACAAGCATCAATGCGGGCAAGACAATGCAACTCATTGTAGCAGTCCACGATGTAGAATTTAGAGCCTTGGTGGACTCAGGCTCCACACACAACTTTGTGGCTGAAGAAACCATGCATCAGCTGGGTTTGAAGGGAGTTGCTAACTATTATATCAAAGTCTCCATGGATAATGGTGAGAAAATAGTAAGCTCTTGTCTCCTTACTGGCATTTAGATTCATATTGGAGGAGAGGAATTCCTGCTGGATTTCTATGTCATACCACTCGCCGAGTTTGATATGGTATTAAGTGTTCAGCGGTTGTGCACTTTGGGCCCCATCATTTGGGATTTTGAGTGCCTTACTATGTCCTTTTGGCACCTTGATCACACGGTGACATGGAGAGGTAGGACGTCAGGCAATGGCAGCTCCCAAGCTCTAATGGCTAGTCCTCATGACCTTACGACAGCAATGCTCGATGAGTTCTCTGATGTCTCTGAGGAGCCACGTGGGCTAACACCACAACGCCGTTGTGATCATCATATCCATCTTCGTCTGGGTATAGAGCCGGTGGCGGTGCGGCTATATTGTTATTCACAATTATTGAAGGATGAAATTGAGGCCAATGTGATGATATGTTAGCACAAGGCATTATCAGGGACAACACGTTAACATTTTCATCGCAGTTCTCTTTGTCCACAAAAAGGATAATTCTTGGTGTTTCTGTGTGTACCACCAGGCGCTAAATGAGAAGATAGTTAAGGATAAATTTCATATTTCAGTGGTTGATAAGCTTCTTGATGAACTCAAGGGAGCCCGGTTCTTCACACAGCTTGACTTGCATAGTGGTTACCACTAAGTTCATATGTTTCCCTTAGATATTGAGAAGACAACCTTTCGCACTTATTAGAGCCCTTATGAGTTCGTCGTGATTCCGTTTGGCTTGACGAATGCACCTGCTACCTTCCATGCCCTCATGAATGAGGTTCTTAAGGCCTATATTCACCGCTTTATGTTAGTCTTCTTCGATGATATTTTGGTCTATAGTTCAACATGGGCAGAGCACCTTTAGCACATATGAGCTATTCTTCAATTGTTATGCCTGCACAAACTTGCTCTTAAATGGGCCAAGTGCCACTTTGGAGAAGAATCTGTGGCTTACCTTGGCCATATCATATCAAAACGTGGGGTGGCTATGGATCCTAGCAAGGTGGAGGTGGTGGACAGTTGGCCAACACCTACATCCATACGGGCATTGTGCAGATTTCTTGGTCTTACAGGGTACTATTGCAAATTCATCAAGGGATATGGGAGATAGCTAGTCGGCTCATCAAATTACTCAAGAAAGAGGCCTTTGCATGGATCGTGGAGGTTGATATGGCATTTCAAACATTGAAAGCAGCACTCACGGTAGGACCGGTGCTACAACTTTCGAGTTTCAGCGATCCCTTCTTAGTGGACTATGATGCATCGTGTACAGGATTCAGCATCGTGTTACATCAAGGTTCCGAACCCATAGCATTTGTTAGTCGGGTTGTAGCACCTCAGCATTTGAAGTTAGCAGCCTATGAAAGGGCGCTAATTGGCCTTGTCAAAGTAGTAAGGCATTGTTGACCATACCTTTGGGAGTGTCCATTGACAATCCGTACAGATCACTATAGCCTCAAATACATCTCAGACCAACGTCTCTCCACTATTCCTAAGCATACATGGGTGAGTAAATTATTCAAGTATGATTTTAAGGTTGAATTCCGTCCAGGTTGCAAAATGTGGCGGCTGATGCTCTTTCTTGGTTAGAGGACTCTACAACAATGTTTTTGGCTCATTCTTCTCTGACTTTTGCCATCTTTGATGATCTTCGCACGAAGATGTCTACTTCAGCTGACCTACAGGCGCTTCGTGATAGTATATTTGCTGGCACTGCTAATTCTGCATGGTCTTTGGTGGATGGACTGTTGTTATATGATGGCCGGGTTTATATGCCAACTGAGTCGGCCTTATGGAGCAGGTGTTGGCTGAAGCTCATGGCTGTGGACATGAGGGTATTTAGAAAACACTTTACAGGCTGCGTGCCACATTTTATCACCCACAAGCCAACAAGATTGTCTGGGATTTTGTTCATGGTTATGTTGTCTGTCAATGCAACAAAACGGAACATCTTCACCCCCACCAGTCTCTTGCAGCCCTTGGAAGTTCCTAATGTTGTGTGGCAAGACATCTCCATGGACTTTGTGGAAGGATTTCCGACGGTGGGTGGCAAATCAGTAGTTCTGACAGTGGTTGACTATTTCTCTAAATATGCCCACTTTATTGTATTAGGCCATCCTTACATAACTAGTTCGATCGCTCGTGCATTTTCAACGATATTGTTCATCTCCATGGGATTCCTTCATCAATTGTCGATGATCATGATCCGATTTTTACTAGCCATTTTTGGGCTGAGCTCTTCTGTCTTGCTGGTGTCAAATTGCATCTTAGTTCAGCTTTTCATCCCCAAAGTGATGGCCAATGTGAAGTAGTCAATCGCATCATTGTAATGTATCTTTGTTGCCTCGCAGGGGATAGACCCAAGCAATAGCTTTAATGTCTTCCATGGGCTAAGTACTGTTATAACTCCTCCTTTCAAACATCATTGAAGATGACTCCCTTCCAAGTGGTGTATGGCTAGGAGCCCCCTACATTGCTTTCCTATGAGCTGTAGGCAACACGCGTAGTAGTATTGGATCATTAGCTCAAGGACCAGGATGAATTTTCTTGAAGCGATTCATAAGCATTTATTACAAGCTCAGAATTGCATGAAGCAACAGCATGATAAGCACTGTCGAGAAGTCACTTATGAGGTTGGTGACTGGGTTTGGATTCGTCTTCACCATCGTGCTGCTACTTCCATTAAACCAGGTTCTGTTTCTAAATTGTCTCCACGCTTCTATGCCCCTTTCACGTGGTGGAGCACATTGGATATGTTGCCTATCGCCTTCAACTTCTAGCTCATGCTCGTATTCATGATGTTTTTTTATATTGCTCTCTTAAGAAGTATGACGGTCCCCCTTTGACTGAGCTCATTGTATTACCAGAGTTTGTGCATGGTCGTGTGGTTCCATGGTCAGAATGAATTATCCGTGCACATCCTAGTTCAATAGAAGGGGTGTTCGGCAGCAGATGTGACCTAGGTTTGATTGGATGAGTTCAAGGAATGTTACACAATATTCCAACTCAAGGATGAGCTATTTCGTAAGGAGGGTGGAAATGTTGTGGACGCATTGTGGGAAAGGTCTATGAGCGCCGCCGCCCACGGCAATTTTTGGCAGCTGAAAATAGCACAGTGGTAGCAACACTAGCTTGACGAGCTACAGGAGATAAGATGGCAATAGAAGAAGCAACGACAACAGAGGAAGCTGTGGTAGGAGAGGAAGTTGGGTCCAACACAGCAGAAGAAGCAGCAGGAGATCTGAATCAAGAGATGAGATCTATATGAGGAAAGAGATAAGTATTTAGGAAGGCTACTATCTTGTTAGTAGTTTCCTTAGTATTAGTATGATAGAGTTATATCAAGCCATCTATATTTAGAACTCCATTGTTAGGAATGTACCTAATTATATAACAGGTGCTGGCTGTTACTAGAGGGGGCAATAAAATCACATTTAGTTATTTTGGCTAGATCAGAGCCTTTGCCGCAATGGCACAGGGTGATCATGCCTCTTCTATCTTCTTCCACTTTTCAACCATAACATAGATAAAATAAGTGTATGCTATCATTTTGTTTTGACTTTGAACCAGGGTGACAATTCCTTTTTCTGGATCCATATGTTTTGCTTTTCTTTGTGAGGTGTGCTAACATTATGTGTGATGAACCTATTCCTGTATGATCTAAAGCCGAGCTTTCTAGTTCCTTACACCTCTTGTAATGCTTCATGTTTGTACATAGGGGTGCAATCGGAGTGGATACGGTTGGATATCATCAATCTTGTATCCTATTCTGTAATTTTTTTTTCTCAAAGTCAGAGTCGAACACAGACAATATCAGATACCTATTTCTCCATTCCGTATTCGTTCCATAAACCTTCGGATGGTCAATCGAACAGAAATTATCCACTTCTTTTGCACCCCTACATATGACATTGGATAGTAGGGTACAATCAGAGCGAACACGAAGAGACAGCTCGCCGTGATGTCAAAGGAAGAGCACTTAGTATTCCCCGCCTATTTAGATGTGGCCAAAATATTTGATCGTGCAAAAATAGCACACCTGTAAGTGCACGGGTTGCCGCTGAAATAGCGGTGAGTGTCTTGTTCTCCACAGGGACTAGATTGAGGCTAAAAGTGCTCAGCTAAAGCTAGGTTAATCTAAACGGGGGGTAAAACAAAAACTTAACCTAAAACGACTACCAAATCGGCCAAACAAACTAAAATGGTCAAACGAACCCTAATTTGCATAGATGATCTAACAAATGAACTACATGATCTAACGATTGAAAATGATGGGACAAACGACCATGCGAAATGAAGTCGCACGATCGAAAGAACTACAGACAACTGACTACACGAACAACGCATGCTAAACTAATGGCCGATGACCTAACTAACTACCGACCGCAAGAAGGAAGAGAGCTGGGAAACACTGAGAGAGTATAGAAGCACAGAGGGAGTTGAGAGAGAGAGAGAGAGGGAGGGAGGAAGGGAAAAAATGGTCGACAGTTAACCAAATGCTGGTGACACACAATAACACGAATGACTACGATGATGACTACATGACCTAACTATCAACCAACCATCGAGATATAAGAAAAGAGGGAGTCAAGAAGCAAGGAGGGGGTCGAGACAGCAAGGGGAAGGGAACGGTCACCGACTAGCTAATTCACGCAACAAAAATTATCACAAACAACAAACACATGAACATTTGGTAGATAGATACTAAGAGATATTGATCACAGTTACCACTCACAAATTGACATAGACAACAAAAACTAACACTGACAAAGACACAAACAGGACACTAATCATAGCCTCAATTAATAGACAACTATTACTAACAAAAGATCGACAACACTAACTCACACAACACTAACTATACTAGTGTGAATCACAAATGCTACTACTAAATCTACCACATAACATAATTGAGCAAAAGAGCACATGATAATAGGAATGGGACATCATACATGCTCAAACAGTCACAGAGCACATCCATAAATCACAATTATACAACTGAGCAATAGTAGATAAAATTACAGTAAACAATCCACAATTTATTTGAGTAGATATTAAGAAAACCAAAGAGAGGAAGGGATGGGAATTGGAGATGGACCGAAGAGGTAGAAGTTGTCGGATGCAGATTAGGTCGGTGGAGATGAAGAAGAGCAAAGGTGACAGTAGGGGCGGCCAATGGTAGTGCTTGACGGTGGCCAGAGGAAGCATGCGGTGGCGTGCTGGCATTGAAGGGGAAGAGGTGGCAGCCGGTGGTGCTTTGGTGGAGGATTGGAGAGAGAGGTGAAGCACAAGGGGGCCAAAGAGAGATAGAGAGAGCTTGAGGTAGAGTGAGAGTAGAGAAGGGAGTGGAGAGAGGCAATGGCAAGAGGATTTGGGCGGCGTGGTGGAGAAGAAAGGCGGTGTTGTAGAAGAAGTTGGGCGGCTGTCGGCAGTAGAGAGGCAACGCCCGGTGGTGTAGGATATTGCAGCCGGCAAGGTCAGGTGGTGGTTCTAGAGGGTGGTGTGATGGAGAGAAGAGAAGTGGGAGGAAAAGAAGCGAGCAAGGAGGCGCAGTGGAGGAGAGCTACTGGTGGACTTGGGCGAATCGGAGACAGGGGTGGCGTTTCGTCGATGAGGCTGGGAAAATCGTGGCATGATGGAGGAGCAGAGAAGGGAGGCTGCCGAGGACGCCCGTGGGGGTAGATGAGCTACGGGTGATCGGAGGGAGTGTGGTGAAGAAGTGGTGGTGCGCCAATGAGCCAGCCCAGCCTCGCCGGCGGCCGAAGATGGAGAAGGATGGGGAGAGAAGAAAGGAGCAAAGGGGGGCTAGGGGAGAAGAACAAGCCATTCTCAATTGGGATATGGGGAAGCTAGGGATTTTGAGGGAGATGGGGATTCGACATTTTGTGATTTAGCCCTCTTAATTTTCTATGAAATTCCAAAATAGCCCTTCCCTCTTTGTATTTCTTCTATTTGAACCCTCCGGAGTCTAATTTATTCGCAGTTTGATCCTACGCGTCTGCGGTGACATGTAAATCTGTACAGAGCAGTCCCAGAATGCCAAATTTGAAGATTATGTGCCTCGATTGCGCCTACCCGTGGAAAATTACAAAAAAATATAAAATAGTCCAATTCGAACAATTAATTATAAAAAAGCATGTAGATAATGACAAATGGTCCTAAAATAAAAATAATAATATGGGTAAATGACAGAAAAAATATGTAAATATGGCGCATGTCACAATCCACCTATATGTTTTCTTGTTCCTAAGTGAAATCACAACAGATTTTCTCATATCACTTGATATACGGATATATACGATGGATATCACCATTTCCATATCCTATTCCATTTTTTTCATCAGAGTCAGAGTTAGACACGGATAATGTTGGATACCTATTACCCCTTTTGTATTCGCTCTGTAAGTCTTCGGTCGGTTGGTTGGATAAAAATTATCTGCTCCGTTTGCACCCCTACTTGTACACTTTTCTTCCGAGAATTGACCTATCTTTCTCATTGCTAGTTCCCACATGTACTTCATTTTTGTACGAGTAAACTGAGTTTAAAGGGCAGAGTTGGTTTATTGGTATTCTTAGTGAGCAACAAGTAACAGTTCTTGCATTCACATGGCCATGTTATATAAACATAAAGTTTAACTATGAGTAGATATTTTACTTCTCGAATTTCTGTAGGTATTGAACTTGTTAATATATAGTAAGTACTCAGTATTAATTGAAAAATAATAATAAATACTTAGGATTATTTTAATACATAGATATAACTTAATATTTACAAATATTAATATTAAAAATGCACCAAACAAGTCTGGCAATTGAACCAGTTGTGCAACAGGTGAATAACTGAAGCAATCACCAACCCTGTTTGGTCACTTGTCTGGCTTTAAAAATCGTGGTGGCGAGTGCCAAGGATTTTCAATAATTCATCAGCTTGTAGGGGGTGCAGCAGCAGGGCAGTGACGTTTTCTATTCGTACTCTGAACTAGTTTGTTAGCTTTCATTCTTTCAGTTGATGTGTCTTAAGCTGCTGGAATCTTATTTTTTGCATGCCATATACTGTTTTATTTAAAAGTTATTTGTTTCGATTTTGCTGTGAAACTGAAACATGTTTGAGTAATTGGGTGGGATCTAAAAGCAAATTCTGCAGGGTTCATAGCCTACAGTTGCAAGAGCTTGGGCTTCTTATAGCTCACTAAAGAGCAGTTAGGCACAGCGTCTTATTTCTACCCCTCCTTCCATCTGCTAAGCTGGGAGGGCTCAAAGCCATGGAGTACACCGAACCACTTTTGTCTAAGGCACTTAAAGCAGCTGGTCCATCAATTGCTTCCTTTCGATGGATGGGGTCAAACTATGCTGCAGTTTTAGAGATGATCTAGAACGTCTGAAACAGACCAAGCTTTTTTGCGGAATGGCGACTGAGAAATGCTGAAGATAAGTGTCTGGAGTACCAGCTAAGAATTCCATAACACAATGACAATGCCTATCCAAGAGGCCAGAAAAGGCTGTATGATTATGTCAGTGAGGTGATCAGGATGATGAAATTCCTGAATTATGATATTGAAGATGTTATCAATAAATACTATCATTCAAAAGAGCGGTTTGAATAGAACAATTGTCTTCAAAAGGTAAAACTTTTGTTTACTTTCTCCTGGAAGTGATGTTTCCGTTTATACTCTAGCAGTACTGCAGCAGTTTAGTTTAGCAATGGTAGTAGGTCATGTTAGTAGGTCAATGTCTTTTCTATATTGAGAAATAAGAGGCCAGGAGTTTAGTTTAGTGAGTTAATGTCTTTTGATCTAAAGTGCAGCAGCTTAGTTTAGCAACATTACTTCACACTTGATAAATGTGTGGCTGTACACATGAATACATGTGATTCTAAGATAAGATGCAAAAGTAATAGACTAACCACAGGCAGGCCATTGTTTCAGGCACAATACAATTAGCACTCTGCATATCACAGATTTTTTATAATTGTCTACTTTTGTACCACCTAGCATTCCTTGAACTGTTGCATGGCATGCACGGATAGTCTCGAGTAATCATGGGATGGGTATAAAAGGGAAAGGAAAGGATAGTTATCATAATTTCTAACAAGTCAAATTTAGGTTTGCAGTGGACTAATGGAGACCTAAAACATTTTAGATCTGCCCCATCTTTGCCAATTTTAAAGCTTCCTTTTAGGCTTTTATTTAGATATCGTAAATGCCTGCTCACACACATAGAAACATAAAAAATGGCAGATCATACATAGGCTAAAGAAGAGGTATCCGGAGTCCCGAGCAGCTTTACAGGCCCGAGCCACATATATCTGGAATTAAGCCACAAATTTGAGGCGTTATGTCTGCCTTTTATTAAAGAGATTATTCCGTATTTGCCATTGAATGTTTCGCTTATCTACCATCGAAAAATTCTCCCTTTCCTCTGTGCCATCACTTTCTGAATCCTTACCCTTCCATGCCATCGCCGTCAACACCGTTAGCTCCAGCAACCATTTAGACCAGTTTTTTGCACAATGACCATCTTGCCCTCACAATGGCCCACTGGTCAGCCACAACTAAGAGGACGGCGGGGACAGAGAGGAGGCGGGAGGTGGCTATGGCGCCTCTTGTCAACCTTGCCGGCGACGAGGAAGCACCGGTGAAGGCACGTGGCGTTTTTACCGGAAAAATTGACACAAATCATAGGAAAAACATTGGACACCCACTACAACATTGGTATGCTGATCTGGAACAAAAAAAATATCGACGCTAACGTGTCCTGATCCAAACAAATAGTTGAGAAATCCAGAAATTTCCAGCACCATTGGAACACCATTTTCCTTAATCAAGCAACCCACTTGTACATCATACTGTCATGAAGAAATTGCATCACAATTGCAGTAGAGAAATAGAAAGAAAAAAAAAGAGAGAGGGGGGAGTGGCAAATCAGCTCGAGCCATGGCACCATTAGACCGCCTCCCCCATGGTATGAGGGCGTGCCGGGGTGGGTGTCGACCAGAGGTGGGATGCTGCCGGCGGTGGGAGACCGACCGCCTTGTCGCCGAGGTCCACCATCTCCACCACAGAGCTCCGCCTTGTCTCCAAGCTCTGGATCTGGACATGGGTTGGGGCGGTGTGGGACATGAGCTTGGTGGCATCATCGGAGGACGTGGAAGAGGAGCAGCGACGGATTCGGCGGTTGGTGTTGGGGCGGCCGGCAGGAGCCGGGAGGGGTGGGGCAGCAGCCGGTGTTGGGAGCAACAAGACGAAGATGGAGGAAGAAGGAATTTTCTCTTTGTAAAAAAAGAATAATATTTCTTTTTTATTGAATATCGTGCGGCTGTACGGACAAGGGCGGACCTAACGTGGGACATGGGGGTTCAGTTGAACCCCCAAAAATATGGAAAAATAAACTGCTACTGGTAATCCACAACGCAGCAAGCAAATCCACCACAAACTCCATGGACTGGACTATCCATCCCAGAAAGGAAGATTTGGATGAGATTGCTCACGGAAAAGAAAAGATCCTCAGGACAAAGCTCACTCTTAGAACAATCCAAGCAAGCTAGGGCTTCCTTACCAGCGAAAGAAGAGATCAATCCGGCAGAGCGGAGGACGACGACAACGCCTAGGAGAGAGGAATTCCTTTGCTTCGAGGGTTAAATGATGTTGGCGTGAGAATTTGAGACAAACGGCGAAGCAATAGCCGGGACAAGAAAAGGATGAGTAGCAACGGGACAAGAGCCGGGGAAAAAGGCCGGAGGAGATCGTGGCTTTTTCGCTCCTCGTTAATCTACTATATTGTTCTTCTGTAATTTTAGGTACTGTATGAGAGTAATTTAAAAAAGTCATCTTTGGTTTTCTCTATGTTTGTTAATTTAATTAGAGATTAGAGTTGAGATTAGAGAGGAAGTAAAAAGTATTCGTTAGGGAAAAGACTAGTATATCAGCTAATCTGCAATATTGTTTTCCTATAATTTTGGGTACTGTATGAGAGTAATTTAAAAATGTCATCTTCTAGATAATTATAGAGAAATTCGATAGTTTTCTGTACAATATTTATTTATATTGATTAGATAAATAGATTTTAAGCTATGAATTTTGTAATCCGGTTATCTGGTAAATTTATCATCTTCTAGTACCATATATTAATCTATAGATTAAAAATTACTGGATGGAATATTGGATGATTTATCTACATGAAAGATGCAAATAATTAAGGGTTCTAGAGATCCCATGAACATGATCTTAAATCCAAATATCTAGATATTTCCTAGAAATATCTAGATATTTTAGATGCTTTATTCGAAGAAATTTGATGGCGCCAATTGTCATAAATCTAGTGGTCACAAGAATTTATATAATCCTTTCAATCCAAAATATACATCATTTGGGAGAGTTGGTTTTAGTTTATAAATATTTATATTTTATTTTTCGGAAGTAATATGTCCGTCAAAGTGCCCATGTTAATTGTTATTCTTAGAGAAAGGTAAATCATAAATAGAGACAACATATGTCAAAAACAAAATTATGCACTACTTCTTTTTCTGAAAAAACACCATTTAATATGCTAACATAGAAAATAAGAAAAGAGAAGTGGGTTAAAGTTAATATCTATTTAAAAACAAAGTGCACACTTGTGTTGTCAACTGAAGTTGTAATAATTTTACTCTAAAAAGTTGTAATTGTGCTGCCACCAAATAAAGTGTTAGTATTAGTTTATTATTTCAAATTTTTTAGTATTATTGACTTTCAATAGACTTAGAAATGTGACTTTTATCTTCAATTTTTATAAACCAATATAAGTACATATTAAAAAATGTAACACAATGTAATTAACGAACACCCATTCATAAAATCCTAAATCCGCCATTGTGCACGGACATTGCATTACATTAATAAATAGGAAGTTTTCGTAAATATATTGTTAGTATCCACTCAGTGTTCACCCCAACACAGATTTTTAGACAGAAAAATGAACATCAGTAGCAAAATCTTGGATTCTTGTCATGTAGCACTCCCGCTCTGTATCTACTGCATCCGTTTTGTTACTGGAGACGTGTGTTTATGAGCTAAAGATCTTTCAAATAACTGAAAACAACATTACTTATCGAGTTACTACTTTGGTAACATTTTCAGGGAACATCATTGTACTCCATTCCATGTCCAATCCTATTATTTCGAAAGTTAGCCTGATTGGAAGTATGAAATATTTTAGAGGTGAGCTGCGGAGGATCCAAGAGTACATTCCGAGTATTGACAAATTAGCAAGTTCTAAGATGGACCAGACCACTTCTTATGCATGTGGAAGCAGTGCAATCATCGCGAGGGATGAGGACTTGAACAAGATGGGCATGACAATGCAACGGAATGCTGAAGGACTTTCTATTATCCCCATAGTTGCACACTGTGGGTTCTGGGAAGACCAGTCTTGCGCAGGTACTGTATTGTGATATCTAGGCAGAGCAGTTTGAATTAAGAATTTGGATTAATTTGTCAATAATTTCAAACACGGGAAAATTGATTGAGTGAAACATGCATTGAAGAAAGTTCTTCAAAAGTATTGTGAAGCTACTAGGCAGAACCTTTTTTAATAGTATGATATCTAACCTAGCAATATGATTCCTTAAGCAAACAAATGACAAGACCGGTAAAACAAGAAAAAGATCATTAACCTATTTATACATTTGCTTTAAACCATGGTCACCTATAGTCATCTTTGCATGTTTCTCCATGATATCTTCCAAGTCTAGGGCTAAACATTTTAATCATCTCACAAACATGTTAATCCCATAATATGGTCGTCATAATTACCAAAAAATAATTTTTAAAAAAGCTAGATGCTTTAGCAGGGGTAGAGAGGGTAGAGGCTGATGGTCGGGAAGAGGGAGGCGGGCCGGGGCTGGGGTCGGGAGGTGGAGGTGGCAACATGGAGGCCGACCGGATGTGGAGGGCGGCGACGGTGGCGCCCAACCCTAACCTTAGATAGGAAGGAGGCAACCGCAAGGTAGGAAGAAGGGGGCTGGTGGCGAGCGGGCGAGCAGAAGGCGGGGGAAGTGGGTAGTGCCGGAAGGGGAGAGGGGGGCTAGGTTGTTGGGGAGAACAGGGCCAACGCAGCCAGGAGAAGTGGGGTGGCGCTAGTCAAGGAGAAGGGAGGCACGCATGGATCGATTGGGACCTAGGAGTGGCGCAAAGACCCAAAGAGAGATTTGGGGTGGGGGTTTGAACTTGGGGCCTTGGGGCGCTGGGGCCTTCGGTGGGGTCTTGGTTGAGCCTAACAAACTACTGAGTAGCTTGCGAGCAGCTTGGGCTCGATTCCTTAATGAAGTGAGCTAGTATGGAGGCTTGGCTTGTTTGTGTATGTCCCACGACAAGCAAAGCTTGTTTCGAGCCACTCGCTTGGTTCACGAGCAATCTAGCTTTTTTCGGCTCTAGTTTCGGGCAATAGGTTACTTTCAATTGGACAAATTGGGGTTGCTCTTAGGTAGCTAGAGACTAGACTGTTCTAGCTCCTTTGGGATCTCAAAAAGAAGGAACAAGTCTATTTTTGTCCCTGAACTTTGGTCAAAGTCCAATTTTCACCATTGAACTAAAAAATCGGCTATTTTTTACCTCCAACTTTCAAATACAAACAAATAATCCTCTGACCCACTTTCACCCTGGTTGGGGTTGAAAAAGGATTGGTTTTCAAGTTCATGGTGAAAATACAGACAATTAATTTGCTAATAGGTACAATTTTCACTCATGCTCCTTTTGTATCACTGATCTACTCTAAGTTTTTTACATTCTCTGCTTCAAGGTTCACTCGGACCCAATTATTCATATTTTAAATAATATAAATATAAGTCCAACTAGAAGTGCCTATATGATTGATCAGTCGTAGTGTTAAGATTAGTCCTGATCACCTCCAAATTCGTACTTTAACTCTTCTTACCATTCCACTCATACCTCTCTCAAAATCACATAACACACCACCATCACTCCCTAGTTGGCAGCACTATTGCTGCTTCAATGTATAGTCATCATCCATTGTCATCCTGAAAAAATATATGGTTGCGACTGGGTGGAGCATTGAAACGGAAAATGTAAAAATTTTGAAGTAAATCAACAATCCAAACTGGTGCATAGATGAAAACTGATTCCTGTTAGCAAATTAATTCTTTAATTAATTTATTGAACTCTGATCGGGGTTCAATTTTCATGCTGAACTCCAAAACCGGTTATTTTCACCCCCCAACCAGGGTGGAATTGGATCGAGTGATTATTTGTCTGGATTTGGAAGTTTTCGAGTTTAAGGTGAAAATTGAACTCTGACCGGAGTTCTAGGGCCAAAAATAGACTTGTTCCTAAGAAGAATATGTTGTTTGCTTTCCTCTTGATATCTAATTAGCTATTGGTAATAATCATAGGTAAGAATGAAGCCAATGCAATGCTGGTGGAAGGTGTCCAAGGAATTGGCTCCTACTGTTGGAGGCATAGTGACCTAGAGGATGGGCAAACAGGCTTCTGGCTTGAATTGCTTATGGGTAGAGGTGCAATCAGAACAGATACGGATGGATATCGCTTATCTTGTATTATGTTCTATATTTTTTTTTTCTCAAAACCAGAGTCGGACACGGATAATACTAGATACCCATTTCTCTATTCCGTATTCATTCCATAAACCTTCGGACGGTCGGTCGGATAAAAAATTATCCGTTTCTTTTGCATCCATACACAAGACATTAGACAATAGGGTGCATCTAGAGCGAATATGGCGAGATTAATCACCAAGATGTCAAAGAAAGAGCACTCAGTATTCTTTATTTATTTAGATATAGCAATCCACCTATGTGTTATCTTATTTCTAAGTAAAATCACAACAGAGTTCTGTATATCACTTAACATACGGATATATACGGACGGATATCACTTATTATGTATCATATTCTATATTTTTTCCTCAGAGTTAGGCATTGATAGTACCAGATATTCATTACCCTTTCGTATTTACTCCGTGAGCCAAACCGCTGATCTAGCCATGTAGGCTGCTAACTCGATAAATCAGTGCAGTGGGCTGGCACCTTGAAACTGGTGTGCCGCACAGACACTCATGGCAAATAGAAGGGAGCGACATCGTTTCTTATCGTTACCCGTTTCGTTCTAATCCCGATTCCCGATTACATCTCCTTCCACCTCTTCCAGTCACCGTAAACCTTCCACAAAGCCGAGACACATCACAAATGTCTGTCATATTCAGGTAACCATACAACCATACACTTCTGTTTCCAAATGGAAACTGAAATGAACCACTGGAATAACTGGCCATGTTCCCCTCAATTTCTTCTCAGCCATTCACAAGCTAACATGTGTGGTCCATGTTCCCTCTAATTTCCAGCCATTCACCTCTTGGCCAATGCTTAGGGATGGAGGGTCAGGTATCACCACCTCTTGGTCAAGTATCTGCTGAACATCTGCTTTCTCTGCAATACATAAATAAGCTCTTGCGGTCTTGCCACTTCAACTGAGATTGTTCAGCTTGACTTCATTGCAGGTTGCACAGTATTGAGGCATGTCCAATGATTTCAACAGACCACAACCTGAGATTGTGTGGAGCCTCTGGAGCTTGCACAGCGAATCCGGTAACTCAAGGTGAATATGTGAAATGTTCAAGTACTTTAAACCAAACAAGTCACCAATAGACTCTAGTAATTGCTGAATCCTAGAGCAACTTGCTAAGTTAAAGACCTAAGAAAAGAGAGCTCACCAAAGATTCTGGTAGTTGCTTGAGTCTGGAGCATCCTGACAAGTTAGATCTCCTAAACATCGTAAGTTACCAAATGGATCAGGCAACTGTTCAAGCTTGGTACAACTTGATAGATCCAACAACCGAAGTTCATGAAGTCCACAAAGAGATACAGGTAACTTGCCAATTCCAGAACAGCATGACAGGTAAGGTGCTCTAGCCTCTTGAGATCTCCAAGGGTTGGGGGCAAGTTTTGAAGTTTATCACATCCATGTAGAATTAAATATTTTAGATTCTCAAAAGTTCAACAAAAAGGTAGCACCTCGATGAAAGTTTTTGAGAGATCTAAAAACTCAATGTTCTGCAAGCAACTCATTTCATTAGGCAATGCTCTTATTCTGAAGCCTGAAATGTTGAGGTATCTCAAATGCTTCAAACTGACCAATAGAAGCAGGTAATTCTTCAAAGGGACATCCGCTAAGATCCAAGAGACGTGAGTATCTTAGTACTGAGAACGTATCTGCAATAGGCATTGTTGCCATACAATTTTTGAAAAACACTGCCTTTGCCTTGGTTATCAAATCTTTGTGCATTCCTGATTTCCCTATTGCTGTTTGCTCATTATAATTACTCAATACTGTATAGCGGAAATGGAGCTTTCCTATACAACCATTTAGCGGCTTTCCATAATCCATAATTAAGAGATCATCACTGGCAACATATCTTAGAAAATCATACACCAAATTATGCATGTGAAGAATGACAGAAGCATTGATGCATTTCATCTCAGTAACCTGAAAAAAGGTAGAGATTATTATATCAGTTTCTTGGAACTAACTGCCATCATTGAATTCAAAACTAGTTATGAGCTAACCATTTAGTAAAAATGATTCTGTGCAAGAAATGATATACAGTGTTTAACATGGAATAAGTCTGACCAAAAAATCTGAACAAAAATAAAAACGAAATAAAAGACATCTGGTATGAATTTCTCAACAGGGACCAACAAGTATGACACCACTTGGATTGTAGATGTACATATCCAGTTTTGTTGAATTAATAGCTGTGGTAAGAAAAATGAGCTGCAGTATTTGGCCAGTCCATCAGACCATCACATATAGCCAGCTTAAATACCCATTGCATGGTCAATAGATATTACGTCCATTGCATTGACTTTCCAAAGGAATTAATGTTTTTATAAGAAAGCATGTGGCATGAGACTATGCTCGTACTATGCTCATATTCCCACATGGTTCACATATTGCTTTCAGTTCTTTACTAAAAACTGAGTGTCTAATTGCTGTAGTTTATTATATGTTTACTACATCTGTCCAACATGCTCCATAGAAAAGATACTAAAAAATAAACAAACCATTCTTTTTTGGGAGAAAAATAAACCCATTCTAATGAAAGCACAGTATGTGGTTACTGATTATTGCAATATTTACTATGAAGCACAAAGTAGTACTCCTCCGTCTTTTTACTTGACGTCCTAGAACATGTGTTGTTAAACTTCTAAAGTTTGACCGCCAATGGTTTTAAAAACTATTTAGATTGGCTATATGAAAATTATATCCTTAGATTCATCATTAAAAATACTTTCACAATATTATAAACTTATCAGTGCATTTTAACATAAAGTTATAAAAAGTAACGCTCAAAGTCGCATCTCAGAGACTGTGAAAAGTTAAAAACATCAAGTAAAAAAGAACGGAGAGAGTAACTGGCATGGCAGAAAAGGTATGCACAGAATATTAGTCTTGGAAAACTATACTTTACGGAAAATGGAACATAATTCTACCTGAACTAATATTTAACAACTTACCAAGGATGTGTCTACAATTTGAAGGAACAATACTGATAAAAGTTCTTCAATATATTCCTCCCCAAGCACAAAGGCAGGTATGGTCCCATGTGTTGTTCTAAGTAAATCTAATGCAGTCCACTGTCGAATGAGTTCATCTTTGTCTATACTAGATCCTCTGGGAAAGACCGATAAATATAAAAAGCACGACTTTATTGCCTAGGGCATCCGGTAATATATTTCCTTGAACGATGAAAACACTTAGCTTGAAGGGAAAGTTTTTCCTCCAGCTTCCACAATTAATCATCCCTTCAGAGAGCCAGTATTCATGCCTTGATTGTGCACCATTGAACCAAGATATTGAGCGAATAAAGGAATGCCCATGCACCTCTTTACAATCTTCCTACCAATTTCTATATACTGTGAATCAACTACACATCTCTGTTTCCAAATGCTTTCTCACAAAATATAGACCAACAGTCATCTTCAGATAAACAACCCAACTTGTATGATGGAACAGTGTGCATCAACTCTGCAACTATTTCACTAGAAGTGGTCACTATCACCTTGGTGCATTTCGGTTTGGCCCCAAGCATTTCCATCAAATTATTTAGCCAGTTTTCATCTATACACAACAGATTGTCCAAGACAAGTAGGCAGCTTGTATTATGAAGTATCTCTTGAACATCACTCTTAATCAGCTCAAAGTTGTCCTTAATCTGATCATTCATGCTAACTTGAGAGATTCTTTCTTCCAGTGATTTATTAGCTTCTGAGATGATGCAGGTAGCAATTTTCTTGACGTCCAAGTTCTTGTCGAAGCTAATCCATATCCGAAGATCAAAGTCCATACCTTCTCCCGCATCATCAAACACTAACCTGGCAACT